>JAUTXW010005427.1:1142500-1437659 GCA_030620095.1 Kuschelorhynchus macadamiae
TCAATGCTGACCTGTTCTTCTAAGCTTAGACATCAATGTCGAAAATGATATAGTCCGACAAATGATAAATGGTCATGACTAGCTAATACTTTTATACTTAAATCTGCTTGTGCATCTGTTTTGGCTAATAAATCATTCTGGTCCAGGATGGTAGTAGCAAGATTGAAACAATGTTTATATACGTACGTAGAAAGGTTTATTGTGTATTGCTGACTTTGAAATAAATTATTGATAAGCGAAAAAGATATAAGCCGTACTATACAGTGTGTCCCAGATTCGCTTCTCTATACAGGGATCTCAGCTCCTATTATACCTACAGCAAAGGGTAAATGGGGAAAGTTTTAAAGGAATCTTATTGCATTCGATATCCGGCTTCAGATTTACGATCGCTCAATTGTTTTTGGAAATATCGGGGAAAAACCGAAAATGGCGGATTTTGTTTTTGGCAGTATATCCAGAACGGTAATATTGACAGCTGCCAAAATGTGACATTATTCGGACACATTTTTAAGACAATTGTTTTTTGTTAACCCGTAACCCGTCTCAACTTTCATTTTTCTTGTGACCGCCATATTGGATTTTTCGAATTTTGGAAAGAGCCTAAAATTTCCAGCCTAGTGATATCTCACAAGTGCATTAAAGATTTTAGTATCATCGAAATATTACACTTCGTAAATTAGGTTTCAATGTTTTTAGAGGAGGCCATGATTAATAAGTAAGTAATGTATTGAACGCATTGAATTTTCAATACACTATTTTTCGTACAACCCTGGTAAGTGTATTTCAGTTAATATTTCTAAATGTGCCCAGAACTCTTTATCTCAGGATTTCTATGGTCACGGGGGGATCAAATTCATAGATTTCATTCTTCGTGTGACCCCAGAGGTAGAAATCCAAGGGCGACAGGTCAGAGGATCTAGGAGGCCAAGATATTGGACCATTTAAAGAAATTATTCTTTCGTCAAACTGCTCTCTTAAGAAGTTCCTGACTTGAATGGTATTGTGAGCCGGACATACGTCTTGTTGAAACCAAGTTCTTCTTAACTCATCTTCCGTTAGAATAGGTCGTAAGGCTGGTACAACCTGATTTCGCAAAAGCTCTAGGTACCTCTGCCCGTTTAGGTTGTAGTTAAACAAAAATGGTCCAATAAGTCGATTTCCTGAAATGATTAATAATTTATAAATAGGTGCCCAATAGTCAAGGGCGGCAGGGTCGGCCGGGTGGTACTAGAAACTGTAAATTATAAAGGGAAAATTATCTTTATTAAAAAGTAGGTATTTTGTTTCCAAAAATAATTATCGAAACATCCCGTAATGAATGAGCTTGTGTACAGTTGAAACCTATTCAGCTTTATTATAAGAAAGAAAAACATATTTGGTTAGCGGGAAGTAATAGCCGTAATAAATTATTTTGTTCGTTTTGTATAGTATTTGTATGGTATTTCAGTGATATAATAATCTTAAAGAGGTACACCGTGCAATAATAAAACATAAAATATCAAAAGAACAAACCCCTTGCGCTTTAAAATTTAAATTATTCTGAAATACAGCTGAACGCCTTTCTATAAATCATAATGAAAATCGAAAAATAATTCGACATTTGATTAATATGGCATTTTTTTCATAACGCAAGAACTAGGCTTCCAGGGTAATAATAAATCATTAAATTCAGACAATCAAAATAATTTTAGAGAATTAGCTAATTCTGCAGAAAATTTAGATAAAGTGTTAATAAATTTATAGAACCCAATTCTATTTTTATAGGTTCTTCGAAACTACAATTCAAAATGATTGAATAAAATACAATACTTATTACAATATACAATTATTAATACAATATTAAAAAAGTAAGTTGACTGACTAGAGTAGAACGTTTTACTTTTTTTTCTATTAGATTATACTCTTTTAGTATCATTGAAGAACTAAACGAAAAAAAAAAGATTATTATTTGACCATCATTTGGTGCCTCTTTAAAAAAGATTGGTTAGATTAACTTACCAATGATCCCACACCAAACGTGACTTCCAAATCCGATCTGTAGACGTCTCTCTACCACTTCGTGACGATTTTGCACAGTCCAATGATGACGGTTGTATCTATTAAAGACTCCACAATTCGTGAACCTGCTCTCATCGGACCACAAGACATCATTTTACAAAATCAGGATTTTTATTACATCTCCTAGTATACCACTCACAAAACTCTAGTCGTCTTGGAAAATCAGTTTCCTTAAGTCCTTGTACTATTATGGGTTTGTATGGATGGTACTTATTCTTTTTTAAAACTCTCTGTACTGTTGATTTAGGCACATTAGTTTCCTGTTCTACAGTTCTTACCGATGCACTAGGGTTTTCGTTGATAGCTTGTAAAATGTTTCTGTCTCGATTTTCATTGTTATTATTGTATCCGCTTCTAGGTTGTTCGAAGGCAACATGGTTAATTAAATTAACTACGATTTTCCTGATTTGGGTTTTATGAGGCTGCCGTCGTTCGGGGTACATCTCCAAATACCTTGCTGAGATAACGTCGGCGTTTCTGTATGATTGAAAGTACAGAGCTAACATGTCAACCTTTTCTTCATTTGAATACGGAATGCCAGCCATTTTCTATAGGTTTTGACAATTTATGTGTCAGATTTATGATTTTATTGGGATAAAAGCGTACCTACTACTTATTAAAACACAGCTTTGATACTTTCAACTATTTAACTTAACGTCAAAGTCAAAATCCAATTTTGGCGGCCATAAGAAAAATGAAAGTTGAGGCGGGGTGAAAGTTGAGGCTGGTGTCAAAATTTGACCATGGCCTCCTCGGTTTCCCGACCTTAGTCCCATAGAAAATATATGGAACCTCATAAACAGGACACGGACACTGGATTAACTTTGATGTCGAGTACAGTTATAGAACCGTTATAATTTTTTTACATACTTAAGATATTTTTGCAAAGATTGTACTTCCTTGTGAATCTATACATTTTATATATTTAAATATATTAAAAAAAATGTAGGATTAAAATAATTAGGAACTTAATCCTAAACAAGGAAACTATTAGACGTGGGGCTAAAAACTATATTATGTAAATCTGTCAAAGTCGCAAATTCTTTAATCCGTCTTAAGCTAATTACACTAAAATGCGTTTAAGTACCATGCTCCAGATCGACACAGCAGTTGACGACATACCTACATATTCATTAAGAGTATAATTGGTTTTTACTGCGGCTTGTTGCGTTTTTGAAATGTCAAATACCGCGCATATTTTCAATAATAAAAGTGAGGTGATATTTTAATTCAGTTGATTGGTCAAGTAGCTAGGCTCTGAGCTTTTTCATGTGGAAGTCGATCGGGAAGTCTTATAGATGATGAGGAAGATGTATAGTATTTTAATTAGTGATGCAGTAGGGCGAGAGGAATACAAAGACTTAAATTTCATGTTGTTCTATTTGGAGCTCTTGATATCCAGTTTTTTTTTGTAATTTTCCAAATAATGTACTACAAGTTATTACACTCAGTATATATGTTCTTTTTCCTGTCTATGGCCTCTACTCTGTCGTTTTTCGAGTCAAAATTTGTTCATTCGTTTTCTTGTCCAATAATTACACCTAATACTGATTATACCATATGTTACTAATCTTCTCTCTATAAACTTCACTTTGTGTTTGTTTTACTTAAGCCTAATTCTTGTGATTTTTTTCTTAGATCATTCAATTCTGCGCAAATGCTTAGACGTTGTATATGGAAACTATTTTTCTTTCTACATTAAGGCCTGGTTTATGCTGACGTGTTACATGGCCAAAGTAAACAGTTTGGGAGAGACTAATTTTTGTTGTCCTACATCTTCAAACATTTATTTCTATTGTACTTGTAGGTGTATATGTATTTCACAGAGAAGCAACTATTAACGAGGATTCCACGGATTGTGAGGGTGTTATTATAATTTACAAGCACTAAAGAATTCGTGCTGAACTATTGTATTATTTCTTCAGAAAATGTTCAGTTTTTGGATACTAGTCCCCAGTAGCACTTTTAGTCGTGAATACGTCATTGTTATCACAAGAATTTTCATTGAAGTAATCGTAAGTAAACTATTTCGTAAATAACATGTAACTGGGACTTTGACTATTACGTAGATAGTACGGAATTGTGTAATAATTCGCCGTATTCGTCACTTCCTTATTTCTGTCTTTATTTAATCTGTTTAAAAATATGTATTATATGGTTCGTTTTAATACAAACACAGGGGCGTGCAGTCCATGGAAGCAAGGGAACATCTTCTAAAATGTAATTTTTGAAATAGGAAACCATTAATTTAGTTTATATTAAAAATGCTAAAATATTATCTTAATTATCAAGCCCATAATAAATGCGGCCTTGACTCTGACCGAGCCACAATAGAAATCGAATATAACCTACGCGGGCCGCTAGCTTCTCTGCAGCCAAGTCCTGTATGCTTGATTTCCTGTGAATCCAGCCAGAGGTTATTGAGCTTTCCACCGGCTGTTTGCAATTTTTGCATTCCAGTCGCGTGCTGTGAGGGCGGAAGCTATCGTTGGAATAGGTTCTTTGTTTGAACGGCTATCCGTGTGTTATGTGATACGTACGTCGCGTCGTGCATGGTACGATATGGAAGACAATAATAGAGACGTGGATATGCAAATACCGTTCACTTCGGCTGTCGCTAATAACGTTGAAAATGTTGGAGAATTTAGTAAGAAGAGTGTGTGTGAATGTATGGTGTGTGTCTTAATAATAAAGGGATTTTCAACATTAAACTTTGCTGATAAGCCTCAAATAATTTCCAAAGGAAGGGTAAAACCGCCTATGAAAAATTTAACCACAAAAATGAAAAACTGTATTAGACAGGGTGTGAAAATATAAGTAAATTATTCTGTTGGCCATGTTTACTTTTTGAAAATGAAAAAGGTCTCTGGAATAAAACTGGTTTTTCCGATTTAAACAATTTCCATAAAGATGTAAAAAGATACATTATGTCCAAAGCGCATTTGCAGGCCGCCATAAAAGAAAAAGTCTTCGGCAAAACCAGAATAGAACACACCCTTAATAAACAGTTAGAAATTAGTCACCGCCAACACAATGAACTAGTCGATAAAAATAGGCAAATATTAAGAAGACTTATCGATGTTGTTTGTTTTTTCGGACGGCACGAATTGGGATTTAGAGGTCATGACGAAACAAGGGTTTGTTCAAATAGAGGAAATTTTCAAGATTTACTTAGTTTAATGGCTAAATATGATGATTGCTAAAAAATCATTTAGAGCAGTTTAGCCTTTTTCGCGGAACGTCGAATCGAATCCAGAATTATTTAATTTCCGTTGTTGCAACCATTATTCTAAAAAGAATTAAGCAGGAGATTGGCGAGGCGCGGTTCATTGCTATCGTTCTGGACGGAACAACTGACATCATTAATCTTAGCCAATTATCTATAGTAATACGCTACGTTAAAACAGACTGAAGTATTCAAGAGCGATTTTTAGGTTTTAAGAATGTGTCCGAAAATCGTACAGCAGATGCATTATATACCGTAGTTTATAACGTTACTAAAGAAATTAATGGAGAGAAAAAGTTAGTTGCTCAAAGCTATGATGGAGCTGCAGTGATGGCAGGCCAATTAGGGGGTCTGCAAGCTAAAGTTCGAGAAACTTTCCCAAGTGCTGTGTTTGTCCATTGTTTTGCTCATAAATTAAATTTAGTTTTATTCCAGTCCATCACTCACATTAAAGAGTGTAAAGTATTTTTCGTTACTTTAAGTGGCATGGCCGCTTTTTTTTCCAAGTCAACAAAACGTACACAAGCTTTGGACTCCATTGTCCACAAACGATTGCCCAAAGTAGCTCCTACTAGGTGGAACTATAATGGAAGACTTGTGTTAACAGTATCTGAAAATCGGGAATCACTGATTGAATTATTTGACAATATAATAGAAAATAATGTTACGTGGGACTCAGAAGCAATAAATAATTCAAAGGGGTTTTTGGACGTTAAATGTAGAGCCGCAAGCCAAGCGTCTTTGAACAGACAAGATCGAAGATGTTCAAACATCATACAGACGCCTCTTTTATGAAATAATCGATGAAATTCAGCAACAAATAAACTATATAGTTTAAATGATTTTAAATTCCTCGAGCTTTGCAATTTTGATGCATTTAAAGGAAAAACTTTTCCAGAAGATGCGTTTAAATCTCTTCTTCTTCATTATGGCCAGTTCTTCGACCGAGTTTTACTGCGATCTGAACTAAAAGTGATTTACGAAACTGATGACATTAGCGCGAAAAATAGCGCTAAGGAACTAATGCAATTTTTAAAAGACAAGGAGCTGGAAGATGCCTACACCGAAGTGTCGCAATTGTGTGAATTAGTATTGACAATACCTGCCACAGGTTCATCAGTAGAACGCAATTTTTCATATAAAAAATTTCGTGAGAATTTCAACGGGGCAGGAGAGACTTTCGCATACATCGCTGTTGTCCATTGAAAATAAACTTCTCAAATTGGGAATATGGTGTAGAGCTTAGAGAATGCGTTATTGGTATTTTGAGGTAGGATACATTTATATTGAGAACCTCTGTCAGCGTCAGTTGTAAATGTAGGGTTATGTTAATGTTTTACTTTAATAATCTATTCGAACTATCTAGTACAAACTTACTTTTTCAATTAGATTTTTAACAAATAACAGTGTTTGTGCAAGGGATTATTGAGAGTTGTCTGCCAAGTGAATTTAGTAATGTAATATGTACTGAAGAAGGCCTACAAAATATTTTTTTTATGCTGATCTTAGAAAGCTTCTACCTCAAGTTGAGGTGCTGAATGAAGTCAAACATAGACTAAGACATGAAATAATATTGTCTTTTACAGCAAAATAAAACCAAAATATAATAATGTGCAATATTTAATAACTTTTCTTGGGGTAAACTTAAACTTAAGACATTTACGGTCATAGTCATGTACACAAACAGGTGAACCAGGCTTAAGTACATTTCTCCATATGGCCAATGACTGAAAACTTCTTGTTTGAATCAATATTCATTTTAATAATCACAAAAACTAATAAATTAAGACACTAAAATAAACCTCATAAGAAACTCACGTAGGCGAAAAGTAAACAAAACGATTTTAGCAGCAATATGGCCGAACCAATCAAAAATTGGTCACTCTATTGTTGCCACTGTCCTTATAAAATCACCGACCGAATCTCGTACCAGCGCCCCCTATCTCCGGAACCTCAAGTACAAGAGGTAATAGTTTACTTGTAGTAAATAATCACTGTAATTCTTACTTCTAAGTTGTAACAGAAGAATAATGACTGGTAATAGCCACAATAAGGTAGCAGAGCAACGACTCGTTTTACTTTATAGTAATACGTTATAGGAGTACATTTGAACGTAATGGAGTAATCTCTGCAAAGTTCAAGAAGGTACTGATACTTAAAAGTTGTAATTTAATAAACAGATTAGAAACAGTAACTTTGAATAATTACTATTATTCAAAATTAACACTGCTTATACAGGTATGGGCATAAAATAGCCAACCTAGGCCTGGTCATTTAAGTTTAAATGCGACACATGTTGGGACTAAATAGAATACTTAATTAGTGTCTATTAAAAATGATGGGTAAATTAATCTAACATAGTTTAACTAATAAAAATAGTAAAATTTGATTTAGTAGTTTCCCCGATGAAAAATTATGTAGCCCGGAAGAAAAATCGAAATATTGTTGTAATTTAACGACAAAAAGATAACTTGTGGCACATTATTGGAAACGTAATTTAACGAGAAATTAAACGAATAAATAAAATATACAAGGTTCAGTTTGAATTTTGGCAGAAAATTTATATTTAAAGTAGTCATTTTAATTTTTTTTTCGAAATAGCGTAATATTTTGGGAAAAACATAATAACATGCTTTCATACTTTTTCTAACCTAAAAAGTTTCATTTTAATCAGGTCACCTCAGAAGTTTAACACTGCTTTTTGTTTGATATGTTATATGATGAATATAACGTTTTTCGGAAAATCGGTTTTATTGCCGCCATTTTGGAAGAAAAATATAACTTCTAATACATCGTTGGAAAGGGAATTGTACACAGAATACGATTATGGAAAAAATATACAGGGTTCCCTAGAATATATTGAAGTTTAGGTCCACTTGATAAGTTACTAAGCGTACCTAAGTTTCAAAGCGATATCTGAAAAGGTTAAAAAAATATTGCGTGTACCTTATGTTCTGTGTCACCTGATATATACAATGAGGGCATAAAGTCTGGAAACCTTGAGATATGTCAAAAACTATACAAGTTGGGTAAAAAAGTTTCATATAAAAGTTGTATCGTTCCTTACGTTTTATGGTTCAAAAATGTCTTGAATTATACAGGGTGTTTTAAAATCAAGTTACACGCCAAAACTTCAGAATCTCTAATGGAACACCCTGTATATTATTTCATTTTAAGAATCTACATGAAATTCTGATCATATTTTATTAAGCATACCCTATCCCTAAAGTCAACTGTTTTTGAGATAAAAAAAATGAGAAAACTGTTTTACAAAATTTTTTTAATAACGATTAACAACGATAGTTTAAAATTCTAAATGATGCGTTTTAACGTAATAAATGCTGGAACTGTTGTCCGTTCACTTCCTGACAATATCCTAATCGATTGATGAACTCTTGTTGTAGATTTCGAATGAAAGTAGGTGGGATTTGTCGGATTTCATCTCTTATACGATTTTTCAGCGCATCGATATTAGGAAGTCTGTTCAAATAAACTTTGCTCTTTAAATATCCCCACAGAAAATAATCTAGGGGAGTTAAGTCCGGGGACCTGGCCGGTCATTCGTAGGGACCACGACGTCCTATCCACCTGTTAGGAAATATTTCACTGAGATACTGCCGAACAGGTAGCGCGTAGTGAGGTGGTGCTCCATCTTGTTGGAACCACATTGCTGCAGTAGGCATATCGGGCTCAATACCTGGATACAATTGAGCTAAGGCAGGAATCAACTCGAGTTGTAAAAAATCAAGATAAACTTCGCCGGTTAAATTTACGTCGATAAAGTAGGGACCTATAATTCTATCTTGAAATATTCCAGCCCAAACATTGATTTTCTCGGGATATTGCGTATGAGCCACTTGAGCCCAATGGGGATTCTCTGTAGACCAATATCTACAGTTTTGTCGATTGACAGTACCATTAAGAAAAAAGGTGGCTTCATCGGAAAATAAAATATTTCTACAAAAGAATGGATCCAGGTTGCACCGCTCTTGCATACTTTCGCAAAACTCAAGTCGGTGGTCAAAGTCGTCTTCATTTAATTCATGGATTAATCTTATTTTGTAGGGATGATACTGCAGAATATTTTTTACCGATGATTGACTAAGGTTTAAAAGGATAAATGTGGATTTTCGTTAAAACTGAGTAAAACATTCAATTTCATATCATCATCTAGTTTTGGCCTACCTGTCCTGGGAAGATCTTTTACACAACCATGATCACGAAATTTTTTGATAATTTTGCTAACTGTGGATTTTGCAATTGCTTGTCCTCGCTCGGGATGCGTATTATTAAAAAGTTCACATACTTCGTCAAGATTTCTTTGGCGATCTCCCCATACAAACATCATAAGAATCTCTATTCTTTCTCTTTCTGAAAGCATTTTTATCAGGAAAAAAGTAACTCTCCAACAATATGTTAAAAATTGACACAGTTTATTGTCAGTACATGACAGTTTCTATGGGAGTTCTAAAATAATCCACCAGGTTTCACTATGCGTAGCGAAATGAGTTAATTTTGTTTAAAGCCAAATTTCCATTTTCTCATTTTTTTATCTCAAAAACAGTTGACTTTAGGGACAGGGTATGCTTAATTAAATATTATCAGAATTTCATGTAGATTCTTAAAATTAAATAATATATAGGGTGTTCCATTAGAGATTCTGAAGTTTTGGCATGTAACTTGATTTTAAAACACCCTGTATATTTCAAGACATTTTTGAATCATTAATCGTAAGAAACTATACAACTTTTATATGAAACTTTTTTACCCAACTTGTATAGTTTTTGACATATCTCAAGGTTTCCAGACTTTATGCCCTCATTGTTATATATATATATATATATATATATATATATATATATATATATATATATATATATATATACATGTAATACTCCTTCTCTGCTACCGCACATTCTCTACGGTTTCAGGAAAAGTTTTAGCCTTTGACATTTAAAATTTACTTATTGCATAACAGTTAATCCGTTTAAAATACTTTATTATTATATTTGTATTTGCTTAATCACCAAACATTCATTGCATTTTCTGTTACTATGGGATAACGACATGTAACTTTTTGCATATTACCTAACCGTCAATCTGTTCGTCTTTTACAGTTGCATACTATATCCTTATACGTTAACTGGAGTACGTTTTTATATTGATGGGCTTATAAACTTGCCGATTTCTGCAACACTTTTTCTTCTAATTTTGTACCACTAGATAAGCCATAATCCTTATAGGAAAAAAATGGCCAACATGTCTTATGCCTCTTGATTGGAATACATTATTTTATGAAATAACACACAGTAATTACAAACAATACCACTAAAAAGAACAATAACAGGAACAATATCAATAAAACCAAATCTAAATCCTACTTTTTATAACCTCAACAAGGTAAATACTTATTGCGTTTGTTTAACGTAGTCATGGCCTACCAAGACGTAGTCGCACTACTTGCTTCAAAGGTTATTTAATATTTGCATTGAAATGGGTGGTCGGCATTTTGAACATGTTAGAACTCTAAAATAAGGTAAGGTTAGAAAATAAGTTTTATTTAGTTTATTTTGTTCATTTCGTTCTTTGACTAAAGCCTATTCAGGAAAATTTAATAAATTGGAAATAAAGTTATTTTTGGTTTAAAAAATAAGGTTATTTGGAAATAACTCAAATACGAAAAAAGATATCGACTAGCGGTTTTCACCAGTTAATGTGTTTTTACACTCTCTCGTACTGGCTAAAAATAAAAATACCATTGCGTTTGAAATTTTCGAGAAAATCATGAGAATCGGAGTCTTGGTCATAAAGCGCCATCTACCCACTAGCAATAGACTTAAACTGATAATTGAAATATTTTAGTAAAAGCTCTTTAAGATGACACCAAGTTCTTTGAAATTGGTTGGCTCAAGAAAAAGTTGTGACCTATTTTCTAATCAAACATTCGTACCTTCCCCACAACTTATTTGACAAGTAACAAAAAAGCGGTGGACACAAAAAAGTTTTATTATGATCAGTAATTTACAAAAAAACCATTTTTACCAAATAATAACCATTTGTTTTTTATTTAAACCGTAATATTAACTCTAGCGGTGGACTTGAAAAGTTGAAAATAATTTCCAGTGCCTTTTTTGGCCGATTTACCGATAATTTTTTTTCTCCAAGATTCTAGGATTAATACTTTTTGAGATATGGCGGAGAGCCATCCTTAGATGATCACCCTGTATATATATATATATATATATATATATATATATATATATATATATATATATATATATATATGTATAAATATATATATATATATATATATATATATATATATATATATATATATATATATATATATATATATATATATATATATATATATATATATATATTTATTTATATGTATACAATTAACTAATTAACATACTATAGTCAAAAGCAGTGTTATCGTGCGGGTCATACGATTTATCAACGACAAACTTTTAAGTCTGTTTTTCTTTTATTACGTGTAATCATATCCTCCGCATAAAATCCGTAAGATGAATTAGATAGACCAATGATATTTTCATATGAAAAAATAGGATAAACATATAAATACCAGCAGTTGCAAAAATCTTTGAGCGATGTCACTTCAAAGTCAGATTGACAAGTCAGTGACAAAATAAGTAATAGAAAACAATTTTCGGGTTTTTTGCATTCACAAGCGAAAAAAATGGTATTAAATCTAATAAAATATTACGAAAATGAAAATTCACCGGCCAATATCCAGGAGACAGTATCAAAAGCTCTGGGAATCGGTATAAGGACTGTGCATGAAAAAAAGCACAATTTACTACCGCAGAAGATTGAGAAATGTACACGAAAAAAGCCAAAGACAGAAGACTTAAGTGTCAATGTAAAAATAACCCTTCAAGTTTTAAAAGAAGCTTTAAAAATTTGAGGCATATTGGAAATTGGACTAAAATCGTTGTCAAAATAATAAAACTGTTGTGTTTTCGATATAAAAAGGACTGTAATCGAAGATTATTATGCGAGTTGCCACATATAGCAAGTCAGCGTATCCAGTTTTTAAAGAAATACACGGAAAATGTTAATTTAAAATTTAGAAAAGTGTTATTTTTAGACGAGACTTGGATATTTTCTAATGGAAGTGGTTCGAAATCTTGGCAGGACGAGTCTGTAAAACGTGTCAAGAGAAAAAAGGGATGTGGGACGGGAAAACGGTTCATCATTTTGCATGCAGGTTCTTCAATAAGATTTCTCCCAGGTGCAAGTTTACTGTTTTCTTCTTCAACATCCAAGAGTATGGACTGTGAACTGTTTGAAAAGTGGTTAAAAGAACAACTGATTCCAAATTTAGATGATCCATCTTTAATTCTTCATCTCAAATCTTATCATTCAAGAATCTTAAATATACAACCTACTTCATCCTGGAAGAAAAGTGATATTTATGACTGGCTAATAAAACAAAAACAAAATCCTTTACCCAATATGCTGAAACTAGAACTTCTTTTAATGGCAAAATCTATTAAAAAACCAACAATATATGCCGTAGATGAAATATTACGGGAAAATGGACATGAGGTTTTACGACTGCCGCCATACTATTGCCAGTTTAACGCAATAGAATTAGTTTGGGCGGGGGCAAAATCATATTACGAAAAACACGTGAATGATGGTCTTACATCAGATGAAGTGCAAATTGTTTGGCAAGATTCATTAAATTATATTACGCCGGAGTATTGGCAAAAATCTGTGGAACATACGCAGAAATTAATGTGGGATTGGTAGAATCGAGAACGAGTTCTAGATGTCGAAATAGCATCAATGATCATTGCGCCATTTGAGGACGACTCAGAAGACGAGGACTTTTTAAGTGATGATGATATTTTTTAGTCTATAATATTAAAAAGTTTCTGTAGGATTGGATTAGTCTTTGACGTGTATAAATCATAAATTGCATTATAAATATCCATTTTTGCATTGTAACTTAAGTCTTTTGCCTTTGGATTTTTTCGTGTACATGTTTTAATCTTCTTCGGGAGCAAATTATGTTTTTTTTTCATGCACAAGTTTCTGTACAGCCCTTGTACCGATTCTCAGAGCTTTTGCCACTGGCTCCTGGATATTAGCCAGTGAATTTTAATTTAAAAATTTTTTTATTAGATTTGACACCATTTTTTGCCTACTTTTTTAGTACATTTGTAATGGGGCTAACGAAAAATACAGGCTATATATATATATATATATATATATATATATATATATATATATATATATATATATATATATATATATATATATATATATATATATATATATATATATATATATATATATATATATATATATATATATATATATATATATATATATATATATATATATATATATATATATATATAGGACTGCTTTGTCCTACTGATGAGATTAATGAGAAGATCGAATACCCTCATCCTTAACGAAAATTGTTCTTGCAAGCGAAAAGATTCTTGAGTGTAAACTCTTGAATCAATCGCAAATTTTGCAAGTTCGTTTTCAAATAATAAACTCAAATACCCAGTTTCGCTGGGGAAGATATGCTCTGGGCTGTTTCGTCTTCAATTCGACTCTTCAGTTGTGGAGAGAACCACAAGAGTTTCTTTTGTAAATATATATATATATATATATATATATATATATATATATATCTTGCGTTTTCTTAAACCACTATGAATTGTCCCATGAAATACATTGGCATGACCACACAATACCTAGAGAACAGAATAAACGGCCACAAGTACACAAAAAATGCGTCCACCGCCCTACATAAACATGAAAAATCAGAAAATCACGAGTTTAATTTTTCTGACACACGAATTTTGAATAAAGACACTAACTATCAAAAATTAATCATTAAGGCGATGTTTCATATCAAAAAGAAAAACATTCCGTAAATGATAAACAAGATGTCAAGAAACTGAGTCAGATTTACCACGGTCTGATATTTTAATTTTTTAATTTAGTATTTTACATATAATAAAATGCCTATATATTCTGTACTACACCATCATAAATATAATTTCTATAATATCAACTTGATTTTACACCAATATAAATAATGTAAACATTGTAAATCTAAATAATCGCTTTCAGTCAAAAACAAAAAATAAAACCCATCCGTAGTGTTTATTTAGTTTCCACAAGTCCCAAACTGAAACACCATTGCTACTATAATGCAGTGAGTTGTTTTTATTTCCAAGGTGCGTATACTAATTTCCTATTTTAACATTTTATTATAATAGTTTTTAGTGTGTCAATCGATGTTTTATAGTTTTGTATTTATTGTAGGCCAATAATATCCTTTTGAAAAAGCTCTCTATGAAGCGCGAAACGTTAAGGAAATAAATAATTCTTTTAAGAAAATAAACCAGTACCCAAGGATTTTTAACAAAAAAAAAAAAAATATATATATATATATATATATATATATATATATATATATATATCCCGTATTATTCGCATGCATGGCCCTTAATTTTAGACTGAAATTTGAAGAAATCGGATCAGTAGTTTTTTAGCTATGCCGCGAACAGACGGACTGACGGACAGACATACATACAGACAGACGGAATTGAGAAAAGCATGTTTTCCGGCATCTAGGGACCCTTAAACGTAAAGATCTGAAAAATCTCACGAGGGAGGTAATAACTAATAATCTTCTGTTTTTAACAAAAGTGTATAATATTTTTGCAAAATAAATTTTTTTTGTTATCACAATACAAAAACAAACAAGTTTTCTTTGCATAGGGGTGGCCCGCATTTAAATAAATGACACTGTATAAGTGGTTAGATTTTTAGGTCAAGCGGGGCTCATAATTTTTGGTGATTGATAAAAAAATCTCACTTTCATTAAGTGGCTGTATAAATAGAACATATCCTGATTGTTCCACTGATTCGAACCACCTTCCGACTTTATTAAGGCGCTTGACATTTTGTATATTTTTGTTTTTGCCAACCAAAAAATTTTAATATAATTAAAAAAAACTATTTTCTTTCTCCCTGTATATTTGTAAATAGCCCATCGAGTTTGAATAGCTCGATAAAAGAATCACACAACATTTTGATATTCACTGTGTTTTCTGATTTGATTCATAATGTTGGTGACCTTTGGACCCGCACGATAAGACCGAATTCGACTATATTAAATGCTTTACTCTCCTTTGCATGCGCAGTCAGATAAAAAGATCAAGCCGGCCGTCTAGTAACGCTAAACCGAGAAGAAGATTCATTCAATTTAAACTAAATTTGTAAGCGCACGCAAGATTTAATCAAGCGGCTATGTTATTTTCCAGCAAACCACATACCCTCTCCGTAACCACGAAGTTTAACATTAAGTTAATATCTAAGAAATGAGGCAGGCTGGTACCAATTTACTAACAATTTATAATATAATCTTTAAATATATAGGAAGCGGGAGCAGAGCCGCATACTAGAAAAGCAGAGCGCACTTTTACCGACCTCATGGAAGAGATAAACTCGTCCAAATAACAGCTCGCCGAGTCACGTTTTCTTCGATGGCGGAGGTGAGAAGTACTTCGAAAATGGTAGTTAAATTAAATAACATTAAAGGAGATAAACGGCCGGGAAATTAGTCTCTGAAACTACTTCCGCTCGTTATATTCGCCATGCTCACATCGGTTATCTGGAATCTTCGGTTTTTCCGCCTTGTTGCGTGGAAATTGATTATTATGTTGGTATTATAAAAAGTGTTTAATCAGTCCTCTTCCCACCATGACGACATTAAAAACTCTTGTATTTTATAAACCTATTTATGTAAATCGCTGACGCTATTAAGTCATGCCTGCAGGGCCACGCAAGGGTTATAAGGAGGTACAGGCCAGAAATATTTTGGCTTCCTTTAAATAATATTTTTAAGAACAAGCGGATGTTTGTTAACAAGTAATATGTCAGGTTGTCCCTGTGAACTCTGGGTGCGTGTACCTTAGGTGTCTAGTCCTACACACTTATTTTCGATCCTATTTTACTATAATATGCTGTAACTTTTTATTAGCCATTTGATGTAAAATTTTTTTACTAGAGGACCCTTAAGTCATATTATTTTTATAATGTGCACGGTCTGCACTACCCAGAAAATATACAAGGTGTGAAAAAAATGTGGCAGGGTTAGTTAAAAACCTAACAATCTTAAAGACCATGTATAGGGTGGTCCACTTAAGATGCTCCTATACTTTATCTCAATAAATAAGACACTGAGAAAAAAAAGTTAAATACAAAAAGTATTTGACCCTGAGTATATTTTTTATTTATAATATTTTTATGTAGAACACCCTCATTGTGCCAGGACAGTAACCAACTTTTTTCTTTTTAATGAAATGAAATGAAAATGAAAGAAATTCTAATTCTACGCTTGATTTTAAGTATTTTTTCTAATTTTTTTCCGAAAAACAGGTTTTGACCTATCAAGAGCGAAAATCCATTATACAGGGTGGTCACAAATGACCATAAAAAAATGTTTTAGTAACTAATAAAACTGGAAATGGAACACTCTGTATTTAGCACTTTTATTGTGTTTAGGATTTAATTCTGCATCATTCCATATATATATAGTTTATATTCCAAAAATTAGTAGTTTAGAAGTTATGACCAATTTTCTATAATAATTCAGGTATTTTTGTTAAAAATCTAAACCTAAATAATATCCTATTCTACGTTTTTTTTTAACATTATAATTAAATTTAACATTAAATCAACAAGTAATGCAAGAAAGAAAGTAACTAATTACTTATTACAAAGCATTTTCGACATAACCCCCGTCTTTGGCAATACAAGTAGTATAATATTACGGTTACGGTTTTAATTTTCGCAATAATAGCGTTTCTAAACGCGTTTTAATTTTACAAGATATCCATGGAAAAACAAAACTAGTAAAATTGTTGCCTGGATACCAATAAATACGCAGTTTTTATTTGACATTTAGTTGCCTCTAACTCTTTTTAAAGGAAAAATCTTCATGAATGTTACCTAAGAAATAATAAGAGTCCAGCATTAGCCCTGCGGGTTGTTGTATCCTGCAAGACGGGTACCCACGAAACATATTTTTTCACAAATTGTTCGTGATCTTTAACGTGGAGTGGTAATTAATAAACAAAAACGGCGCCCAAAAATTGTCCTAACAGAAGAAAAGCAATTAGAAATTCTCCTGTATTTTGAAGAAAACAACGAAAATTCGCAAAGAGATGCATCCCGAGATCTACCGGGAATTAGTAAGACTAGTGTTCAAAGAACTTTAACTGATAATAACTACCATCCGTTCAAATTTTTACCAGTTCAGGAATTATCCCAACAGGACTTTCAAACAAGGCTTTTTTATTGTTGTCTCATGATGGACCACCATTTTGAAACTGACATTTTTAAAAATATTTTATTTACCGATAAGGCAATTTTCAATACGGCCGGCATGTTCAACCGAAAAAATACTCATTACTGGTGTAACTCAAATGAACATCGTGTAAAAGAAATGAAGAAACAGGGTCGGAGAAGTGTTTATGTGTGGTGTGGTATTATCCGTGATCGAATAATAGGTCCAGTATTTTATGACTTTGTTCTGAATGATGAGAGGTATTTAAATTTGTTGTAGAACGAAATATTTTCGTTAATTGACAATCTGCCGAACGATATTAAAGAAGGGCTTGTTTATCAACAAGATAGTGCTCCATATCACACTGTAGTGCCTGTTAGAAATTGTTTGATTCAACTGTTTTCATTTTGGATTGGTCGGTACGGGACCACAGATTGGCCAGCGAGGAGCCCCGACTTAACACCCCTGGATTTTTTTATGGGCAACCTAAAAAACGAGGTGTATAAAAATAGGTGTAACACTGTTCAAGATTTAAAAAGGAGAATTAGGCAAGAGGTAAAAAGACTTAATGCAACAGACGCGGTTAGAAATGCTATTGCGAGAATTGAAACCATGTATACTACTTGTATTGCCAAAGACGG
Organism: Kuschelorhynchus macadamiae; assembly: GCA_030620095.1. Lineage (NCBI taxonomy): Eukaryota > Metazoa > Arthropoda > Insecta > Coleoptera > Curculionidae > Kuschelorhynchus > Kuschelorhynchus macadamiae. The sequence continues at coordinate 1,160,778 of JAUTXW010005427.1, forward strand.
AGGTTATGTCGAAAATGTTTTGTAATAAGTAATTAAACTGCTCGTCATAAAAAACGTAACACCTAGTTTTTTGGGCAATATTTGAAAGGCCATATTTCGAAAAGTACTTAATTGATTTTGAAAAACTTTGCAAAATCTGAAAAGTTGATTCGTTGGCTCACATGACTAATTTTGGGAATACGCTATTTGTGATATAGCATATAATACAGGGTGGTAAATAAAGAGATGTTTTTTTTCCTAAATTTCATGTCATCCCCATTTATATGAGAGTTGAGTTAGAGAGTCGCAATAATTTTTCATATTAACAGTAGGTCAATACCTCGGGACGTTTTCGAGATTTTGTGGATATCTTAGCCTACTACGATTATATGGCAATTTTTATAAAATTGTTGTTATTCTACAGTTTATTCTTAAAAATTTACAAAAAATCTTTTGCTCATGCTGTAATTCAAGTTCTCTACTTTAACGAATCACCTTGTATACGTAAACTTATAGCACATGATCTGTCTTAAAACTCTGTAAAGTCAACGTATCAATAGATTTTGTAGTTTGTAAATTTTTAACACTAAACTGCAGAGTAACGATAATTTCATAGAAATTGCCATATAATCGTAGTAGGCTATGGATACGCATTTTTGGTTTGTTTTGTACTGTCAATAAACGCTACACGTTCACCAAACATAAAAAGTTATTCAAATCTTTATAACAAAATTTATCCAACAATGGTTCGCTTTGGGGATCGTGAATTGACAAACATTATAAGGTAAGTGTATTTTATTCACTTTTTTTCAAAAAAATGTAAAAATTCCTAAAACATTCATATTTATTGTATGTTTTAGACCGCATCAGCGTGGGATGTCTTTTCGGGGCATTGCTGACATCATGGTTTCAACACCAACATCCGTATACAGGGCAATTGAACGTCACACAATACACGGGACCTCTGCTTACCGCAACGTTGGACGCAGTGGTCGCGGCAGGGTAACGAACCTACATCAGAACCGCCTTATAAGGATGTCTGTGCGCCGTTGTCCTACCCTCAATGCAACCAAGATCAACAGAGGACTTCGAGAAGCCACCGGCGTGGAAGTTTCATCAGCAACAGTTCGTAGAAGATTGCACGAATATGGCCTACATGCTAGACGAAGGGCTGCCTGCCCTCTCTTGCTTGCTGTTCACCGGGCTGCCAGAAGGAGATGGGCACGTGAACATGCGAATTGGGGAATAGCCGAATGGAATAGGTGCATGTTTACTAATGAATGTAGGTTTAATATGCATGAAAGTGATGCACGCATTTTGGTATGGAGAGAAAGGAATAGTCGGTATGTAGAAGAAAATATGGAAGCTAGAGTAGCATTTGGAGGTGGTGGGATTACTGTATGGGGCGGTGTGATGCAGAATGGTAAGACTGATTTAGTAGTGTTGATAGGAGAAAGTATGAATGCTGAGAGATATAGACAAAGGTGCTTAAATGAGATTGTTGTTCCTTTCGCTCAAAATTTCGGGAATGACTTTATACTGATAGACGATAATGCTCGTCCGCACAGAGCAAGAGTCGTTCAAGAATTTTTGAGGGAGAACAACATTGAACGAATGGAATGGCCTGCTAGATCTCCTGATATGAATATTATATAGCATGTATGGAGTAGGATGAAACTGAAGATAAATGCAGGTGAGTATGTAATAAACAATTTGAATGATTTGGCAAATGCAGTGCGGTTAGAATGAGAGGCTATTCCTCAAGATTTTATTGCAGACTTGGTAAACAGCATGCCAAATAGGGTAGCAGACGTTCTACGTGTAGGCGGTGGGCCAACAAAATATTAATTCTCTTTGTTGCTTTAACGTGACAATATGATTTCGTTATTTTGTTTAAATCATTTATTAAATTATCATTTAAATTAAATTAAGTTACAAAAGATTTTTGTAAATTTTTAAGAATAAACTGTAGAATAACAACAATTTTATAAAAATTGCCATATAATCGTAGTAGGCTAAGATATCCACAAAATCTCGAAAACGGCCCGAGGTATTGACCTACTATTAATATGAAAAATTATTGCGACTCTCTAACTCAACTCTCCTATAAATGGGGATGACATGAAATTTAGGAAAAAAAATATCTCTTTATTTAACACCCTGTATTATATGCTATATCACAAATAGCGTATTCCCAAAATTAGTCATGTGAGCCAACGAATCAACTTTTCAGGTTTTGCAAAGTTTTTCAAAATCAATTAAGTACTTTTCGAAATATGGCCTTTCAAATATTGCCCAAAAAACTAGGTGTTACGTTTTTTATGACGAGCAGTTTAGTTACTTTCTCTCTTGCATTACTGGTTGATTTAATGTTAAATTTAATTATAATGTTAAAAAAAACTTAGAATAGGATATTACTTAGGTTTAATTAGATTTTTAACAAAAATACCCGAATTATTATAGAAAACTGGTCATAACTTCTAAACTACTAATTTTTGGGATATAAACTATATATATGGAATGATGCAGAATTAAATCCTAAACACAATAAAAGCGCTAAATACAGGATGTTCCATTTAAAAAAAATAAGTTTTTTTAGTTACAAAAACATTTTTTTTATGGTCATTTGTGACCACCCTGTATAATGGATTTTCGCTTTTGATAGGTCAGAGTATTAAATATTAGCCACTCCCATGGATTCATAACCAAAATTCACAATTTTAGTCTTCAGGTGTGAAAAAATCACATTTTTCCAAAAACCTGTTTTTCCGAAAAAAATTAGAAAAGTTAATTTTTCTTAAAAATTACTCAAAATTTCGTATGCCATGATGACAAAAAAAAAACTCAAAATCAAGCGTAGAATTAGAATTTCTAAAAATATTCATACCATTTCATTAAAAAGAAAAAAGTTGATTACTGTCCTGACACAATGGAACACCCTGTCTACACAAAACTATTGTAAATAAAAAATATACTTAGGGTCAAATACTTTTTGTATTTAACTTTTTTTCTCAGTGTCTTATTTATTGAGATAAAGTATAGGCGCATCTTAAATGGACCATCCTGTACGTATATTTCAACAACCTGTAGCATAAAAAAGAATTTAAATTTAAAAGTTTTTACTTAAGTTTTGAGGAGTACCGAGTATTTTCTCAATATATATATATATATATATATATATATATATATATATATATATATATATATATATATATATATATATATATATATATATATATATATATATATATATATATATATATATATATATATATATATATATATTTTTACGTATATATATACCGGAAGTGACCCCTACTTTTTTGTTTTAAATAGAACCCTGTACATTTTTATTAATTATCGTATTCAGCTTAAAACTAGCTTATCAACGATATATCACAAGGTAAGTTTTGTTTTCAAAATGGCGGCCGGACAGTCTTTTTTTGAAAATGCAACTTTGACGTTTCATGATAAAAATGCAGTCCCTTTGTACAAAATACTTCTTTTAAACAGTTCAAAATAAGCTTAGAATTTAATTTTTTAGACACTTGAGAAATAATAGAATTTTACAATTTTTTTCCCTTTTTGTTTTAATTACCGAATCAGCAATTTACGATATTTTTTATTGACACCTTGTATAATTTTTCACATTCATTTTCTTCGGAAAAAACTTTTTATTTTTTTTTTGTAAAAAGTGACTGCATTTTTATCATGACAGGCCAATGTTGAATTTTGAAAAAATGGCTGTCCAGCCGCCATTTTGAAAACAAAACTTAACTTGTGATATATCGTTAGGAAAATTTTACATCAATTATCTCATAAAAAGTTACAGCTTATTACGTAGAAAAATTAAATTTTTTGCTAACATCGGTTATATGTAATAAAATTTGCAAGATACAACTTAAAACCTAACCTCAGTATCTCGTCTCGTTTTAAAAATATTTTAACTGAAATTTTACCAAAAAATGCAGGTGAACTGTTTCAAGTGGCCAGCAGTTTATGTAAAATATGACACTAGGATATTACTAACTGCAAAACTTCGATTTTTGTTTTTAAAAAAATTAATAACCAAAGACTTACTTACTTACTTGACAGACGTTTATATTTTCTTCGATTTTTGAATAACTCAGGGAAAAATCTCGTTGAAAAACACAGTTTTCTTCTCACAAGAGAGTTCTCTATGAAAATTCACATACACTTAAACTCGTAAGTTTAAAATACAAATCGTGAAAATAACTCTTTAACGCGTAAATGCACAAACGTAAATCGAAGCGATAAAAAATATCAGAGAAATATTTGCTTTAAACAAACCCAAACTCAGCCGTGACGTCCATCACAACTGACATGGCAAATATCTCTGTAAATTTTATTATCATCCTATCATTTGGCGTCTATATGGATCGATACCTCTCGATTTTTGTGCATTTTTTCTTTAAATCTAATTTTCACTTACTTGCTGAGTAGTTAGAGGGAAACGTTATTAGAGCTTTTTAGTAGCCAAATAAATGTTCCATCCGCGGGTCTGGAAATAATTTCGATTACTATTCGCAGTAAGCGGCAAAATGAAGTTAAAATTGGAATTTAAATTATCAACTTTAAAAAATCGCAGTAATTTAATCGTTAAAGTTTTAAATTCGAAATTTGATCACAGGCTACCTAGAAATATGTTGTTTTGAAAAAAAAATACCCTACGGGCTTAGATGTATTAGTTCCCTTGTAATACAGGATAATATTAAACCATGTACCCATTCTTGGGAACTTTGGTGCAAACTTCACCTCGTTAGTGCTCCCCTTGTATATAATCCAGGACCCTTCATAAATAATTCATTTTGTGTAGATTTTTAAGCACTTTCCGGTGCCATAATTCTAATTAGTTTTCTGTCCAGATGCCTACTTTTTTTATAAAAAAAGAAAAAGTGACTAAAAAATTCATTTTTTTGTGACTTTTTTGAAAAATTTCAGTTTTTTTTTAAAAATTCTATTTTTTCGCCATTTTTACGACAGAGGTGCATTTAGGTTTTTCTTCTCCCCTATAAAAAACTTCTCTTGGAAAATTTCGGTAGGACTCACTCACTTTGAGATATAAGCGCCCCAAAACACTCTTTTTTTCGAACGAAAAAAATTCGTAAAATCGTCAAACAAAATCGAAACTCAACCAAAAACAATAGGGTTCTGTAAGACCGGAAGAACCATCGTTCCAGAATGTTTCGCAAGAAAAAAATTAAAATTGCAACCTCAACCGTGTTATATCAAAATTGACGGTATTAAAGGTGGTACAGAGAAATGTTTCAAACAAATCTCGAGATACATCCACATCTCTTCTAAAAATACATATCAAATTGAATGTCCTATCTCTAATAGTTTCAGAGATATTCCTGCCGAAAGGTCAAAAAATACGGTTTTCTGAAATCACATGCCACACCAGCTCTTCGTCCTTAAGCCTCACGCTCAGTCATAGTATCAAACGGCAATGAAGCGGACGTTTCCTAAAAAAAAGGAGGGTTAACGAAAACCATTTAGAAATATTAACAATATTAACCATAACTTAAAACAAAATGTGTTATATTTTTTTTATATTTTCAATACTTAAAAAGTTATTATTTGTGATGGCAACGCTGTTTTGTGAAATATTCAGATTGTTCAAAAAAATGTTTTATATTCTCTACACGCTTCTCAATGCCATATCTAACATTATAATTCCGAGAACACATGTATACAAAAATCGTTTAAATGTTTTATGTGTACTTACCAACTATACCCATTGGGAATGTTAATGAATTACAAATTTGTCCGTTCCATAAGACTTATGGGTTATTGAGAAATGTTTATGGGTAAAATATAAACATTTCTAATTTACATAATATAATCATTAGACCGATATAGAGGCACACTAGCTGGCTATATGTGAAAGGCATTAAAAGAAGATATATTACTGAGACTTAAAAAATATGTCACTTGAATAAATGATAAATACAGGCACTTGTTCGAGTCAAAAAAAATTTTAAATTAGTATTTCATTGTATTTCTAGCCATTCAAAGCTGAAATTCCACATAAATATACAGAGTGTCTCTGTTTATGCAATCTCCAGGATTAGGTTAGCTTGTGAAAAAAAAGGGTATAAGTTCATATCAACTTTTTTCCTCATGTACAGGGCGTTAATGTGAAATTTTAATTTTTGTTTGATAATAATAATAATAACTCCTCAAGGGTATAGAGAAATGCTTTTGTATCTTTCTATGCAAGGGCACTCCCTTAGCCAGCTCTCCACTGTCCTTTACCTTATTATTTCCTCACCACCCCGAAAAACCCATCTTTTCCCATACCTCATATTTCCTATCATTGCTCGAGGAGCAAACCTCCTTCGCAGAGTATAAAAATCCGTAGGTAAAATGCAACACTTTTATGAAAATATACAATTTACCAAGTAAACGGGTGAATCGTCATTGTACCACCATAACCTCTTGTCATGCTCAGGATTTAGGTAAAAGATCCTGTGTGTTAAGTGAGTTACAGTCTCCCTCGACTAGCGATGGAAGCACCGTGATGTCTAGTATGGCTACTGCAACAACCTCACTCCCCCTTGTGACATCAACTACCGACGTCACACGCCCAGCTCTCGCTGTTCCTGAGGAGGAAACGCATGTCACCAATCCTCAGACCACGAAGGCTGGAAAGCCAAGGAAGCGTATGAGATCTACAACAGCAATGACTTGTTTCCTAATGCTCTCCTATTATAAAATCACCAAATTTGAGACCGACTGGACCACCTACCGGACTGGCCTTCATAGTCAACAGGCAAAGCTACATACCAACAAAAACCATATGGAGAAGACTTAAGAAACCAATTGATGATTTGAGACAGGAACTAGAAAGAAGAAGAAAATGATATTTAAAAAGATAGGTACAAAACCCACCGAACTCAACCATCAACGAAAACTAGATGAGTATCAAGATACACTAAAGCAAAAAGTAGCAGCTAAAGCGAAACGTCTGCAAAGATACAACAAATGCTCAAAGAGAAAACGACAGAACTGGTTTTTCAACATCAATCAAAGACAGTTCTCTCGGGTTATCAATAACACCAAAGATCAAACCAATACTGAGAAGATGCTACATGGATACAATCTCAACGTGATCAGATTCAAACACCACAAATGGAATTTGACAATGGAGTTGACCATATTCACAATTTCTAGTATAAGGAATTTGAGGTCTCTATGGCCCGTCATTTTACTAAAATAATGCATCATCTGGAGACAACCAGCGTATTTCTAATGCTAGGCATTACAACTATGCTGGTCAAAAGCAATAGGACAGAAACCAGCAGAGGCCCATCACCTGTTTGCTCACCAGGTGGAAGATCCTAACAGGATGCATTACAGATTGTGTCGATCTCCATATTGACAGTCATAACCTATTAGCTGAGGAACAGAATCAAGGATGCAAAGAACAATTTATCGTCGACTCTGTGGTACTTAAGTTTAAAACAACGCAACATACACACTGCTTTTATAGACAATAAAAAGGCGTTTGACAGGGTACCACATTCCTGGCTCATAGACGTACTAGGAATATACAAAATTCACCCTATAATCATCAATTTCCTGGCAACTATCAAGCACCAGTGGAGAACGAACTTGAGGATCTATAATGGCGATCAATTTCTTACCACCGATGAGATACACATCAATAGGGGAATTTACCAGTGGGACTGGTTAAGTCTACTTTTGTTCTGCTTAGCGATGAACCCGCTCTCCAGATTGCTCAACAATTCAGGACATGGCTTCAACATCAAAGCCAATAGAGACGATTCCCGAACCATATCCCACCTTCTGTATATGGATAATATTAAGCTCTATGGTGGAAACCATAACCATCTAAAAACTTATTGACGTGACATACACCTTCTCGAAAGACATCCATATGGAATTTGGAGTGAAAAAATGTAAAACCTTAAACATCGGAAAAGGCAAAGTCATTAATGGGAATGTAGCCCTACCCAATGGAGAAATAGTTCAAGCGATGAACCAAGGAGAGACCTACAAATACCTAGGACTCCAACAAGCTAGATTGCTCCAAGACAAGCAAGGAAAGACCAAGAGGAAAGATCGGTACGTTCAAAGAGTGCGAACCCTTCGGAAGACAGAACCAAAATTTACTGAATAAAAATACAAGTTGCGGCACTTGAACACGTGACTCGATTTACCTATTCCTCGCGTCCCGCCCCGGCTGATACATTCTGGGTACCGGTCGGGTCTCCGGCACATACACAGTTGGTCAGGCTTCGTGATCGCGCCAGTTTGTTATTGTGCTATATAGTGAGACAAATATTTTTTATTTCTTTGACAAGTACGAGCCAATATGCCTATTTGATTTTACTCTGTAGATGGTTATTAAAAACCATGTTTTATCAATTCCGTCGTTTCGTCTGTCGGTCTGTATGTCTGTCTATTAGTTCGCGTTAAATACTACTTACTCGATTGACTCCGAATTTTGACTACAAATTAAGGGTCATATGAGGATGGCCTAGTAATATGTTAAAAAAATTGTTAAAGTGGTGTATTATTTGGGGTTAAGATAAAAAAAAGTCTTTACCTACTCCGTTGGTTCGCAGATATTTGCCAGATATTAAGTTTCTAAACGAGTTTCGTTAACGGTCTTCTTGTTGCTATGTTCAAGTAGTGTGTTATTTGGGGTTAGGAAATATCTGAGGACCAACGGAGTACTGATAATACAAGGCCCGTTAACTCTATTAGGTTACCTCGCTGAACAGCTATCGGACGAGGGGGGCGCGAGAGTGAGGCGGGGGTTGTGACGTCGATTGGCGACCCGGTCTAACAAGGCGGCCAGTTTATTGCTTATTCAGCTTGACTTTTTCGTTGCGATAGATGTCAGTTGTGTTTTTCAGAGTATTTTCTTACTTCCTCAAGTGAAAGTTTTAAGACATTTTCATCTTGCTATGTACATATGTGAATATTTTAAAAGACTTGTTACGTAAATTATTACTAAAGTATGAATGAAAATAATCACAAATAGACACAACAACATAAACCTAGATGCCCCAAGACCGTTCGTAAGACAAAGGATATTTATAAGAATGAAATATTTAAATGAACTGGCGAAGGGAAAAAAAGGTAAAAAAGGAAAGCCATTCTGAAGCGGACTCCACGAAAAGCGGTATAAAAAATTGAGAAAAATTTTTAACTGAATTTTTAATTTGTTGCCGTTTAAGCATAAATTATGTGCTGATTTATTTCCTATTATTAAAAAAGTTGTTTGAACAGTGAAATAATTGTGTTTACTGCAAATAGCATACCTGTAGTTAATAAAATATGAAAAATACTTATAATATACATAAGGTGTCCCCATAATGTGTTCTCGGTTGATATCTTGGTACCGGTTAGAAACAGAGAAGAAATTTATGGTAGACTATTAAAAACTAAATCAGGAAGGTGCAAACAGCTTTGTTCTAATTTAAACTGTTTAGACTCTACAGCTGTTCAAAATTGAAAATCCCAAGATTTTAAATATTAATATCTCAAAAACAATTAAACTTAGGCCTATGGACAATACATGAAGTAGACGTAGAATTTTAGATACAATTCAAAAATGTAATAAAATATAGGGTGTTTCGTAAATGAAAAACTATTTAAGTAGGTATATAAGTCATCCTATATACTAATATTTATATTCAAACTTTTTCTCTATCTCTAACCATTAACACCAAAACCGAGAACACAATACTGGGACACCTTGTATAACAAAACTGTACATTTTCTAAAGTTTTGTAAACTATTTGTCATGCTAAAACTTTTTACAAGAATATTTTTTGAAACTTTAAAAATACCTCGTATTATTTCAAATACGATGCGAACTTTTTGAAATGGAAAAAAACTTGGTTAAAATTTAAACCAACATCCCTAAACCTAAGTTTAATATTATAATAACTTATATCTTGAAGGTTGCATTTTATTGTAACAAAAAATTCACTATATTTAAATAGCATTTAAAACTGTAATTGCAAAATATTAAACTAGTCCGGCGACTAAGTTCAACTCAATAATTTTTGTCTAAATTAATTATTTATACTTTTGAAATTCCCTGGTAGATAAAAATTTGTAGCGCGAAGCCAAACTACTTTTAAACAGCTCGGTAATAGGAGGCAGTGTCGATGGAGTTTGAATCTAGACGGCTCGCCTTTTATCTGCGACGTGCCAGGGCTGCAACTTATATTTTTATTCAGTAAACTTTGACAGAACTGAATGCTGAAAATCTCATTACATCAATTAACACCTATGTTGTGCCCGTTCTGACCTACAGTTTCGTAATCTTAAAGTGGACTAACACGGAGCTTGAAGGACAACAACAAAATACTCGCCTACTGATGATCAAGTACAAGTCACACCACCCAAGGTCATCAACTCTCCGAATGACTTTACCACGAAGAGAAGGTGGGAACTAGAGCTTGACTAAATCAGTTTGGGACACCCTGTATACCACACCCTTGGGAAATACTTCAGTTCTTTTTTGAATTTTGTTTTTAATCTACCCATAAACAAATTTGCAAGAAACGGAGATAAGCAATTCTCATCGCAGTTCGCTCGAGTTGTTTATAATATAATTTATTGTTGAACTGAAAAAAATTTTGATTTGAAAATCTCTTGTTGACTTGACCAGTTTGCTCTCCTGATAAAAATTGAGAGATTTCTTTATCAACAAGGTATACAGGGTTATTCACGCAACCCGTTCATTAGAAGTTTTTGATGATGTCATTTAGATAAAAATTTCAAATTTTGGGACTAAGGTAAGGTCAAGGGGTACTTCTTTCTTGAAATATTTTCAACTTCCTGTCACTTCCGGTTTAACCGGAAGTTGGTATCAACTTGCTTATTTTAAATGGAACACCCTGTATTTTATGATATTTTTGGATTCTACGGAGAATTTTAATGCTATTTTATGTAGCATGTCCTATACTTAGGTTCAAGCGTTCTTAAGATATTTGACCTTGAACCGAAAATGAGTCTTCGGGGTACCACATTTTAAAATCTCATATTTTTGTAAGTTTTGAAGATATAAACTTCATATTTAGCAGACGATCGGTAAATAATCTTAGGTTCCTATTTTTTTTGTTGAATTTGTCTATTGTTATACAGGGTGTCCTAAATTCAGCGGCAAACATTCACATTTTCAAAGCCGCTAAAGTCCGTTTTTTTAAATGGGACACCCTATAACTTCATGCACTATCAAATGTAGAATTTAATTTTCTATCGAACTATATTAAGGTTCCCTATACCTATTCGTAACCATTTTCGAAATAATCAGGTTTTTATTAAACTATCATATGTATTTGCTAAATGCTTACACCTTCCTGTAGTAAGCCATGGAAAAACAATTGTTGTGCTTTTCTATTCAACATGACAGCTGATTTGAAACTTTTAAATTAAAATAAAATAACACTCAAAAGCTGATATTCTCAATTTATTTTATATTCGCGGAGAATGTTACAAAATATTGGAGAGAACGTGCCCTGTTTTTAATGAAAAACATCCTCATTTATCGCCAATGAACAAGAGAAAATTGAAGAGGATTGAAACGAAATTTTTTCGTTTCGGAAAAGTTATAAAGTTATAAAAAATGTAATAAATTGTTTACATTATTTTTAACCATATCTACTAAGTTCGAGACTGTTCTAAACTTGTTTTAGTGAACTTAAAAATTATAGCAATCTAACAATCAACAATAAATAAATAAAATAATAAAATTGAATTAACAAATGTTCTATATGCTGTCCGTTCATTTGAAGACACATTTCAATTCTTCTTTGTACTTGTTTCTAATTCGGCAAAAGCTGTTCGTATCCTGTCCAGTAAATCTTGTTGGTTATTTACTGGGGAAGCATAGACTTTACCTTTGATAAATCCCCATAAATAAAAGTCTAGGGGTGTTAAGGCGATCGCGGGGGCCATCTCCAAGGGCCATTGGGACCAATCCAGTGATCTTCAAAAATTCGAGATAATTGGAGGTAAACTGAAGCGGAATTATGTGCTGGTGCCCCATCTAATTGATACCAATAATTTTGCACCTCACCAATAGGAATTTCTTCTATAAATTCAGAAACCGTCCCTCGTAGAATTTCCAAATACTTATCACTGTTTAAATTGTCTTCATAAATACAGTACCGCACCTGATCATTTAATACTATACCGAAAACATTGAAGCTAAACCTCTCTTTAGAACGGGTTTCGCGTAAAGCGTGCGGATTTTCTGCTGCCCAGAAATGTTCGTTTCTTCTATTTGTTATTCCTTCTCTAGAAAATTTCGATTCATCGGTCCAAAATATTTTTGAAAGGAATTGAGGGTCCTCTTGAACTTTCAAAAACATGAATTCGCAAAATTCTACTCATCGAACATTTTTTGTAACTTTAACCTTGCCAAAACGCAAAAAGTTCGTTTCAATCCTCTTGAATTTTGTTCATTGGCGGCAAATCAGGGTGGCGTTCAATAAACACACGACACGTTCTCTCCAAAATTTTATAACATTCTCCATGAATATAAAATAGATTGAGAATATCAGCGTTTGAGTATTCTTCCATTTCGATTTAGAAGATTTAGTTTATCACTGACAGCTTTCGGTAAAGAACGCATACTAATCATCTGTCATATTGGATATTGGATCTCAATTGTTTTTCCATGGCTCACCATTGGAACATGTAAACATTTAAGCAAATACATACGATATTTTTATAAAACCCAATTATTTCGAAAATCGTTACGAATAGGTACAGGGAACCTTAATACAGTTCGATAGAAAATGAAATTCTACATTTGATAGTGCATAAAATTATAGGGCGTCCCATTTAAAAAAACGGACTTTAGCGGCTTTGAAAATGTGAATGTTTCCCGCTGAATTTAGGACACCCTGTATAAAAATAGACAAATTCAATAAAAACAATAGAAACCTAAGATTATTTACCGATCGTCTGCAAAATATGAAGATTATATCTTCAAAACTTACAAAAATATGAGATTTTAAAATTTGGTACCCCGAAGGCTCATTTTCGGTTCTAGGTCAAATATCTTAAGAACGCTTGAACCTAGGTATAGGACATGCTACATAAAATGGCATTAAAATTCTCCGTAGAATTCAAAAATATCATAAAATACGGGGTGTTCCATTTAAAATAAGCAAGTTGATACCAACTTCCGGTTAAACCGGAAGTGACAGGAAGTTAAAAACATTTCAAAAAAGAAGTACCCCTTGACCTTACCTTAATCCCACAGTTTGAAATTTTTATCTAAATGACATCATCAAAAACTTTTAATGAACGGGTTGCGTGAATAACCCTGTATATATATATATATATATATATATATATATATATATATATATATATATTTGAAAATATCATTTTAGAATTGCTTCTTATTAGAAACTGTGTAAGATTCTTCGAACTGAATAAATACATTACAAAAAACAAAGAATCCGCTCCGTGTAAATAGAACAGCCTCAAATCTCTCAAGGAATCTCGCGACTTAGCCAAAAAAAAAAGCTGTTATTAAAAGCGTGAGATCAGCCAAAACGAACAATGCCTGAACCTGTTCCAGTCAGATGTAAATTTAACTCTGCGGTCGGCCGCTGCTCGCCGAGCCGAAACAATAAGTGACCCCGTGACCTCCCTTGTTCGGATCCAATAGGAAATGCCGACGCCGATCTGGAGAAAGTCCCGGAATTTATTACCCCGCTCTCGAATTAGAGCTGGGGACTAACCGATTATTTGTGTAATCGATTAATGCAATTAATTATATTTAATTAATTAAGATTAAGTGTCTTTTCGACCAACTGCACATGTCAAGGAGGTTAATGTCATATATATACAGGGTTATGATAAATTAAGGAATAAATTCATTATCTTGGAAATTAAAAAGGTAATAGAAAAACGCTCGAACCCGTCGATTTAGATTTATTTTTACGCATATTTAGAAATTCTTTTAAACTATACAGGGTCGCTCACGAAAGTTGTACAACTATCATCTTTGATTTTTTCAATACAACGACTTATTTTTTTCTGCTGATTTGAATTTTCTATGAAATTCTAGACATTTTTGGCATAACATAACCTATACTGAAAATTAACAGTTATCGAAATATGTTTATCTAAGTAAAACATAAAACACATATCAGGAAATTAAATAAGAAAACTACTTTATTAAATTTTGAAAATGTCCACCATTTACAGCTCTACAATGCCCTAGACGATGGAAAAACTCTTGTTGCACTTTAGTAACTGTATCACATTGAATATTTCTTATAACAGTTCGAATACGATCCTTAAGAATTTCAATAGTATGTGGCTTATTTTTATACACTTCGGAAAGGTTTCATTTAAGTATCTCCTGACATCAGCTGCAAAATGGGGTGGTGCCCCATCCTGTTGATACCATAACAGTTCACTGGGAAGATCCGGATCGTTTACATTAGGATGTAGGGTAGCTAATGCTGGTATAAGATTCTCTTCCAAAAATTGAAGATACATTTGCCCCGTTAGTGAGGAATCAAAGAAATATGGACCTATAACTTTATTGCCTACAATACCTGCCCATACATTAACACTTTGACGATACTTTGTATGACTTTTCCTGTACCAGTTAGGATTTTCTTCTTCCCAGTGTCTAAAATTTTGTTTATTTACTTCTCCATTAAGACAAAATGTTGCCTCATCTGTGAAACAAATTCTTTTGACAAATAATGGATCATGATTACACATGTTGGTCATAATTTCGCAAAACTCGTTTCTGCGATCTGAATCACCATTTATTAATTCTTGAACGAATTTCACTTTATAGGGATAAAAATTTTCTTTTTTCAAAAATTTGGAAACTGTTTGATGTATATCATTATCATAGGCTGCATCAGTAGTTGAGGAATATGGATTATCTTGAAAAGTTAAGAGGACGTCTAGTTTCTTTTCATCTGAGATCCTAGGGCGACCTTTTCCAAAGCGGTCCGTAACACTACCAGTATCCGTCCATTTCCTTTCTATTTTGCTCACTGCAGACTGAGTAATAGGTTGCCTATGAGGATATCTGTTGTTAACCAACTGACAAACTTCTTTTTGTGTCCTAGTCTTATCACCAGTACCAAGCATTATTAGAATTTCAATTCTTTCTTTCTCTGTTAAACGCATAGTCAATATTTGAAATCAAAATGGCAGATCGTAAATAAATTATATGACTTGTCAACACAGTAACAGTGACAAAGTCATTTTTCTTTGGGATTACACGACAGACATAGGTAGGGTATACAAATGTCCGATAAGTTATTAAATTCACAGGTTTTATTTAGATAAGAATATTTCGATAACTGTTGATTTTCAGTATAGGTTATGTTATACCAAAAATGTCTAGAATTTCATAGAGAATTCAAATCAGCAGAAAAAAATAAGGCGTTGTTTTGAAAAAATCAAAGATGACAGTTGTACAACCTTTGTGAGTGACCCTGTATAGTTTAAAATAATTTCTAAATATGCGTAAAAATAAATCTAAATGGACGGGTTCGAGCGTTTTTCTATTACCTTTTTAATTTCCAAGATAATGAATTTATTCCTTAATTTATCATAACCCTGTATATATATATATATATATATATATATATATATATATATATATATATATATATACGAGCCATAACAACTATATATTCGAAAGATGTACGAAATGTAAAAAAAAAACATATTTATGTTTGATTTAAACTGCTTTTTTTGTTTTTCTGATTGAAAAATGAAGTCAGATTCTCTTTACCTAACACAAAGTCCGATCGTAAATAATAACACTGGTCGACAAAAAAAATTTTTTTGTTGTAACACAAATCAGAATAACATAATCTAATAGAATGAACCTATCCAAATACGAAAATGACAAATAGAAAGTTGTAGCACGTAGGGTTTTCTTGTAGAACCATATCGAATGCTACGATACTTAATATCTATAGAAAAAATGATTTCAGAAAATTCTTAACCCTGTTTATTGACTATGTTTACAGTTTTCGCATATTAAACATACCATACATCTAAGAGAAAAGCAAACGAGAAAAATATTAACCTAAAACACTAATTAAACTTTATGTTTTCCGTTTATGAGGTGTCCTAGCTTCTCTCTTCAGAATCCAACAGTAGTCACCCATCATGGCTGGATCCCATCGGCCTTGGTACAGACTTTCCATTGTTCTGATATCTTGGTGAAACCTTTTATCCTGCTCGTCACTAACAGCTCCCAAATTTTTAAGAAAAATGACAGATGGGAATGGAGGAAGTGATGTTTTAATGACATTCTGGCACCAAGCGCTTTATAGGCAAAGTTCATTAACTAATTGTTCATAATTTTCATCCATATTGTTGCCTAAAAATCATCTTACTACATTACCAAATGAATTCCATGCTTGGAGTTCCTGCCTGTTAAGCTTTTCCGTAAAATTGACATCGTCAATAAAAATGCCTTCTTTTACTTTGGCATCACTTAACTGGGGAAAGACTTATCTTAGGTATTTAAATCCATCATCATCTTTATTCAAAGCCTTCACAAAGTTTTTCATCAGACCAAGTTTAATTTGAAGAGGAGGCAAAAGGACATTTCTGGAGCAACAAGAGGTATAAATTTAACATTTTGAGATCCCGGTTGAAATTCGCTTCTTTCTGGCCAAATTTTTGTTACATATTGCTGATTTATTGCACGACTGTCCCATAAACAAAGAAAACAGCAATATTTTGTAAATTCCCCCTGAAGTCCTACTAAAATCGCTAAGTCCCCAAATATCTGCAATTTATACCTACTGTAGTTTATTTTATCCAAAATCGTGCGCATATTTTCATAATTTTCTTTTATTGCAACTGAATGGGCACCTGGTATAAAGGGTTTTAAATTTCCATTATGAAATAACAGAACTTATAAGCTATATTTGGATGAGTCTATGAATAAGCGCCACTCACGGGGAAAATGTTCAATATCAAATTCCTGCACTAAACTGTCTATATCAGTACACGCGCACAACGAATTTTCCATACTGTAGAATTCAGAAAACATAGCATTTCCTTTTCTGAAATTCGTAATTTTTGTTTCTTTGGCCAATAGGTTCCATTCCTTAAGACGGGAACCCAGAAGTTCTGACTGTTGCTTGGATAACACCAAATCACGTACTAAATCATTTAATTCACTTTGAACAATCAAATGTGGCTCGCCGGAACTGGGACCTGTGGTAAAAGTGGAATCGGTGCACTGTTTTTCTGAGCTGTCTGATGATGCGTTATCTCCATTATCTCCCAAATCAATAGCTTGCCAATTAAAAGGCGCAATCGGCATTGGCAAATTTGCGTTATGAGGGACAGGTCGTATGGCAGATTATAAATTTGGATATTCTATATTGTGCTTCCTTTTTTGGGAATAAACTTCAGTCTTTTTCAGGCAAAAATAACAATCGTTAGAATGGTTGGTGGGTTCTCGCCATACCATTGGAACTGCAAAGGGCATACTTTTTCTCTTTCCCTTCATCCACTGCACCAATGATACACTACAACTAACACAAGGGGAGCCCACCCCTTATCTTGATCCCTATTTAACACACCAAAATATTTAAAGTAGGCTTTTTTACATTTTCGGTAAATGGCCTGGCTTGTGATTTCACCAGAAATTATTCACAAATATAAATTTGTCAGGAAAAATTTTGCAACTTCGTCGCGTTTAACTCGACATTCTCGTCTTCACATACACTTGCTTATCAATACACGGAGAACCACTCAATTCGAAACTCAACAGAAGAGTGATGTTCAACGTTTATTTTATGTCTAATGTTGTAAACAACCCAGCCTGGGTAATTTTTCCGTTGTAAAATGGACCCATTTTACAAATTGTTTACTTGGCAATATAAAAGGTTCTAATTAGGCTATTAAAAAATGGTAGGTATTAGGGCTTTCCGAATATTTTTTTTATTATTGGAAGGGTATTTCCATTGTGAAAATATTGACTGATCTGTGTTAAAAAAATCTTGTCGGCCG
Organism: Kuschelorhynchus macadamiae; assembly: GCA_030620095.1. NCBI lineage: Eukaryota > Metazoa > Arthropoda > Insecta > Coleoptera > Curculionidae > Kuschelorhynchus > Kuschelorhynchus macadamiae. The sequence goes on from JAUTXW010005427.1 coordinate 1,178,802, forward strand.
GTGTAATTATTTTATTTTGCATAAACCAGATAAAAATGTAACAAAAAAATATCAAATTTGCTGACAAATAAATATTCAGACACACTTGAATCTTATAATTTAAATCGAATATTAATAAGAGGCCTAACACTGGAACCTGTGGTGGAAGATAGATAAAGATACTAGAGCTCAAACCACACTACACCACAACTTGTTACGTTCTGGACGCGCGTTTCGCTAACCAAGTTAACATTATCAGCAGATGATATAAACTAAAGTAACTCCTAACCGAGACTATTTTAGGTAAATGTAGTCACAATTGCTTGCACCCGACTGCACCGTTGTCAAGTAAGCAATAGAGGGGACTATAGGGAATAGGCCCTCTGCCTTTATTTAGTGCTTTCTTACCACATTTAACTATTTCTATACTCTCAAATGCATCCAATAATCTATTATTAGATACATTTTTAATTAACTTAAGATTATTTATTCCTATTGGGTGATTCTTTTCCAAAGCATGTTGGGCAACGCTTGACTTTTCTGTTCTCCCGTATCTTAAATGTGCCATGTGTTCTTTAAAGCGAATGTTTATGGAGCGTTTAGTTTGCCTAACATATTTTAGATCGCAGTCATTACAGCTAATTTCATAGATGCCACTCCTCTCGTTCAAGTCGACTTTCTCTTTAGGGTTTCCAAGGAGATTTTTCAAACTGTTCTCCGTATTGTAGGCATTAAAAACCTACGTTTTTAAATACTTTTTTTAGATCTCTTGTATATCTGGGATCATATAGGGTTACTATGAACTTATTGGGGGCCTCAGGTGCTTGAAGAGTAGTGGTATCTTTTAACATTTTCTTATGCTTATATCTATTTACTAATTTATGTATAAAATTATCATTATATCCATTACTTTTAGCTATATTTTTAAACCAAGTCATTTTATTGTTAAAACGTTCTTTACTTAATGGAAAATTGACTAACCTGTGAGTTAAGAAATGAAATGCTGCCATTTTGTGTTGACGGCAATGAAATGAGTCGGATGTTATATACCTATCAGTATTAGTAAATTTCCTATAAATATAAAATTCTGATTTATCGTTATATCTAATAACTAACGTGTCGAGAAAAGGTAATTGCCCATTTTCCTACGTAAAGTATTGGGAAGGATATTTATTGTTTAATGTTTCTAAGAAAGTGTCCAAATTTTAGTATCAAAAATAGCCAATATATCGTCAACGTATCTATACCACACTCTTGGGAAATACTTCAGTTCTTTTTTGAATTTGGTTTCTAATCTACTCACAAACAAATTTGCAAGAAACGGAGATAAGCAATTGCCCATCGCAGTTCGCTCAAGTTTTTTATAATATTTATTGTTGAAACGAAAAAAAATTTTTGATTCATACATAATTTTGTGAGAAGCAAATATTCATCGATAATTTCTTCAAATTATTGAATTCAAGTAGTTCCTTTAGGTACTCTAAAGCTAGAACTGATATACGGGTATACAGTGACGTCATTTTTTGCATTTTTGTAACAGTGAATTTACTAAAAAAAGTCACGTCTTTTCTTATTTCAACTAAAACTTGTCGCGTTAACAAATCCTTAAGTGCGACTTTTCAAAACTTTAAAATAGTTTATCGATGCGTCAAAAGAAAGTCATGATTAAAAATACCGAAAAAAATTGGAAATAGACGACTAAGTAAGCAAAGCCAGCTTATTATTCTTAATATATTAGCTTTATCATAAAGAAACTAAGTTTACTATATACTAAAAATCGATAAAAATGCGCTCTCACACATCTTTATCAAAAGTTCTTGGCCGGAAAAGATATATGTATAATAGCAGATATATATAATTTCTGCAGGTGCAAAACGGCCTAAAAGAAGAATTGTTTTCGATTATGTCACAGGGTACCCTCCTGCGATCACGATTTCTGGGCCTCTACCCTCATCAGGCAGGCTTGTACCCAGGGAGATCTGAAATAACAGATTGCTCGATATGACAAAATCGAAAACGAAACGTCTATCATACTGAAACAGTACTACAAGTTAAATGAAACATTTAGCACCACCTATTGGGGCTCCGGAGATTTCCGGCTGCAAACCCGTAGGTAATTTAAAAAGCATGCACTAGCACCATCATGCGGAGAGTAGATACTAAAAATCGATAAAAATGCGCTCTCACACATCTTTATCAAAAGTTCTTGGCCGGAAAAGATATATGTATAATAGCAGAAATATATAATTTCTGCAGGTGCAAAACGGCCTAAAAGAAGAATTGTTTTCGATTATGTCACAGGGTACCCTCCTGCGATCATGATTTCTGGGCCTCTACCTCTAATCGAAAACAATTCTTCTTTTAGGCCGTTTTGCACCTGCAGAAATTATATATTTCTGCTATTATACATATATTTTTTCCGGCCAAGAACTTTTGATAAAGATGTGTGAGAGCGCATTTTTATCGATTTTTAGTATCTACTCTCCGCATGATGGTGCTAGTGCATGCTTTTTAAATTACCTACGGGTTTGCAGCCGGAAATCTCCGGAGCCCCAATAGGTGGTGCTAAATGTTTCATTTAACTTGTAGTACTGTTTCAGTATGATAGACGTTTCGTTTTCGATTTTGTCATATCGAGCAATCTGTTATTTCAGATCTCCCTGGGTACAAGCCTGCCTGATGAGGGTAGAGGCCCAGAAATCGTGATCGCAGGAGGGTACCCTGTGACATAATCGAAAACAATTCTTCTTTTAGGCCGTTTTGCACCTGCAGAAATTATATATTTCTGCTATTATACATAAGTTTACTATAGACAACTTTTGAAAGATAAATAATATGAGAGTGTGGGAAAGTTAATATTTTTATTAAATATCAAAAATAGAAATGTTACAAGTTACCGAAAATGGCTATTTATTTCATTTTATTTATTCAATAAATTTAACTAAATAATAATAATAATAACAATGAAATACATCTTTTCTTATCTACAAGATGGTGCGTCTAGATATGAAATTCGACGATTCTTCTCCGAGGTCTCATTATCAACTTAATTTTCTTAAATACGGACCTGAAATTTTTATTTTGTTTTTTACAATCTCTTGACCTCTTAAGACTGATGATGTCATGCACTCGTACATTTTTGCAGCCGTCCAAAAAAGCATCTAGCATTAATGGCTTTTAAATAGCTAATTTTTTTTAAATCCGATTTTTACAGATACATGTATAGCATATATATTTCTTTACTATAGAAATTATATTGCAACAAAAATAATTAAAAACAAAGCAATATTCAGAGTTTTATAGCAATTTATTTATCATAGTAATAAATCAGACGTATAACATCGGTTATTACCATCGTCTTGTACGACAAGCAAAAGAATTGAAAAATGAGAAAGGAAAGAAGGCATAAAAATATCGGATGTGCACCCAAGCCTGACCCAGATGTCATTAAACGATATCTGTTTTTATCGAAGAGTGTTCGCAAGTCTTCTCATCTTCAAACTGAAAAGGAAATCGAGTAATTATTACTATGACACTACCATTATTTTTAATATAACCATCTCGGCACTAGTAGTAACTTAAAGCCCCCTCTCCGGCCCTATATTTAAGACCAGTCGAAATAAAAATAATGAAGTTAGCCCACGTCAATATGATGCCAACTCCTTGTTAAAACAAAACAATGAAAAAACGAAATATTAATTTAAAAAAATGATATTTTTCGATAGGTCAAGGCAAGTACATAAATTGTAAATACAATCGTTAGAACATAACATTGCCGTAAAGCAGTTAATTAATCCAGGTGACCTTGACGATAAAGAATTAAACAATACATATGCGAGGTAAATAATTTCGCTGACATTAAAATTACGCCACCTTAAACTCTATTTCGTTATCGTTATACAAGCAAAATAAGTGAAGTTAAACAAAAAGTGTACTGAACTAATATAATAATTAAAGTGTATTAAAACAAAGGAAAAGACAATTCATTCTCTATAAAATATTTTTAAATTCTATGCGAGCAGCTGAAACATGACACCTAAAAAGATTTAAGTAAACAAGCAAATAAAAATCATTTTAATGAGACTTATTCATTATAAAAATCATTAACGCAGTGAAAAGATCTTTCAATGGGGTACGCTTTGGGTTTTTTCGAAAGAGTGCATAGGGATTGTTTTTAAATGTTCTGGAAGATGATTGTTAAGTTTTATGGCGTTGTTAATAATTGATTTTTTTATTAATTCTGTGGGAAGAATGTCATGCCTACAGTTTCTGATAAGATATACGTATTAGTGCCCTTCTGAGAATGTGTTTATAGGTTTTCTCGTCAAACAGACGGTTTCTAAAATAAATAATGCAAGTGGTAATATTTCATATTTTTTGAAATATTATTGGCAGTATAGTAGACCAAAGAAATAGCGAATTGCTCTCTTTTAAAGCCTAAAAATACTAAGAAATTGCTCGGTGGTACAACAGCCCCAAAAGGTAAGGCCATAGCGGAGATGGGGTTCGAATGGAGAGAAATAAGTAAGTTTGGCAGAAGACACGTCCAGTTCTTTTGAAACTGATCGAATGGCAAAGCAGGCGGTAAAAAGTTTTTTAGTTAAGGTGTCAATATGCTTAGACCATCTTAGATTGTTATTTATATTCAAACCCGAGTATTTACCCGACTCAACGTATTTAATATTGCTGTTATAGGGGTTGTGAAGTCTCCTTATAAGATAGGGCCACTGTTTTATCCATATTGAATCAAAGCAGATTGCAATCGGACCAAGCTTTAATCATAACAAAGTCGTTGAAAATATTAGAATGTAAAGACGTATCAAAATCACTCCGTGTTATGCTTGTGTCGTCAGCAAAGATTTTTCCATTCATTTTTAGGTTGGTGATATCATAAATGTATAACAAAAAGAGAATAGGTCCCAAGACCGAACCTTGAGGGACTACACTTCTAATCAATTTACAATCAGAATCCGAACCAGCTTGCTTGTCAAAATTTCGTGACTACACAGTCAAAGGCTTTTGCAAAGTCACAAAAATCTGAGGCACTGGGGTGGTTGTTATTGAAGGATCAGTAGACGTCGCTAAGCAACGAGAGCATGGCGTCTTGTTGGGTAAAAATCTGATGTTTAAGGAAAAATGACGTAAGACGATTCTTCAGTAACCTTTCAATGATTTTTGATAGCATTGGTAGTAATATTTATTTATTTATTTATTTATATATATAATAATAATGTCACACATAAATGCTTACATACGTCAGGTAGTGAAATAACTTAAATGGTAATTATAATCAAAATGTTAAAATACATATAAAGCAAAATAATACAGATAAAGGTAAAAATTAATCACATACAGATTATGTAACATGTAACAGAATAACAAATTCCACACAAAAGTACTAACATTTATAATTGCAAAGTAAAATCTTTATAGAAAATGAGACAATGATTGAGTTCAATTAAATTTTGACCAGATTTCAATCTTTAACCGCGAAAACTGTCCGCGGCGATTCCAGAAACTCATTGATGCTATAAAAAGCACCCTTAAGGAGACAAGAAACAATGGTCCTTCTAAATGGCCTAAATTTCAAACTTCTAATCTCCAGAGGTATCTTGTTAAAAAATTTCACTGCGTCGTAGTCTGGGCCGTTTTGACACCTTCGCACTCTGCGGTGCGGCACCGAGAGATTCTCCCTTCCCCGAGTCCTAAGGCCATGAATCTCGCCATTGGTCAGGTAATTGGATTTATTGTGGTAAACATACAAGATGTTTTGCAGTATATATATACAGGGAAATATCAAAACACCCAATCCAGTAAAGGCATCCCGACAATCCTCCCTGTATCCTAAACCGGCGAGAATGCGTATAGCCCGGCGTTGAAGAGAAAACACTCGGCGCTACCCCGGAGCGTAGCCCCAGGCAATCACTGCATAGGACAGGTGTAAGTGACACAAGGCGAAATAAGCGGCTCTAAGTACCTCTGCAGAGACAACCCTCGCAAGACTGCGAAGGAAATAAATATAACTACTAAGTTTCTTTGCAACAGCATCTGCCTGCTGGCCCCAGTTCAATTCAGAGTCTAAATAAATTCCTAGGAATTTAACAGAGCTTACAGTGCAAAAAGGTGTCTCCCCCATTCTGCGCAATGAAAAGATCATTTAGTTAGTCTTGTCTTTGTTTAATATTAAACCATTGCTCTGAAACCATCGCTCCACCATAAAGTGCACCGCACAAGTTCTGTCAACCAGGCTTTGAAGGTTATCATCAGTAACCGAGGCAGTCGTGTCATCGGCAAACAAAACATAACGCCCCACATGATTTTCTAGGGGAAGATTATTAATAAAAATTAAGAAAAGTAAGAGCCCCAGAGTGGAACCCTGGGGTACCCCGATAGTTAATGCCTCCCTCGCCGATGTCACGCCACCATTGCTTACCACTTGAGTACGGTTACTTAAATATGATTTAATTAGGCTAGTTGACTTTTCGCCAAATCCATATAGCCATAGTCTTCTAATTAACAGGTCATGCGGGATGCAGTCAAATGCTTTGCTTAAGTCACAGAACATTGTGCTGACATACTTTGTACTATGAAAGGCATCAGATATAAATGTAGTCAGATCTAAGATAGCTGAAGCCGTGCCAAATCCCTCTCTAAAACCAAACTGTCTCTCAGATAATAAGTTGTTAGTTTCTAGATATTTTGAAATTCTAGCAGCGATGGATTTTGAAATTTTGAATGAGATTGGCCGATAATTGGTTAAATCATCGTGATCACCCTTTTTTAGAATTGGGATTACCAGGGCTGTCTTCCAGATACTTGGAAAGACATACTCCCGTATACATCTGTTAATTAGTTTAGTAACTGGGGTGATAAGCAGCTCACGCACCCCCTTCAACAATCTCACAGACAAACCAAAAATATCCCTACTACTCTTGTTTTTTAATTTGTTCAAAATATCTCTGATCTCATTGGGCGGTAATTGCAAGAGTTAGGTGATGAGGAATAATTATAGCTATTTTAAGGCATTCACATTTTATAAGGGATTCATATATTAGTGTTATAAGGTCCTCTATGACTTGAAGCGGCAGGTTCAGGAATATTTTAATTGATAGGCCATCAGTGCTGAATGAAGATTTGCTTGTGATGTTATTCATTTCTTGCAATAGTTCCATGCTGCTAACAGGGCTTATGAAAAGGCTATTAGCGACATTTTTCGATGGAGGAAGACACGAAAGATAGTCCAAACTTGCTTCCATTGATAAAATGATCATTTAGGTCATTTGGCCTTGGCAAGATCTGAGTTACACGGTTTGGTTTGCTTCTGAGATCAACTTCATGATTTGTTGTGGTCAAAATAGCGGTTGAGCGCCATTTTAAAAAAAATTTCATGCCAATAGATTAGTAGTTCCTTTGTACTTAATTTTTAAACATTTCTTTAGATTGCTATTTTGTTCCCTTTTACATGGAAAGTAAAATGTAATCGGTTCTGGTTAATGCGTTACTATTTGTGGCGTATTAAATGTTGCAATATTTTAGCAATGCAAAAACTAAATGACCAAGTCGGAGCGGACCCATAAAATCAAGACGAGACAAGCATCTTCTCGAACCATGAAACGCGTCCAGTCATCTAGATAGATAACTGACATTTAGTTGACAGATAATGCAGGAACGATCCAATAACAACTGAGAACCGTCGTGCGGAACATTGTCGCCGCGTGATGGAATCGTAAAATTGTTATAGAGTGGATTTTTTTTCAGCCTTCGACGAACAAACCAACATGCCTCAGCGACTGGCAAATAAATACGATCTACATGTTGATACAGTAAAATGTTTTATGTCTCCTATGCATTTAAAGTGTCCCGGGAATTTTATTGCGAAAGCTTTGACTGGAAAATGTTAATAAGTTTAAATAGAATAATATACATGGATTCTGTCAACCACCCTTATTTACAAGCTTTTATTTAACTGCACTTGTGTGTCTCTTGTCTGTCTAAGACTAATCTTGTAAGCCATTTTTGGGCTACTTTTTCTGATTATCTAACTCGAAATCGTTTAATAATGAAACGCTTTACTACATAACAACAATTACTGGACAGCAAATATACTCACGTATTCATTCTGTCAATTCGCTACTGAAAAAACCTCATTTTACTCGCAGAATTAGTCAAAATAGGTGGGCTCTGAACGTCAAATGTACCTTTAATGTTTTTGAAAAGTGACCATAAATCTTGAACGACTCTGTATAGACCACACAAACCTTTTATTAGGTGAAGGGACAAAAAAGGAGGAATCTGAAAACGTTTCATTTAAATTAATCGAGAAAATTTGCATCCTTGATTTTTATTTACCCTGTTTATTAAAGAATATTAAAGAAAAATACCGCAGTCAAAAAAAAATACAAGGCGTCAAATGTACAGGGTTTTTCCTTATAATTTGCCACCCCCTTAAATCTTTTATTTCAAAAGATATAAAAAAGTGGTTAATACGGAAGTTGTAGGATTTCGTCTGAAGATTTACACCACACTAAAATCAAGAACAAATGAATATCGGAAAATATAAAAATCACCATGAACTTTGTTATTTTAAATAGAACTGTATATTTTTAAATTTTTAGATGCGCCTTATTGTCCTCTTTTTAAAAATATATAACATGTCTATATTTAGAACAGTAGTTTTTGAGCTACTTACCTTCAAAGTAACACATTATAAGTGCTTAACTTATTTTATTGGATCTAGATAGCCGTGAGTGGCCGTGGGTGCAATTCAGCCGTTATGTGAATCACTCTAGCCATGAAATGTCAAATGAAACCAAAATTATTATTTTTGAATAACAGTAATATTTTGTTTACGTTTTACGTCAAATTAAAAATAATACCTAATAATAATGGCTTTTCACTGAAGAAGAATAATTCAGTTATACTACGCAAATCAAAATAACGCATCAAGGGTAGTGCGTCAATACCGGGAAGAAAATCCAGGGGTACGACTGCCATCTAGAAAGACAGTATCATATACAGTATGTCCCAGATTCGCTTCTCTATATAGGGATCTCGGCTCCTATTATACCTACAGCAAAGGTTAAATGGGGAAAGTTTTAGAGGAAACTTATTGCATTCGATATCTGGCTTCAGATTTACGGTCGATCAATAAGTTTACGAAATATCGGCGAAAAGCCGAAAATGGCGGATTTCGTTTTTCGCCGGTATATCCAGAACGGTAAATTTGATAGCTGTCAAGATGTGACATTATTCGGACACATTTTTAAGACAAATAAGATGGCGTATACGACACATCTTCGTTGTTTTTTGTTAACCCGCAACCCGCCTCAACTTTCATTTTTCTTATGACCATTATATTGGATTTTTCGATTTTTGGAAAGAGCCTAAAATTTCTAGTCTAGTGATATCTCACAAGTGCTTTGAAGATTTTAGTGTCATCAAAATATCACACTTCGTAAATTAGGTTTCAATCAATTTTAAAGGAGGCCATGATTTATTTGTCACAAGATTACATTAATAGGTAAGTAATGTATTAAACGCATTGAATTTTCAATACAACATGAACGTAAATAACGACTTAAAAAATCTAAATGAGCTTTAACTACTTTGTAAGTGGGTAACATTAATTTACAAATCTGCAAAATGACGTCCATTTGCATCGAGACATTTTTGACAATTTGTGACTGTTTCTCGTACAACCCTGGTAAGTGTATTTCGGTTAATATTTCTAAATGTGTCCAGAACTCTTTGTCTCAGGATTTCTATGGTCACGGAGGGATCAAATTCATAGATTTCATTCTTCGAGTGACCCCAGAGGTAGAAATCCAAGGGCGACAGGTCAGGGGATCTAGGAGGCCAAGATATTGGACCATTTAAAGAAACTATTCTTTCGTCAAACTGCTCTCTTAAGAAGTTCCTGACTATAATAGTATTGTGAGCCGGACATACATCCGTCCTGTTGAAACCAAGTTCTTCTTAATTCATCTTCCGTTAGAATAACTCGTAAGGCTGGTACAACCTGGTTTCGCAAAAGCTCTAGGTACCTCTGCCCGTCTAGGCTGTAGTCAACCAAAAATGATACAATAAGTCGATTTCCTGAAATGATTAATAATTTATAAATAGGTGCCCAACAGTCAAGGGCGGCAGGGTCGGCCGGGTGGTACTAGAAACGATAAATTATAAAGGGAAAATTATCTTTATTAAAAAGTAGATATTTTCTTTCCAAAAACAATTATCGAAACATCCCGTAATGAATGAGCTTGTATGCAGTTCAAACCTATTCAGCTTTATTCTGAAAAAGAAAAACATATTTGGTTAGCGGGAAGTAATAGCCGTAATAAATTATTTTGTTAATAATAATCTTAAAGAAGTACACCGTGCCTTAATAAAACATAAAATATCAAAAGAACAAACCCCTTGCGCTTTAAAGTTTAAATTATTCGGAAATACAGCTGAACGCCTTTCTATAAATCATAATGAACATCGAAAAATAATTCGACATTTGATTAATATGGTATTTTTTTCATAACGCAAGAACTAGGCTTCACGGGTAATAATGAGTCATTAAATTCAAATAATCAAAATAATTTTAGAGAATTAGCTAAATCTGCAGAAAATTTAGATAGTGTTAATAAATTTATAGAACCCAATTTTATTTTTATAGGTTCGTCGAAACTACAATACAAAATGATTGAATAAAAATGTAATACAATATCAAAAAAGTAAGTTGACTGACTAGAGTAGAACGTTTTACTTTTTTTTTATTAGATTATACTCTTTTAGTATCATTAAAGACCTAAACGAAAAAAAAAGATTACTATTTGACCATCATTTGGTGCCCATTTAAAAAAGATTGGTTAGATTAACTTACCAATGATCCCACACCAAACGTTACTTCCAAATCTGATCTGTAGACGTCTCTTTGCCACTTCGTGAGGATTTTGCACAGCCCAATGATGACGGTTGTGCCTATTAAAGACTCCACAATTCGTGAACCTGCTCTCATCGGACCACAAGACATAATTTACAAAATCAGGATTTTCATTACATCTCCTAGTATACCACTCACAGAACTGTAGTCGTCTTGGAAAATCAGTTTCCTTAAGTCCTTGTACTATTATGGGTTTGTATGGATGGTACTAATTCTTTTTTAAAACTCTCTGTACTCTTGATTTTGGCACATTAGTTTCCTGTTCTACAGTTCTTAACGATGTACTAGGGTTTTCACTGATAGCTTGTAAAATGTTTTTGTCTCGATTTTCATTGTTATTATTGTATCCGCTTCTAGGTTGTTCGAAGGCACCATGTTTAATTAAATTAACTACGATTTTCCTGAATTGGGTTTTATGAGGCTGCCGTCGTGCGGGGTACATCTCCAAATACCTTGCTGAGGTAACGTCTGCGTTTCTGTATGATTGAAAGTACAGAGCTAACATGTCAACCTTTTCTTCATTTGAATACGGAATGCCGGCCATTTTCTATCGGTTTTGACAATTTAGGTGTCAGATTTATGATTTTATTGGGATAAAAGCGTACCTACTACTTATTAAAACACAGCTTTGATACTTTTAACTATTTAACTTAACGTCAAAGTCAAAATCCAATTTTGTTACAGATAAATCATGGCCTCCTTAGAAAGAGCTAACATTACTATAAATCATGGCCTCCTTAGAAAAAACTGGAACCTAACTTTACGAAGTGTAATATTTTGATGATACTAAAATCTTTAATGCACTTATGAGATATCACTAGACTAGAAATTTTAGGCTCTTTCCAAAAATCGAAAAATCCAATATGGCGGCCATAAGAAAAATGAAGGTTCAGACGTGTCATATACGCCATCTTATTTGTCTTAAAAATTTGTCCGAATAATGTCACATTTTGGCAGCTGTCAAATTTACCGTTCTGGATATAGTGGCCAAAAACGAAATCCGCTATTTTCGGTTTTTCCCCGATATTTCCAAAAACAATTGATCGATCGTAAATCTGAAGCCGGATATCGAATGCAATAAGTTTCTTCTAAAACTTTCCCCATTTAACCTTTGGTGTAGGTATAATAGGAGCCGAGATCCCTGTATAGAGAAGCGAATCTGGGACACACTGTATAGTAAAAAATTTTGTGGAAAGGAAAAACTTTTTCAGAAAGAAAAGAAGATCAAATGCAAATTTAGAAGAAGAGTTTAATATTTTATTATATTTTCAAGTTAATTTCCTATGTATTTAATAAACATGAAGTTTAAAAAAATTATTATTAAATAGAAATCATGAAAAACAATTCATAGGATTTTGAAAAAATATGGTTACCATTTACCATACCAATTTTTTAACAAAATTCTGTTGTCTAATGAAGCTACTTTCTCTACGGCCGGAATGTTTAACAGAAAAAACACACATTTTTGGGCAACCCGAAATCCACATGTAATTGAAGAAAGGAAGAAGTAAGGGCGTAAGTCGTTGCATATGTGGTGCGGCATATTAGGAGAGCAAATTATTGGGCCAATTATTTTTGGGGGTATTTTGACAGGCGAACGCTATTTAGATTTTTTAAATACCAAAATAGTGTGCCTTTTAGAGACACTTCCCATTCGTCAGTACACTAGATTAATTTGACACCAAGATGGCGCACCGCCTCACAATCTCCAACCGTTTACCAATTTTTTAAATAATCGTTATGGTTTATAGATCGGAAGGCAAGGCCCAGTCCGGTGGCCGGCCAATAGCCCCGACCTCACACCCCTAGATAATTTTTGTGGGGATACTTGAAAGATAAAATCTACTTTAATAGGATTGATAATTTACAAGAATTACGGCAAGAAATAGTAATTTTAAATACCGAATATCCCTTTTTTGTTAGCAATGCTATTAAGAGAATGGAACACGTATTCCAAAATTGCTTAAACAATGGCCCGTGGTCATGTAAATAACTTATAATACAGATTTTATAAATGGTATTGTTGTCTTTGTTTATTCACTAGCATTTGTATTTGTTGTTTGTTAATTACATATATTATATTATATCAGAATAAACTGGTTGTTTTTTTATAAGTTTTAATATTTAATTTGCTATAAATATATAAATTTAACGTAAAACGTAAATAAAATATATTATTTGTATTCAAAAAGAATAGGTAATTTTGGTTTCATTTGACATTTCATGGCTAGAGTGATTCACGAATCATAATGGCCGAATTACACTCACGGCCACTCACGGCTATCTAGATCCATTAAAGTAAGTTAAGCACCTCATAATGTGTACTTTGAAGGTGAATAGCTCAAAAACTACTGTTCTAAATATAGACATTTTGAAAAGAGGACAGTGAGGCGCATCTAAATATTTACAATTTACAAAGTTCATGGTGGTTTCTATATTTTCGGATAGTCATTTGTTTTTTATTTTGGCGCTATGTAAATCTTCAGATAAAATCCTACAACTTTCGTATTAACCACTTTTTTGTATCTTTTGAAATAAAAGATTTAAAAGGGTGGCAAATTATAACGAAATACCCTGTAAACCTCCGATGTTTCCGAAAAGTGGCCATAAATCTTAAATGGCCAAAAAAGGAAGGAATCTGAAAATAAAGTAATATACAGGGTGTTTCATTTAAAAACATGTAAGTTTGGTTTGTGGCAAACTTATCCTCAACCCTGTATAATCGAAAATACTTTTAGGATGTTGACTATTCCTAATAAAAGGAACAATACATAATGAAGGAAGTTCCGGTTAAAGGAAATTTACCGATTTTTTTATTATCTGTTTTTTGTAACTAGAAGTTTTTTATTAGTGGTTCCTAATCTGAAAACTGCAGTATCTCTAAAAAAACCTACCACCAGATAATGATAAAAAGTATATTTTGCTTTTACGGTTTTAAATATTTAATACTTTAATTTTCAGTTTTCTATAGATACTACAGTGTTTCGATTAAGGAACTTCTAGTTTAATAATATCAGATAATAAAAAAATTATATTTATGCGTGTAGTATGAACTCTCTTTTGTAGTGAAATATCCTAAACCCAAACTAAAAATAACATACCGTCGAAAAATCACGGTCAACAATATCAAATCATCAAGTACATGTATTGAATACATTGCCATATTCTTAAACGTTCTCACACAAAAAATAAGTGAACAATCATTATAGTAAACATCTCTCTTATTTAAAATTGTTGTTTTGACGTTCGATCAATCTGGGCTTTTCGATGTTTATGGTACCATATGGGATCCAACACGGTAATAGACTTGCGGCACCTTGAAGAGTCAACATGCCTTAATAATTGAAAATATGTTTTCGTGCCTTATGATCAAATTCACACAACATTTCTTGTAACAGAAAATTGCTAATTTAAGAAATATATGCATAGAAATAATGCCTTGAATGTTTTCATTTTTCATCTGCAATCATAAATTAACAATATATTTTCTTCGCCTTTTGTGTTCTTCGAATATAAGAACATGAAAATGTATTTCTTTGTGAAAAAGTTTGACGTTTAACCCCTAATGACAGGTAACAATATGTCACTTTTTATGAATTTACTTTTCTTCCGGAGAAAAAATGAGAAGTTTTTTTCCGGATATATATATATATATATATATATATATATATATATATATATATATATATATATATATATATAGATACTAAAATCAATAAAAATGCGCTTTCACACACCTTTATCAAAAGTTCTTGGCCGGAAAAGATATATGTAGAATAGCAGAAATATATAATTTCTGCAGGTGCAAAATGGCCTACAAGAAGAATTGCTTTCGATTATGTCACAGGGTACCCTCCTGCGATCATGAAGCCTGCCTGATGAGGGTAAAGGCCCAGAAATCATGATCGCAGGAGGGTACCCTGTGACATAATCGAAAGCAATTCTTCTTGTAGGCCATTTTGCACCTGCAGAAATTATATATTTCTATTCTACATATATATATATATATATATATATATATATATATATATATATATATATATATATATATACATACATACACATAACTAAAGGTAGATATTTCATTTTAGAATATTTTATTATACAAAAGTTACATTTCTTTTAGTACAATTATTAAATGTGCACTGCATGAATGACATGTTACTTGAACTATTCGGTAGAACAGTCGGATTTTCTTGTGTTGAAATTAATTTTTTTTCTGCCAGGGACCTGCGACACATTCTAAACACTTTATTAGCTATTTCTGTCCTGTGTGCTACCGATTCACCAACATACCCTTCAGCGACCGCCATGTTTCTTTAGTGTTATCAAGTCCCCCCCAGATTTAACTAAAAGTGTAGCAGACGATATTCGAAATGAATGACCTGTATATGATTTAGCATTTTCAAGTTGCAGAAAATTAGCTACTGTTTCAGGGACCTTATAAAACTGATTTTTACCCACAACCTGGTTGATACATTTTCCATTGCGATATACGTAAAACAGACAGATAGTAGTCCGCCATCATGTGGCTATCCCATCGTCCTCGATAACGATCTTCCATAGTTTTAATATCCTGATTGAATCTTTCCCCCTGTTCTTCACTACAATCACCTAAGTTTTCTGGAAAACGATCTAGGTGGCTGTGGAGGTATTGAACTTTTATACTCATGTCACAGCCAAGAATATTAAAATTTGAAAGCATAGTTTCCCCTAATTCTACGTAATTCTCTGCTTTATGATTGCCAAGCAAATTTTGTACTACTTGAACAAATGACCACCAAGCGTTAGATTCAGTCTCGTTCATTGATGTGATGAATTGTAGCTCTTTAACAAGTTGCATTATTTGAGGACCATCAAATATACCAGCTTTTAGTTTTTCTGTGCTAATGCCAGGAAATTTACGTGACAAATACCTAAAACAATTTCCATGTCAATGTAAAGCCTTCACAAATTGCTTCATTAGGCCTAGCTTGATATGCAAGGGCGGAAGTAAGATTTTTTCTCTTGAAACCAAAGGTTCGTTGATCACGTTTTGTTTTCCTTGAATCATGACATCTCTTGAAGGCCAAATTTTGTTAACCCAGTGCTCATTTTTAGCTCTGCTGTCCCAAAGCCATAAAAAACAAGGATATTTTGTATAACCACGCTGCTGTCCAAGGATGAAGTTAACCATTTTTAAATCAACTTAAATTGCCCACTGATGTTCTTCGTATTTAATTTTTCTCAAAACTGATGCAATTGTTTCATATTCTTCCTTTATGGTAGTAGAATGACCAATAGCAATTGAGCCATATTTGTTACCGTTGTCTAAAAGAACACATTTTAAACTACATTTTAAACTGGGGTTTTCAGAACTATAATAGTGGAAATTATGTCGGTTGACGTATCCATTTTTATGAAATGTCGCTTCGTCAGTAAATAAAATGTTATTGAAAAAATCATGTTCTTCTCTATTTTTTGCTAATGCCCAAGTACAAAATTCAAGTCTTCGATTGAAATGGTCTTGATCCAGCTCTTGTACCAGTTGAACATGGTATGGGTGAAATTTATGTTTTCTAATTATTCTATTTGCCGTAGATTTAGCAACACCTCTCTCTTTTCCTAACTGCCTACATGAAATATGAGGATTTTCAATTAAAGTTTGCATAACAAGATATTCAGTTTCTTCATTTGCGGCTCTTTTCTGCCTTTCCAATTTTTGTTCGTAATCGACACATCCAGTTCTTTCAAATCGTTCTTTGAGTCTGACAAATGATACCTCATGAGGATGACGTTCGGCATTGCTAAACCGTTGCGCATAAACTCTACTTGCTAAAAAACAATTTTGATCACTTGCGCCCAAAACATAACTCATGTTAATCAATTCTTCTCTAGAAAAATTCATTTTGAATCAATTTGAACACCGTTACTACACAAATACAAGAGTTTGACATTTCGCCATAACAACATTTTCCTCGTTTTCATTAGTTTTTACTTTAGGATTGTCTAAGGCATCTTCGTACATTAAGTTCTAACTAAATGTTGACACTACTTACGCTTTTATAATAGCCAAAATAGTAAATATTTAAGAATAGTTGGTAAAATATCTGTTCTAAGTCTTTAGGTCGCGATTCTTAGCACAATATTATGAGCTGAATTTTTAATTTTGCGTCACTTGTAGTGTATGTATTATAATTAGAAAATTCGATAATAAAGCAAATTCTAAGGCGATTGCAATTGAAACCCAAATAATAAATACAAAAATGTCAAAATCTCGGAAACTATGACAAATAGGTATAGGACATATTTATAACGAAAGATAGGGTTTTGGGTCACGAATAGTCTAAAATATTAAAATACTATACATTCCATTTAAAAAAATGAATGATATGATGTTTTTAATTTCGTCGTACTGCTTTTCATATTTCTGTTTTGATTTTACTGGCAGTAGCTCCAAATTTGCTGATTCCGCGGCTTTTAGTACCTCTTGTAGTATTTCTTCTTCCGGACTATCCATTTTAAACAAAATTACTTTTTTTAAGTTTTTTTCTAATGATTGAATGTTTGTATTTTGGTTGACACAGCAAATATACTGAAATTGTCAAAATTGCAATGTGGCAAAGAGAACTTATTGTTGTCTTATTTGACACTGACAAGTAGTGATACAGGTCGTTAAATTTGGCTAAATCCTCTACATGCGTAACAAAAAACACGATAAATCTGTATTTTTTGAATATCATTCAAATATCTAAAAGTCCTGTTTATAGACGATAATTCTGCGAATAAAAAAGTGTGCCAAAGAGTTTCCGTCATAGCAACAGGTCAAAATGCAAGAATCTGTTTGGCTAAAATTAACATGTATAAAATTTTATTTAAAACCTCAGTTTTTTGACAAATACAATTCTCGATTTACTTCTTCGTTGCTTAAAAGTAAAGAAATCAGAAATACAATTTTATTATTTTAGGCTCAGCAGATTCAGTTAATTCCCATGCTACTATATGGAAAAATATTCCTGTTTCGAACGCCAGCAGTACAAAAAAAATAAATCCTTGTATTGCCCTAAGACCCCCATAAGATTACCGCTCTATGCAGGGAATTACAAATTAATACCTCGTGAATCTACATACGTACATTCCTGCTTATAAATTATTAAAAAACCGTAGGCAAAATACCCGGCAGGACAAGGCTCTTCTGCTGCTACGCCATATTGAATGTAAATGATTTCTCGCAAAACAGCCAACAGTAGCCGGAGAACATAATTAGGCTCTTATGAACGTTAGATCGGAACGTTGTGAGGATTCTAGAGATTTCGGTATTTGCCTTAAACTATAAAAACAGGAGAGATCCAACTACTTACATTTAACAAGGGATCATAGATTGAATATTTTCCCTCTCCACTACATCGATAGGTGTCTGTTGTTGTCGCGTTTAAAAAATTGTCAAATATTCTTAAAGTTATATCGAATTACTAGGGTTTATATATTTTCATAATACAGTTTTATGTATATCAAAAAACTACATACAATAATTAACCTTGGACTATAAAACTGAACTAAGGTCTTTAAAAAATTATAAAAATGTACTTATACAAATATTACCAACAATCATCTCTTGTTTTATAGTCTAACTACAAAACAGACGCCACAATGTTGTCATTTTTGGTACCGCGTTCGATCGTTATTGTTTAGGGTAAAATGGTGAAAAGCGCGCAACCGGGGAATACGCCCCAGGGTCCCTTATAACATTTTCAAATTTATGTATAATTATTTAGTTTATAGTAACAGTGAGGCAATTACTAAATTTGGCTAGTTATATAATTACTGATTTTCACACAGTGTTCTATCACCATCCTGTCGAATAACTCTATGAGTTGGATTTTTCCAAATTTACATATCATACACTTTTTAAAAGAAAGTTAATAGAATTTTTATTAATAGGGTGTTACTATTGAAAGTGACATATTTTGAATATATAATCAGTTTTAGTTAATAACATACTGGCCTTCTTTATTAATGAAAATAACAATTTTTTCATTTACAATAAAATATTCTGTTTTTTTGGTTTTTTCTTTCAGTCCATTTCACTCACATGAATTATGATAAACATATTTACTCTCTTTCTTGTAACATATCAATTTAACACTTTGAGAACACTTGAACTATTAGAAAGTTTATATAACTTTTTGTTTTCATTTGTCCAAGCTGCTTTTCTTTATGGTTGCTTGGTATGGAATATTAAACAGACATTTTGGCTGATGGTTTTTCATTATTTTAAGCCAATTAGTAATCTGAAACAAAATTGAACATTATAAATTTGCAGTTAAATATAACCTTTAAAATATCAAGACTTTTATGTAAATTACATTTTACATACCTCAATATGTTTTATTCATAATTCATTGGATTACATTTTGTAAAGTATTTTCAACTTCTCTAAATTAAGACAAAAGAAATTGTTTTTTGTTTTGTTTACAAATATTCGAATTTGCCTGCCTTTTACTTCTGTCACTATAGTTTCATTGGTTTCTTATTTTTTGGTATCGCCAGCTTTGACAGTGTCGTGTTTTTTCATTTCAGTCACGATTTTGGTTCTGCTCAGGAGCAATTCGCCAGCTCTATTCGGGGACACCGAATGTTATCGGGTTCTTACTCCCTTCTACTAGTGGCGCCAGCAGTGAACTCCACTGTAATTATTATTTTATTTTATGGCATTAGGTTGGCATAAGTCTGAAGTGAGGAAGGATGATGGAGGGGAATGTCAAACTTCTTCGAATTTTCTGGAGATGAATTTCTCGCCCCCTTTCTATTAGCTCTCCTTAGAGGTGCAACATGTGTCTTTATAAAAGTGCTTTAATGGACCAATTTTTTAAATACTGAAAGTATGTCATATTCCCTTTATTGGTGACCGTTGGCGTCGAAGGAGCCCTCTAGATGACTAGAGGTAAGGCAATGTCTTTGAATAGTTGTGTTGTAAATAACTTGTTTTTGCACATTCCATGTCGATTTTATTTTAAGACAAACAATCGTTTGTAGGGTTTCAGGTTAAGAATTCAAGATATGGTTTTGGGATATAGTTACAAGTTGATGGTATAATTTTTGGGGTACATAAACCAAGAGTTCTACAATGGTTTTGGAGTTCCTTCCTGTAAGAGTACGAGGAATTAATTCTTAATTTTTATATTTATAAATTTTATATAAGGTAGCAGAAAGGAAGTAAGTAACCTATTTTTTGTAAAACAGCCTTGGCGAAATACTTTATACTTTTATAACTTTTTCCTTGCGGCAGTGTGGTAAAAGAAAATTCATGAATTTTTGATTCCCTGTGCGCTATTTAATTTAATTTTCATATTTACATATTTCTGTCATGACATTTCGCCAGATGTTCACAGGTTGATGATATAACGTTCTATCACATTTCACATATTTGATATATTTTATATATATTTTACATTTTCTTGATTTATTTTTTTTATATCTTAATGTCAATTGAATTTTTGAATGTAAGCTAAATTTCACATGTCAAAAATTATTTTATAAAACAACTCATAAAAAAACAAAAGATCAAGGTATCATTAAAATTTGACAGTCTGCACTTTATATAGTGTTTTATTGAAAAGTCCTCAAAATCTTTATTTTGTCTGCATTTAAATATCAATATAGATTTCTTCCTAATTGAGTCACAGTCAGTTAGGTGGCGCCCATTTTAATTTCGTAAGGTGTACCCGAGAACCTACAACCTACAGCTCTCCGAAAAGATGACTGGCTGCCGTTCGCATGTATTGGTAAATTCATAGGGACTTTACGCCATACGCTAACAAAAACTCCGTCCGGCAGTCGCGATAGTAGGCTTCACACTCACCTGTTGTTTATCTTAGTAGAGACGGCGCGGCGCGGCGGGTGTACATTTAGTGCTATTTTCTACGTTTAATTTCGAAAAATATTCACTGTAAGATTGAATAGCATCGTTTAGAGTTCACCAAATTTCAAGGTGTGTACTTATTTTTGCATTTATAAAAAAAATCCTTAAAGATATTTGTAATTTTGCAAGCGCTATAATTTAATATGAATCATAAACCATAAACTGGTGTATCAGACCCCAATCCAGACAAAAGAAGTTTTCAGAAACAGAATAATAGCTTCATGCGACATCATTCGCAATACTCCTGGAATATTTGACAGAGTCCGTCAGTCCATGAGGCGAAGACTTGATTCTTGCGTTCTAGCAAGAAGCGGACATTTTCAACAACTTTTATAATTTTGTTTCATTTTTAATTTAACTGTAATAATTTTATCTGATTATTCATTATCATGTCGGTTGATTTAAAATAAAAACCCGTTTCTTAATTTTTTGCTTAATTTCACCTACATGCCATCGATGCAATGCATCGATTATTGCAAATAAGTCGAAAACTGTGATAGATACGAGAATAATGCAAAATACGAAAGAGCTAAAGAAATGAACGAAGAGTTTAAATTTTTTATCAGAATTCATACAGTGTGCTCCAAAAAAAAAGTTCCGCAAGATAAACTTGTAGGTGGTGCAAAAAAATGTAACACCCTGTATTTTACCATCCACGATTTTGATATTTTATCGTTGAGGTTGTTAAAAGTAATACATGTTCTAAATTTGAACTAATTGTCTCAAAAGGAACTGGAAAAAAACCCAAAAAACGAGAAAAAAATTAAAACTTTGACACCCTGTATAACGAAAATGGTCCGTTTTTGACCATGTATATATTGGCATTTTTTTCCTAGTATATATATATATATATATATATATATATAAATGTATGTCTGATGGTCTAATAAACAAATAAATAAATAAATAATATTTTTTTCGTAGTTTTCCAATTGTCTCATATATTTCCAACCGTTTTTTTAAATTTTAATTTCATCTCCTTTAAAAGTATTTCAGTATATTCTTCAGTCGACAGTGTCAACAAATAACATTTAATTTTGAATAGAATAGACCCCTTTGGATCTTCATAACTATGTTAGAAATCTATTTAATTTTTCGATTTTTGTGGCGATGCATGTGTTTTACTCTCATGGTTTAGTAATAAATCAGGTCATATCTCTCAGGAATTATTCTGACGACATTTTAAATACTTTTTTCGAAATCTGCACTATCGAGTTAGTATAATACTGAATTTTGATAAAAATGGTGGAGAAAAAATTTTTTCTTCAAATTTTGAAGGTACAAGTACACGGTCTAAAAGTTGAAAATTTTTCAAAATTTTTATAGCGACCCAAGAATTTTGTAAAAAGATGTAATGGTCATTTGAAATTGACTGGGAACATTAGTTTTCACATAGTATTAGAGGAAATATTTTTTCCCCGCATATATTATATTGGGATGTTGAAACTATGCAGAGGTTCGCAAAAAAGTTCATAACTAGAAAACCATAGGCCGTAGGAGGTTTTTCGTATCAGATTTGAAATCTGTGGAAAATTCTCTATCAGACCAATAATATTTCGCGAAAAACCCCTTTCCTTAGTAAATTTTTCGAACTTCGAATCAAACATTTTTAAAATAAATATTTTTTTTCAAATGTATCTTTAAATATCTCAAAACCTAGAGTACCTAGAGTACCTAGCGTCTCCTGTGAGTACTCATTGCAAAGAGCATTTAATTTTGAACAGAATAGACTCTATTGGGTTGTTATGTCTATCCTAGAAATATTTTTAATTTTTCGATTTTTGTGGCGATGCATGTGTTTTACTACTATCGTTTATTAATAAATCAAATCATATCTCATCAGGAATTATCCTGACATCTTAATGCTTTTTTTGAAATCTATACCATCGAATTTGTATAAAACTCAATTTTGATAAAAATGGGGTAAAAAAATTTTTCCTTCAAATTTTGTACACGATCTAAAAGTTGAAAATTATTCAAAACTTTTATAGCGACCCAAGAATTTTGTAAAAAGATATAATGGACATTTGAAATTGACTGGGAACGTTAGTTTTCACATAGTATTAGAGGAAATATTTTTTCTCCCACATATATTGTATTTGGATGTTTAAATTATGCAGAGGTTCGGAAAAATATTCATAACTAGAAAACCGTAGGTCGCAGGAGGTTGTTCGGAGCAGATTTGAAATTTGTCAAAAATTCTCCATCAGCCCAATATTTCTCGGAAAAACCGCTTTCTTTGTAAATTTTTCGGACATCGAATTAAAAATTTGTAAAAGAATTTTTTTTTCAAATTTATCATTAAATATCTCAAAACCTAGAGTATCTAGCGTCTTCTGTGAGTACTCATTACAAAGAGAATTTAATTTTAAATAGAATAGACCCTATTGGCTTGTCATATCTATCTTAGAAATGTTTGTAATTTTTCGATCTTTGTGCCGATGCATGTGTTTTACTCATATGGTCTACTAATAAATCGGGCCATATCTCCTCAGGAATTATTCTGACGACGTTTTAAATGGTTTTTTCGAAATCTACACCATTGAGCTTGTATAATACTCAATTTTGATAAAAATGGAGGAGAAAAAATTTTTTCTTCAAATTTTGAAGGTACAAGTACACGATCTAAAAGTTGAAAATTTTTCAAAATTTTTATAGCGACCCAAGAATTTTGTAAAAAGATGTAATGGACATTTGAAATTGACTAGGAACATTACTTTTCACATAGTATTAGAGGAAATATTTTTTCCCCACATATATTATATTGGGATGTTGAAACTATGCAGAGGTTCGCAAAAAAGTTCATAACTAGAAAACCATCGGTCGTAGGAGGTTTTTCGTATCAGATTTGAAATCTGTGGAAAATTCTCTATCAGACTAGTAATATTTCGCGAAAAACCCCTTTCCTTAGTAAATTTTTCGAACTTCGAATTAAACATTTTTAAAATAAATATTTTTTTTCAAATGTATCTTTAAATATCTCAAAACCTAGCGTCTTCTACAAGTGCTTGCAAAGAGCATTTAATTTTGAACAGAATAGACTCTATTGGGTTGTTATGTCTATCCTAGAAATATTTTTAATTTTTCGATTGTTGTGGCGATGCATGTGTTTTACTACTATCGTTTAGTAATAAATCAAATCATATCTCATCAGGAATTATCATGACGACATCTTAATGCTTTTTTTGAAATCTATACCATCGAATTTGTATAAAACTCAATTTTGATAAAAATGGTGTAAAAAAAATTTTCCTTCAAATTTTGTACACGATCAAAAGTTGAAAATTATTCAAAACTTTTATAGCGACCCAAGAATTTTGTAAAAAGATATAATGGACATTTGAAATTGACTGGGAACGTTAGTTTTCACATAGTATTAGAGGAAATATTTTTTCTCCCACATATATTGTATTTGGACGTTGAAATTATGCAGAGGTTCGGAAAAATATTCATAACTAGAAAACCGTAGGTCGCAGGAGGTTGTTCGGAGCAGATTTGAAATTTGTCAAAAATTCTCCATCAGCCCAATATTTCTCGGAAAAACCGCTTTCTTTGTAAATTTTTCGGACATCGAATTAAAAATTTGTAAAAGAATTTTTTTTTCAAATTTATCATTAAATATCTCAAAACCTAGAGTATCTAGCGTCTTCTGTGAGTACTCATTACAAAGAGAATTTAATTTTAAATAGAATAGACTCTATTGGCTTGTCATATCTATCTTAGAAATGTTTGTAATTTTTCGATCTTTGTGCCGATGCATGTGTTTTACTCATATGGTCTACTAATAAATCAGGCTATATCTCCTCAGAAATTATTCTGACGACGTTTTAAATGGTTTTTTCGAAATCTACACCATTGAGCTTGTATAATACTCAATTTTGATAAAAACGGTGGAGAAAAAATTTTTTCTTCAAATTTTGAAGGTACACGATCTAAAAGTTGAAAATTTTTCAAAATTTTTATAGCGACCCAAGAATTTTGTAAAAAGATGTAATGGACATTTGAAATTGACTAGGAACATTAGTTTTCACATAGAATTAGAGGAAATATTTTTTCCCCACATATATTATATTGGGATGTTGAAACTATGCAGAGGTTCGCAAAAAAGTTCATAACTAGAAAACCATAGGTCGTAGGAGGTTTTTCGTATCAGATTTGAAATCTGTGGAAAATTCTCTATCAGAATAATAATATTTCGCGAAAAACCCCTTTCATTAGTAAACTATTATTAAACATTTTTAAAATAAATATATAAATATTTTTTTTCAAATGTATCTTTAAATATCTCAAAACCTAGAGTACCTAGCGTCTTTTACAAGTGCTTGCAAAGAGCATTTAATTTTGAACAGAATAGACTCTATTGGGTTGTTATGTCTATCCTAGAAATATTTTTAATTTTTCGATTTTTGTGGCGATGCATGTGTTTTGCTATTATCGTTTAGTAATAAATCAAATCATATCTCATCAGGAATTATCCTGACGACATCTTAATGCTTTTTTTGAAATCTATACCATCGAATTTGTATAAAACTCAATTTTGATAAAAATGGTGTAAAAAAATTTTTCTTTCAAATTTTGTACACGATCTAAAAGTTGAAAATTATTCAGAACTTTTATAGCGACCCAAAAATTTTGTAAATAGATATAATGGACATTTGAAATTGACTGGGAACGTTAGTTTTCACATAGTATTAGAGGAAATATTTTTTCTCCCACATATATTGTATTTGGATGTTGAAATTATGCAGAGGTTCGGAAAAATATTCATAACTAGAAAACCGTAGGTCGCAGGAGGTTGTTCGGAGCACGTTTGAAATTTGTCAAAAATTCTCCATCAGCCCAATATTTCTCGGAAAAACCGCTTTCTTTGTAAATTTTTCGGACATCGAATTAAAAATTTGTAAAAAAATTTTTTTTTTCAAATTTATCATTATATATCTCAAAACCTAGAGTATCTAGCGTTTTCGGTGAGTACTCATTACAAAGAGAATTTAATTTTAAATAGAATAGACCCTAGTGGGTTGTCATATCTATCTTAGAAATGTTTGTAATTTCTCGATTTTTGTGCCGATGCATGTGTTTTACTCATATGGTCTACTAATAAATCAGGCCATATCTCCTCAGGAATTATTCTGAGGACGTTTTAAATGGTTTTTTCGAAATCTACACCATCGAGTTTGTATAATACTCAATTTTGATAAAAATGGTTGAAAAAAATTTTTGCTTCAAAATTTTGAAAGTACATACAAGTACACGATCGAAAAGTTGAAAATTTTTCAAACTTTTTATAGCGGCCCGAGAATTTTGTAAAAAGATATTATGAACATTTGAAATTGACTGAGAATATTAGTTTTCACATAGTATTAAAGGAAATATTTTTACCCCACATATATTATATTGGGATGTTGAAACTATGCAGAGGTTCGGAAAAAAGTTCATAACTAGAAAACCATAGGTCGTAGGAGGTTTTTCGTATCAAATTTGAAATCTGTGGAAAATTCTCTATCAGATTAATAATATTTCGCCAAAAAACCGCTTCTTTAGTAAATTTTTCGAACTTCAAATTAAAAATTTTTAAAATAAATATTTTTTTTTCAAATTTATCATTAAATATCTCAAAACCTGGAGTACCTAACGTCTTCTGTGAGTACTCATTGCAAAGAGCATTTATCTTTGAACAGAATAGACCCTATTGGGTTGTCAAGTCTATCCTAGAAATATTTTTAATTTTTCGATTTTTGTGGCGATTCATGTGTTTTACTACTAGGGTTTAGTGATAAATCAAGTCATATCTCATCAGGAATTATCCTGACGACGTCTTAAATGCTTTTTTCGAAATCCACACCATCGAGTTTGTATAATACTCAATTTTGATAAAAATGGTTGAAAAAATTTTTCCTTCAAATTTTGAAGGTAGTACACGATCTAAAAGTTGAAAATTTTTCAAAATTTTTATAGCGACCCGAGAATTTGGTAGAAAGATGTTATGAACGTTTAAAATAGACAGGGAACATTAGTTCTGACGTGGTATTAGAGGAAATATTTTTTCCCCACATATATTATATTGGGATGTTGAAACTATGCAGAGGTTCGCAAAAAAGTTCATAACTAGAAAACCATAGGTCGTAGGAGGTTTTTCGTATCAGATTTGAAATCTGTGGAAAATTCTCTATCAGACCAATAATATTTCGCGAAAAACCCCTTTCCTTAGTGCATTTTTCGAACTTCGAATTAAACATTTTTAAAATAAATATTTTTGTCAAATTTATCTTTAAATATCTCAAATCCTAGAGTACCTAGCGTCTTCTGTGAGTGCTCGTTGAATAGAACATTTAATTTTGAACGGAATAGACCCTATTGGGTTGTCACGTCTATCCTAGAAATATTTTTAATTTTTCGATTTTTGTGGCGATGCATGTGTTTTAGTACTATGGTTTAGTAATAAATCAAGTCATATCTCATCAGGAATTATCCTGACGACGTCTTAAATGCTTTTTTTGAAATCTATACCATCGAATTTGTATAAAACTCAATTTTGATAAAAATGGTGTAAAAAAAATTTTCCTTCAAATTTTGAAGGTACATACAAGTACACGATCTAAAAGTTGAAAATTTTTCAAAATTTTTATAGCGACCCGAGAATTTGGTAGAAAGATGTTATGAACGTTTAAAATAGACAGGGAACATTAGTTCTGACGTGGTATTAGAGGAAATATTTTTTCCCCACATATATTATATTGGGATGTTGAAACTATGCAGAGGTTCGCAAAAAAGTTCATAACTAGAAAACCATAGGTCGTAGGAGGTTTTTCGTATCAGATTTGAAATCTGTGGAAAATTCTCTATCAGACCAATAATATTTCGCGAAAAACCCCTTTCCTTAGTGCATTTTTCGAACTTCGAATTAAACATTTTTAAAATAAATATTTTTGTCAAATTTATCTTTAAATATCTCAAATCCTAGAGTACCTAGCGTCTTCTGTGAGTGCTCGTTGAATAGAACATTTAATTTTGAACGGAATAGACCCTATTGGGTTGTCACGTCTATCCTAGAAATATTTTTAATTTTTCGATTTTTGTGGCGATGCATGTGTTTTAGTACTATGGTTTAGTAATAAATCAAGTCATATCTCATCAGGAATTATCCTGACGACGTCTTAAATGCTTTTTTTGAAATCTATACCATCGAATTTGTATAAAACTCAATTTTGATAAAAATGGTGTAAAAAAAATTTTCCTTCAAATTTTGAAGGTACATACAAGTACACGATCTAAAAGTTGAAAATTTTTCAAAATTTTTATAGCTACCCGAGAATTTTGTAAAAAGATATTATGAACATTTGAAATTGACTGAGAATATTAGTTTTCACATAGTATTAGAGGAAATATTTTTACCCCACATATATTATATTGGGATGTTGAAACTATGCAGGGGTTCGGAAAAAAGTTCATAACTAGAAAACCATAGGTCGTAAGAGGTTTTTCGATCAGATTTGAAATCTGTGGAGAATTCTCTATCAGACTAAAAATATCTGGCGAAAAAACCGCTTCCTTAGTAAATTTTTCGAACTTCGAATTAAAAATTTTTAAAATAAATATTTTTTTTTTCAAATTTGTCATTAATTATCTCAAAACCTAGAGTACCTAACGTCTTCTGTGAGTACTCGTTGCAAAGAGCATTTAATTTTGAACAGAATAGACCCTATTGAGTTGTCAAGTCTATCCTAGAAATATTTTAAATTTTTCGATTTTTGTGGCGATGCATGTGTTTTACTACTATGGTTTAGTAATAAATCAAATCATATCTCATCAGGAATTATCCTGACGACGTCTTAAATGCTTTTTTCGAAATCTGCATCATCGAGTTTGTATTATACTCAATTTTGATAAAAATGGTTAAAAAAATTTTTTCCTTCAAATGTTCCAAAGGTTGAAAATTTTTCAAAATTTTTATAGCGACCCGAGAATTTTGTAAAAAATTATTATGGACATTTGAAATTGACTGGGAACATTAGTTTTCACATAGTATTAGAGGAAATATTTTTCCCCCACATATATTGTATTTGGATGTTGAAATTATGCAGAGGTTCGGAAAAATATTCATGACTAGAAAACCGTAGGTCGTAGGAGGTTGTTCGGAGCAGATTTAAAATATGTAGAAAATTCTCCATCAGCCTAATAATATTTCCTTAGTAAATTTTTCGGACTTCGTATTAAAAATTTGAAAAAAAAAAGTTTTTTCAAATTTATCATTAAATATCTCAAAACCTAGAGTACCTAGCTTTTTTTATATATCTATCCTAGAAATATTTTTAAATTTTCGATTTTTGTGACGATGCATGTTTTTTTTTAATTTATCATTAAATATTTCAAACCCTAAAGTATCTAACGTCTTCTGTGAGTGTTCGTTGCAAAGAAGATTCAGTTTTAAATAGAATAGACTCAACATTCTGAATCTTGAAAAATCAACATCAGCAGACATATTTATTATACAAGCTTTTTTCTTCAGATCTCACGAAAAAATACATACTAACATATTAATAAAACACCGTGTATTTTTCTTATTTTATGTGCAGTAAGGGCCGCTTTCTATAAACCAGTGTAAAGATAAACGAAACAGAATTTGTTACCGGACAATCCTAGCAGGTTTTCATAAAGCGCGAAATATAATCATACCTATTCGGTTTCAGGTTCTCTCAAAAAGAAATTACACGTAATTATGATTATAAGTTTTTGTTCCTGTTTAAAAACCCTCGGGATATAGAAAATGCGACGTAGAAAAATGTAAATTATCTGCTGAGAAAATATAGGTTATGATTATTTATTTACTTATCTTTATTTTTTGTTTTGGTACGTATGCTTGCAAGCGTAGCCCTGATTCCATAGGGGCTTCCTTGGAGTGAAGCACCCAGAGGAATTCATAAGCCACTTTTTGAAATTTGTGTTTTAAAGAACCAATGTTATACAAATATTTCTTTCGATCAGTTATTTTCCCATTATTTTTATTATTCCTTTATTAAAATTGCTAACATTAAATACTCTTTCGTCAACATCGCGTAGATACCTCAGAAGTTTTTCTAACGATTCTGCACGATTTTTCTGGAAAATGGATCTGCGTTTTGATCAAAAATTAATACTGGCATACCCTTGTCAGACGCACCGTGTGTTCTACATTCAAGGTGGCAAATTTTAAGCTTCTTACAGATTTAGACATAAAATTATTGTATTTAAATCATCAAATGAATTTTATAAATAATAATCATATATATGAAATTGACTGGGAACATTAGTTTTCACGTAGTATTAGAGGAAATATTTTTCTCCACACACATTATATTTAAATGTTGAAACTATGCAGAGGTTCGGGAAAAAGTTCATATCTAGAAAACCATAGTTCGTAGGAGGTTGTTCGTATCAGATTTGAAATTTGTAGAAAATTCTCCATCAGCGTAATAATATTTCGCGGAAGAACTGCCTCCTTAGTAAATTTTTCGGACTTCAAATTAAAAATTTGTAAAAAATTTTTTTTTTCAAATGTATCATTGAATAATTCAAAATCTAGAGTATCTAGTGCCCTCTGTGAGTACTCATTGCAAAGAGCATTTAATTTTGAATAAAATAGATCCTATTGGGTTGTTTTATCTGTCCTAGAAATATTTTTAATTTTTTGATTTTTGTGGCGATGTATGTGTTTTACTCCTATGGTTTAGTGATAAATCAAGTCATATCTCCTCAGGAATTATTCTAACGACGTCTTATTTTATTTGTTTTGGTACGTATGCCTGCAAATATAGGCCATGATGTGTGGTGGTGTGGAGCACCCATAGGATACTTTTTGAAATTTGTGTTTTAAAGAACCAATGTTATACAAATATTTCTTTCGAGGAGTTCTTTTTCCATTATTTTTATTATTCCTTTATTAAAATTACTAACATTAAATACTATTCCGTCAACATCGTGTTGGTACCTCAGAAGTTTTTCAAACGATTCTGCACGATTCTTCTGGAAAATGGATCTGCATTTTGATCAAAAATTAATACTGGCATACCCTTGTCAGACGCACCGTGTGTTTTACATTCAAGGTGGCAAAATTTAAGCTTCTTGTAGATTTAGACATAAAATTATTGTATTTAAATCATCAAATGAATTTTATAAATAATAATCATACCTATATATGAAATTGACTGAGAACATTAGTTTATAACTAGAAAACCATAGGTCGTAGGAGGTTGTTCGTATCAGATTTGAAATTTGTAGAAAATTCTCTTCTCCTTAGTAAATTTTTCGGACTTCCATTTAAAAATTTGTAAAAAAAAATATTTTTTTCAAATTTGTCATTAAATATCTTAAAACTTAGAATACCTAGCGTCTTCTGTGAGTACTCATTGCAAAGAGCATTTAATTTTGAATAGAACAGACCCTATAGGGTAGTCATAACTATCCTAGAATTATTTTTAATTTTTCGATTTTTTTGGCGCATGTTTTTTACTACTATGGTTTAGTAATAAATCAGGTCATATCTCCTCAGGAATTATTCTGAAGACGTTTTAAATGCGTTTTTCAAAATCTACCCTATCGAGTTAGTATAATACTGAATTTTGATAAAAATAGTGGAAAAGGTACAAGTTGAAATTTTTTTAAAATTTTTATAGCGACCCGAGAATTTGGTAAAAAGATATTATAAACATTTGAAATTGACCGGAAATATTAGTTTTCACGTAGTATTAGAGGAAATATTTTCCACATATATTTGGATGTTGAAACTATGCAGAGGTTCGGAAAAAAATTCATCACTAGAAAACTATAGATAGTAGAAAGTTTTTCGTATTAGATGTTGGATGTTTAAAAATATTCACCGTAATATAAATTGGTATAAACATTGGTGTTCCTGGATAGGCTTGGCATCGTCGCACGATCGACCTTATACTGTGAGGTAATCTTGGCAGTGGCTAAATATGTAAATAACGAACTCTATTTTTATTCTTACTCTAAGGTTTAAGTGGTCATGAATAGTGGCAGTGTGGTGGACTAGAGCTCCATCGTGTAAATACCGGATACCTTATTCAGAATTAAATGCTTTTTCCAATGAGTATCCGTGGAAGACACAAGGTGCTTTAGGTTTTGAGATATTTGATGATAAAATTGAAATTTTTTTTTTTTTAATTTTTTTTTCAAAGCCCGAAAAAGATACTAAGGAAGCTGTTTTTCCGCGAAATATTACTGGTCTGATGGAGAATTTTCCACAACAAAAATGGACTTATTTTTATGGAGATATGTGAAAGAAGATTATGTTTTTTCTGATTTTTCTAAAAAAATTTGAATTGCTTGGCAACGCCTCAATGGTGGTCAAATTAAAATAGTGCACTATACGAAGTATTTTACGCTGATTTCAGTTCTGCTTTTAAAGATATCGGTTTCTATTTAAAAAAATACACTTTTTGTTGTCACGCTTTTATAGAACACCTTGTATACAAGAAAATATTTTAAGGATGTACACCTCGACAAGCCTTACAACTTTCATATGAAAAAGTTTTTTCTATTTTCCATAACAACAGACACATTGGACTTTCTCGCACTAAAAAACTACCCTGTATACGCAAAACATTTTTACTTCCCTGGTAAAAGGGAAGAAAAGCATATTTTCTCGATTCCCGGGGAGGCTGATTGGAAGACGTGGTGCATTAGAATAGCCACCTTGATCTCCTGATATGACTCCACTGGAATTCTTCTTGTGGGTTATTTTAAAGAATCGTATGTACAGAAATCGTTCAGAAAATTTAGACGAACTCAATTCCGGGAAAGTTGCTATAAGTTAGCATCGAATATGTTGAGCAACAGTCTGCCAGAGTTTTATGATCGACTTATATACTGTCTGGAAAAAATAGAAACCAGTTTCAATATTTAATTAAAAATTAGTGTAGTTAAAATTACTATTCTGTTAAGTTATTGTTGTTTTTCCGTTGTTGTTTCGCCGGTTCGCTTTTAAACTCGCTTTAAGAATCTGCCACTAGTAGAACTTGGACCAGTCCCAAGCCTGAATAAAGTATGAGGGAAATCCACCAATAATACTTAATAAAAAAGTAACGTTCATAACTCAGAGTCGTTCATTTCTATAAAAATAAATGGGTCATTCCATTTAAGATGAGACAATGCCTACGTGTGGCGCAAAACTGGGAAATCTGGCAACAGTGCCGATGCCATTTTTCGATTCAGGATGGCCAGAAACTCCCAAATGCTGAATTTTGTAAGCACAACTTTAGAGGATTTGAAGATATTTAAACTTTCCGGATCTTTATGTTTACCCTGTACAATATTCTTATTATTATTATTATTATTATTTTATGTTGCGAAATACCCACAATAATTTTCCTATTAAATTAATATTATTTTTTTTGTAATAGTATTGCCGAGAATATTTCCATAGTAGATACATTTGCTTTCTTCTTTTCTAGGTAAGTACACATGCCATCCTAAAAGCAGAACCATGAATACGTTACCGTAAATATGTAAGTATTTTTTTGATTGACGTTAAACACTAAACAAGAACTTTTCTATTTATTAGTCACATTTTTCGAAATTAAAAAAGATGAATTTGGAAATCTGACATATACATAAATATAAATGTCATTATTATGTCCATTTTTGTTTATTCATCCACGTCCGTGAGTTAAAAAGTTCTTAACCCAAGCATTTTTCGTGAGTTAAGAGCTTCATTACCGCACTCCCTTTTATTACCGCACGTATTTACACTGATTTATTCTTTTTTAATTTCAAATTTGTTATATAGAAAAAATGAAGATTTTTTAAAATTATTATATTAAAATCTATAAAACATGAAAAATTATTTATTATAAATATTAATAGTAGAATCTTTGCAATCTTTCAAATAAATTCCTGATGAAGCAGCCACGTTTGCTAAATTTGTAGTCAATACATTGTTTTTTAAACTGGTCGTTTCATGGCTTTGTTTCATTTTTTTTCGAGTCTCGTTCAAAGTTTCTCCCGTTTCACTTAGAATTTTGGATGATATTTTTCTTTCATTCCCTTTAGGGTCCCTAGATGCCGAAAAACATGTTTGCTCAATTCCGTCTGTCTGTAGGTATGTCTGTCCGTCAGTCTGTCTGTTCTAAAAAACTACTTATCCGATTTCTTCAAATGTCAGTCTAAAATTAAGGGCCATGCATGCGAAAAATACAGGCTTATTATATATATATATATATATATATATATATATATATATATATATATATTTCATGGCCCGCATTTTTCGTTAGCCCGAGTTACTGGTAAAGCGTTTTACCGATTTTTATATAATAAATTTTGTCTTATAATTTATAAAAAAATTTACTTATTTTAAACACGGTTTAAAATTGGAACAAGTATTCTATAATTATTTATTTATCGCCTACAAAATTACAAATGTACTAAAAAAGTAAGCAAAAAAATGGTGTCAAATCTAATAAAAAATTTTTTAAATTAAAATTCACTGGCTAATATCCAGGAGCCAGTGGCAAAACCTCTGAGAATCCGTGTAAGGAATATACAGAAACTTGTGCATGAAAAAAAACATAATTTACTTCCGAAGAAGATTAAGAAATGTATACGAAAAAATCCAAAGGCAAAAGACTTAAGTTACAATGTAAAAATGGATATTCATAATGCAATTTATGATTTATACACGTCAAAGACTAATATAATCCTTCAGAAACTTTTTAATATTACAGATTAAAAAATATCATCATCACATAAAAAGTCCTTTTCTGAGTCGTCCTCAAATGTCGCAATGATCATTGGTGCTCTTTCAACATCTAGAACTCGTTCTCGATTCCACAAATCCTATATTAATTTCTCCGTATGTTCCACAGAGTTCTTCCAGTACTCCGGCGTAATATAATTTATTGAATCTTGCCAAACAATTCGAACTTCATCTGATGTAAGACCATCGTTCACGTGTTTTTCGTAATATGATTTTGCCCCAGCTCATATTAATTCTATTGCGTTAAACTGGCAATGGTATGGCGGCAGTCGTAAAACCTCATGTCCATTTTCCCGTAATATTTCATCTACGACATATATTGTTGGTTTTTTAATAGAGTTTGCCATTAAAAGAAGTTCTAGTTTCAGCATATTGGGTAAAGGATTTTGTTTTTGTTTTTATTAGCCAGTCATACATTGTTTACTTAAGATTCTTGAATGATAAGATGCATTGTCCAGAATGATTAAAGATGGAGCATCTAAATTTGGAATCAGTTGTTCTTTTAACCACTTTTCAAACAGTTCACAGTTCATATTATCATGGTAGTCCATACTTTCGGATGTTGAAGAAAACAGTAAACTTGCACCTGGGAGAAATCCTGTTGAAGAACCTGCATGCAAAATAATGAATCGTTTTCCCGTCCCACATCCCCTTTTTTCTCTTGACCCTTTTTACAGACTCGTCCTGCCAAGATTTCGAACCACTTCCATTAGAAAATATCCAAGTCTCGCCTAAAAATACCACTTTTCTAAATTTGGAATTAACATTTTCCGTGTATTTCTTTAAAAACTGGATACGCTGACTTGCTATATGTGACAACTCGAATCTTCGATTACAGTCCTTTTTATATCGAAAACTCAACATTTTTATTAATTTTAACGATTTTAGTCCAATTTCCAATATACCTCGATTTTTAAAGCTTCTTTTAAAACTTGAAGGGTTATATTAGTTTTTGATTTGTATAAATCGTAAATTGCATTACGAACATCCATTTTTACATTGTCACTTAAGTTTTCTGTCTTTGGTTTTTTTCGTGTACATTTCTTAATCTTCTTCGGTAGTAAATTATGGTTTTTTTCATGCACAATTTTCTGCACTGTCCTTATACCGATTCCCAGAGCTTATGCTACTGTCTCCTGGATATTGGCCGGTGAATTTTCATTTTCGTAATATTTTATTAGATTTAATACCATTTGACTGACTTGTCAATCTGACTTTGAAGTGACATCGCTCAAAGATTTTTGCAACTGATGGTATTTATATGTTTATCCTCTTTTTTCATATGAAAATATCAAAGGTCTATCTAATTCATCTTCCGGATTTTATGCGCAGGATATGATTACACGTATTAAAAGAAAAACAAACTTAAAAAGTTTGTCGTTGATAAATCGTATGACCCGCACGATAACACTGCTTTTGACTATACAAAGCATTTTGTTTTGGCAAGGATCCAAAAGAATTAATATCATCCGGTTGCTACCTACCATGATCGATGTTACATAGGCGAAGATTTATGTATTTTCGAACTAGTTGAACCATGTCTATATCTTGAATATTTTCAGATGTTACATAGAATTTTCTATGGCTATTTTCGTCTTCGTTGTCAGTAAAAGAAATGAAAACATCGCCCTTCATCCTTGACATTTTTCAACAACAAATTGGGTAACTCCTCTCGCCTGCAAGCTCCTGCAACCCAATAATCAATGCTTCTTTCATAAATAAGTATTTTTTGTCATCCGTTTCTAAAAGGAATGTTGTAATATTGGTTTTAGTTAATACCCTTGACTTTTTTTGATTGATATCCCTCAGATTTTCTTTTGAGGGCGACTAAATTTCTATATTGGCTGATATCAATATTGAGTTTAATGGATATCATTGTTCTTATCATAGAATAGAACGCCCAGAGAGCTGAAGGCTTTACTTTTTCAGTCCCATAGTTCTGCAAATTCTTCTCTCTGCACCATTTTTGAAACCTATTGAAAATATACTCATATTTTGGCCTGGATTTTTCGGGAAGCAATGCAATACTCAATATCCGAAAGAATGCTTCTTTCTGAATCACTCATTTTGACTAAAGAAATTAAAACTGTCAATAAGATGTTACTTAAATTGACATTGCCCGGGATAACGCAGAGTGGCAGGATTAAAGTGCAAACATATAACAGCTAACAGAAAGGTGTTTTATACTTGCTATAAACTTTTTGAAAAATAATAAAAATATGTGTGTATTTTAACAGTGGTGCGTCAGACGTAGATAAAATGTTGTACAATATATGTCAGTTAACCTCGTTAAGATACTTGTGTAGTTACAACTTCTAGGTGCTGTCAACTGACTTGTATCATAAATATCTATTAATAACTAGTGCAAAAAATAGTATGTAAAATAACAACGGGAAATGCCTTTATTCGTACAGTGTGTAAAATTATTTGTATAAATTAGCTGGTCATAGAATTAACTGTTGTGAGAAAGACACGGGCTGTCGAAGAGAGGACAATAAATTCGACCCAAAGTTGATTGTGTTAGTCGATAACGTTCCAGTCTTAATGGATGTGCAAATTGAAATCTAATCTCATCTGAAGTGAACTGTCTATTAAATTCGTTTTCGCAATGCAATGTGTAGAAAAGGTTGTTGGCGTTAAAAGAAATAGAATCCGGACGTGCTTGTTTTGAGTTCTGGTAGAAATAAAGTCTGGTGAACAATCATGGGCGGAATTATGACATCAGATCTAATATGAAAAGACCTATATATATATTTTATTCGTTTTTTAATGTATGTATTAAGTTTGAATATTTTTGGGGGGGATAATTCAGTATTGGAGGGGGGAGGGCTTAGCTTATTATTTTGACACTGTCTTTTGCTTTTGATTTGAAGGCAATATTTAGCATTTTATACATCATGCCGAAGCTAACGGAGGAACAAAAGTCAATAATTTTTACTCGACGTCGGGATGAAAAAAGAATTAGCGACATTGCAGCAGAAGTGCATGTAAGCAAAAACATCGATTTGTTAGTCAAGCAAAAAATTGCAGAATTTGATGGTATTATTGAGAGACCAAAGGCGCGGGACGTCCAAAAGTTTCAACAACGAATCAAAACCATGAATTTGGTGCAGTTCCTTAGAAACAATCCTTTTCAAACAGCAGTAAAGGCTAAAGAAGAAATCAATTTCCCAGGTTGTGCAAATACTACAAGAAGATCTAAGGAATCGTGCTTCTTCTAATAAAATATTCCTTACAGAATTTAATAAGCAAATGAGTTTGGAATTTGCAAGGGATTATGAAAATCAAGATAATTCCTGGGAGAATGTGGTATTTTCTGACGAGAAAACTTTTCATTCATGCCATAATGGAACACTGCGCGTGTATAGACCCGTTGGGATGAGATATGATGAGAGATATACACGGAAAATAAACCAGAATGGTCGTTTTTCTGTAAACGTTTGGGTTTGTTGGATAAGTATCAGGGGGTCCAGGAGTCAGTGGCGGCTATTCAGGTGAAGTAGGTGAACTGCTACTTCACCAGGAAAAATAAACAAGCAACCATCTAACTATATTTATTATATATCTCTTAAAATTTTAGTTTTTACATTCATTTATTCATCTAATTGGTAAAAAATAAACTGTACAGGGTGTCCGGATTTGGTTGCAAAAGCAGGGTATCTCGCTTATTTTTAAAGATAGAACCTTGCGGTTTTGTGAAACTCATGAAGCCGTAAACAAAATTTTCATAGCCTTCTTCGTTTATGAGATACAGGGCGAAATAGAAAATTTGGCATTTTGGGACCCCTCTCGTCTATCGGTTATCCTTTAACTTAACGCAAAAGGAAAAATTGTTGCTTATGCAGTTTTTTACGCTGGATCCAGTGGCGTAGTCATATTTTTCAATTGATTGTTATTTTTTAGATATGACCCAAAGTTGTATTTTTTTAAATGGGACACCCTGTATATTTGTCCAGAAATTGATTTGTCCTTTTAAAAGCTTCTCAAAAATATATAATAGTATGGATCTATTTTAATAAACAACAACAAAAATCCTAATTTTTATAATTATCGTCTCAAATTTTGCAGTAGGCCATGCAAAACGATGCCGTTTTCTTTTGTTTTCTTGGAAGCAAATGACATTTCCCAATTTTATACGCGTATATAAAATATAGCGCTAGTTTTTTGTATTTATTTATTGTGTAAAAATATATTTGTATTATTATGGAAGAAAACCAAACTTTCGAACATTATGAAAAGTACGATATGTTAGCTTGTTTTATATTAAGTAATGAAAATGTTGAAGCGGCTTCTGAGATGTATTTTAACAGGTAAATAGTTCATTTTTAGGTATGTTGAAATACTATTGCTTAATTTTTATTTAGATATCCAGAAAGGAGGCAACCTAATATATCCACTTTCTATCGGATAAAAAAGAATTTACTTCATCACGGATCATTTATCAAACCTCGTACGAAAACATATAATAAAGAAAATCGGGAGGCTGAGGAAATTACGGTTTTTGGCTAATGCAGAAGCTTACCCTACAAACTCTTGTAGGGCCAGTGAAAAGAGCATAGGGATTCCAAAAACTAGAGTTCAAGATGTTCTAAAAAAGCACAAATACCACCCATACAAATTTAGGCTCGTGCAGCACTTACAGCCAGGGGATGCAGAGCGTCGGGTAGTCTTCTGCAATTGGTTTCGAGAAAGATGCGATATGGTTAGAGATTTTGAAAGGAAGGTTATATGGAAGCACATTTCAGTAATTCTGGTATACTCAATACACACAATAGTAGATTCTGGTCCCAGGAAAATCAACACCAAATATTTCCCAGAAGACAGCAGGGCAGGTTTGGTCTAAATGTGTCCTGCTTTATATTAGGAACACATATAAAATTTTCTATATTTGAGGGAAATCTAACAGCCAATCGCTATATAGAAATTTTAGAGGCAGCTATACCTGAATTACTTGACGATGTTCCTCTAGCACAAATTAACGAAATTTATTTTTAACAGGACGGTGCTCCTGCACACAACTCTGGAATGACGAGATTATTTCTGGACAATAATTTTACCAATCGATGGATCGGAACAAATGGACCTATAAGATGGCCCCCTATGTTCCCAGATTTGTCGATTTTAGATTTCTTTCTATGGGGATATCTGGAAAATAGAATTTACAAAGACCACTATGATAATGTCCAAGATTTAGAAAATGCAATAAATGAAAATTTTGGCTATTTACAAAATCATCCCGTTATTTTGCTTAATTCCCTAAAACGAATACGAAAATTGTGCGAAGCATGCATAGAACAAAATGAAAATCAGTTTGAACAGTTCTTTTGATTTCCTTGGTTACTGTAGTTCTTATACGACAGTTGATTTTTGCTGAAAGGCTTGTTACATAATAATTTATTACTGTTTTGTTCTTGTGTTACATAAATCTAGGTAGGGTGGTACTTTTTTGGTGCGAAATTATCATACATATTTTGATAAATAGATTTAATTACATATTTATTTTGATTTATTGTTAGGATGTAGGTATTGTTAACGACTTTAATAAAAAGGCAGCATTGTTTTGCATGGCCTACTGCAAAATTTGGGATGATAATTATAAAAATTAGGATTTTTGTTGTTGTTTATTAAAATAGACCCATACTATTATATATTTTTGAGAAGCTTTTAAAAGGACATATCAATTTTTGGACAAATATGCAGGGTGTCCCATTTAAAAAAACACAACTTTGGGTCATATCAAAAAATAACTACTCAAATGAAAAATATGACTACGTCACTGGATCCAGCGTAAAAAACTGCATAAGCAGCAATTTTTCCCTTTGCGTTAAGTTAAAGGATAACCGAGATACGAGGGGGGTCCCAAAATGCAAAATTTTCTATTTCGCCCTGTATCTCATAAACGAAGAAGGCCATGAAAATTTTGTTTACGGCTTCATGAGTTTCACAAAAAATTAGCTCAGGTTCGTATGTGAGCTATCTTTAAAAATAAGCGAGATACCCTGCTTTTGCGACCAAATCCGGACACCCTGTACATCTCGAATAAATATTTTACTTTACTTTCTTTTTAAAACTTTCAATCGAACTTTATTATAACAACTATAACGGTGGCGCAAACCGCTTTGACTTCGCTGGAGGTGCTATGTTTAGTGTAAGGTTTTCCTACTATGTTGCCATGACAACGCGTATCCGATGACGTCGAGCCAAGCGCCATACAATGCTCTCGGTGAATTGCAGGCGCAGTAC
Organism: Kuschelorhynchus macadamiae; assembly: GCA_030620095.1. Taxonomy (NCBI): domain Eukaryota; kingdom Metazoa; phylum Arthropoda; class Insecta; order Coleoptera; family Curculionidae; genus Kuschelorhynchus; species Kuschelorhynchus macadamiae. Next base: position 1,219,611 of record JAUTXW010005427.1, read on the forward strand.
ACTACACCCACGTGTCGTTCAGTTTGCGGTGGTTGTTTACTTTTATTTTCGCGAATTTCGCTGTAACCGGTGAGTTCCTTTGCAGTTAACTTGACTGTTTTGTGTTATATTTATTTATGGTGTTATTACAACTTCAAATTCGAGGTTAGTAAATGTGATTGTTCAAGACTGGAATAAATTAAAAGACGTCTTTGAATTTATTACAAACTGTGACAAATCTGATGAAAAATCAATCCGCTTTGCGAAAGAATTTTTAGGTGAGATGAACGATTTTGAATTCACTTTTCTGGCATTAGTGTTTAATGACATTTTCTCAATCACAGACAAACTATTTGACGTTCTTCAAAAAAAATCGCTTGACATTCATTTTTGCATATCCTATATAAAACGCTGTCGTAAGGTGCTCTGTAAAAAAAGAAATGAACATTTTTTTAATACCATGTTTGATAAAGCTAATTCTATTACAGAAATAAATCATTACAAACGTGAGCTTGCTAAGCCTTCACCTGGAGAAATTAGGGCTAAGTATAGAACCCTTTTTTATGAAATATTGGACCATATTTTAATGGAAATGACACTAAGATTACAAGACTGTGAAAAACTTACATTTTCATGTTTGGCAGGTTCTGCTAAATTTTCCGAATATAGTTTAAATTTTCCGTTGAAAATTTGTTACAGTTATATGGGGAAATATTTTCTAAAGGTCAACGACTTAGGAATGAGCTTGGTCTTATTTTTGCCAATGAGAGTAATTGGAATATATCGCTGCAAGAACAAGTGAAAAAAATTAATAAAAATAAATATATTTTTACCGAAGCATATAAATTGTTTTCCCTTATTTTGACATTACCGTCGACAAGTGCTTCAGTGGAAAGGAGTTTTTCTTGCTTCAAATGTGCAAAAACTTATTTAAGAAATACAATATCTCAAGAAAGACTTACTTATCTTGGCAATATTTCAATTCAAAAGGAATTTCTGGAGGAGATTAGGGCAACTCATCCATTTTATGAGGTTTTTATAAATAGATTTGCTGCTATGAAGGATAGGAGAATTGATTTAGTATACAAAATTTGGGTAAGTCGTAAAAAAATATTCTACCCCCACCACATATTAAAAAATTCTGGAAAAAAAATTATTGCGATATTTTCTTGCTGCTTTGTGCCTACAGTGATTGAGGAAAGGCTTAATGCAGATGTTTACTGCAATATACTAGAATACATTAATTATGTTACCTTCTGTGAGGCCAGTTTTTGGAGACAACTTTGTATTTCAACATGATAATTGCCTTATACATAGAGCTAGACTGGTGCAAAATATATTGCGAAATCATAATATCGAAACTTTACCTGGTTTTCAAAAAGCCCTGATTTGAATCCAATTGAAAACGTCTGGGGGCAAATGACCAAACAAATTTATGAGGAAGGATTTCGTCCCCGTAATCAAGATGATCCTCGACAATCAATCGTTCGAGATTGGAACGAAATAACCTGACAAAATATTAAGTTATTTATTTAAGTTCTAGTTTATGGTTATTAGTTAAAAATTTAAAAGAACTAGGTCTAATTTTTTATGAAAGTTTTTGGTTAGGTTATATTTGTGAAAGATATTTCTTAATTTTACGGCAAACATATTGGTAATCATGAGTTTTATTTCAATTTTAATTTTAAAAATTTTGTTGTTTGAAGAAAATGAAAATGTGTGTTTGAATTACTTTTCATAAGTGATACTAAAGGTGGGTTTATACAGCGGGTAAAATAAAGTAAAAATTAAATAAAATTGAGGATTCGGAAGTGGTTTTGTGCAGAAAATTAAAATAAAATAAGAAATAAGAACAACTACTGCTGCCAAACATACTTTTTGCCAGCTATTCAATTCAATACTGCATAGACTCATTGTCTTTAACCTAAAGTTCATAATTTGAAAAATGTTTGACAAGAAAAATCATATAACAGTTCAAGACGATGGTATTTTAGCATTTGTGTTAAAGTGATTTACTTTTAACATAGATGAGAAGTTTTAAATCAAAATAATGTGTTTATTCAATTAATAAACCATTAATGAAAATACAATAGTTAGAATAAGAATCCCCAGGGCTATTTCCATTGGTATAGCTGCAAAAGAATTTATTTTGGTAAAATTTGTACCAGAGCAAAGAGCAATTGTATCATGCGGAAGGTTTGGACCAAATTTGATCTTCTGGTCTTTTTCTTTTGTAGCGAGTCTTTAAAGGCCGTTGTATAGGGTGTTCCAGCGAGGACTGAACAGAGACCTATTTTCGACCTTCCTTGTATTTTGGAAAAATTCAAAACAGCCAATCGATGTATTTTTTCTTATAGAATCCAAAAATGTGATCGAAAAAATATTTGAACCAGAAACAAAAGAGTTACGCTATGCATCAGGTGTTTTTTAAATGGAATGTATCGTTTTTATACGATTTTTGGAAAGAGTGATTTTTTTTATGTCCGTTCTGATTAAAAGATTTGATTTTGCGATAGCTGTTTATATTACATTTTAATGTTTTACAAACTAAAATTTTAGCTTCACCTGTTTAAAATATACGATAGGGTGGTATAGGTGATCAAGGTAAAATGATGTTTGAATGCTTTGTCAATAAACATTGACATTATTTTAATTATTGTCGAAGTCTTCACCTAAAAAATAGATATTTGGCTCTGATCGAAATGAAATACTCTTTGGACCAGAGACTACAGATTGTTATGCTATTTTACAAGTGCCAAGAAAATGCAAGAGAAGCAAGAAGAAGATTTATTGCAAATTTTCATAGAAATATATCCATCAATACAATTCTAAGGATAAAAAACCTATTTGAGGTAAATAAAACTTTACATGATAGAAAAAGAAATATACAAAGAAGAAGAAATCGAGACCAGGCCATTATAAATTATTTTCAAGTTAATCCAACCAAATCTATTTCGGATGCAGTTCAGGAAGTTCAGTACGGTGGCGGTGTAAGGCGCAGAAGAGTTACCCGAGGGACTGTTCACAGGACTCTGAAAATTCATAAATTTAGGCCTTTTCGTATCCTTCCACTTCAGCACCTAACACCGGCACAAAAAGAACTTCGCTTCCAATTTATTTCTCAAATGGTAATTGGGCAAGAAAACGAAGACCCTGATTTATTCAAAAATATTGTGTGGACCGATGAAGCTACTTTCACAACATCGGGAGTATTCAACAGACATAATAGTCACCACTGGGCCGTTGAAAATCCATAAAAGTTCCAGACTATTAAATTTCAAGGGAGGAATTCTATTCATGTTTGGTGAGGGATAAAAAACAATAAAATTTTTTAAATGGGCACAACGAAATTGAAAATTTTTTGGAAGACTTACCATTGGCAGAATATCAGAATTTAATTTGGCAACATGATGGGGCGCCTCCTCATGCCGTGCATGATGTGGTTCAATTTTTAAATCGGCCCCATAACGAATGGATAGGGCGAAATGGAACATATGCTTGGCCGCCCAATAGCCCCGACCTCTCAGTTTTGGATACATTTCTTTGGGGCCATTTGAAGAACGTCGTATACAGACAACGAAACGGAAATATCCAAGAGATCATGGGAAAAATTGTCGATGAAATAAACCGCCTTAACCAGGAAAATCATATTGTAACAGCAAGTTTAGAAAGGCTACAAAGGGATTATCGATGTTGTTTCTAGAAAAACGACGGTCACGTTGAAAACTTATGTTATTAGTAGTTTTAATTTATTATTTAATAATTATTTTTTATTGAATTTCTTTTTCTATCATGTAAAGTTTTATTTTCCTCAAATAGGTTTTTTATCCTTAGAATTGTATTGATGGATATATTTCTATGAAAATTTGTAATAAATCTTCTTCTTGCTTCTCTTGCATTTTCTTGGCACTTGTAAAATAGCATAACAATCTGTAGTCTCCCGTCCAAAGAGTATTTCATTTCGATCAGAGTCAAATATATATTTTTTAGGTGAAGACTTCGACGATAATTAAAATAATGTCAATTTTTATTGACAAAGCATTCAAACGTCATTTTACCTTGATCACCTATACCAACCTATCGTATATTTTAAACAGGTGAAGCTAAAATTTTAGTTTGTAAAACATTAAAATGTAATATAAACAGCTATCGCAAAATCAAATCTTTTAATCAGAACGGACATAAAAAAAATCACTCTTTCCAAAAATCGTATAAAAAACGATACATTCCATTTAAAAAACACCTGATGCATAGCGTAACTCTTTTGTTTCTGGTTCAAATATTTTGTCGGTGACATTTTTGGATTCTACAAGAAAAAATACATCGATTGGCTATTTTGAATTTTTCCAAAATACAAGGAAGGTCGAAAATAGGTCCCTGTTCAGTCCTCGCTGGAACACCCTGTACATGCTGCAATTCTTCTTGCAATATGCAATAGTCTGAACATGGGCGTGCGCAGTTTAATAAAATCGTGCAAGTCTCTTGCAGTTGCAAGATAATTGCACAATACGGTTCTGTCCGATTTTTATTGCAAGTTTCCCGCAAGTCTGGAGAAAAAATTAGTTATATTTCTATCACACATTAAAGTAAAAGTTCCTGTAGAAGTGAAAGAACGGATTCCTGGCGTACCATATTTTGTGGTTAGAAATTATACTTCTTAACGGGGCCTACGTGATTTACGCATTGTTTATGTCCGGTTGGATTTACTTATTTTACAGCCCAGCGCCTTCTTTGTCTTCTTTCCACCTTGCTGGTTTGCAGAAGAACAGCAGCAGCAATATTTAAGGAAACTGAAGCAGCAATTACTTTTTTCCAGTTGGATTTACCTATTTTACGATCCATTTTAACATAATAATAATTTAACTCGCACCACAAGTTTAAGTAAGCTGTCAACTGTAAACAATTTTGAATCAAGTAGGCTGAAATCCGGATGTAAATTTCAGTTTCCAAAAGTTGTCTACACATTGCAATTGAAACACAATTGACGCTTGTAAAACAACTTCCAAGAAAGTGCAACGTCTTGCTGCGCTAGTCTTGAAGGTAAGTCTTGCAGCATGTAAAACGGCCTTTGTAAAAAACTCCACTATTGTACTAGACTTCCATCCACTGACGGCCGGTTGTAGGAAGCTCAATTAAGGTTTAGAATGTTCAACGGAATGTCAAATTTGACAGCTCCTAGATTTCAATAAAAGCAGCTTGTCAAATCCGAAAACTCGGTTAAATATTCTAAACAGCAATTAATTTTTGTGCAACCGGCTGTTTGTCTCTTAATTGTAGTAAGAGTAGACATCTTTTAAAAAATCATGAACTATTAATATTCGCTGAATGAAGGGCTATGTACTTAATAATAGTTCATACACAATGTAGCACTAACAACAAAGGTTCGTTGCACATTAGTTTATGCATCTGGAATGATCCAAAATCTTCGATGTTATTTAATATCAAATTGCACAGCTCTTATCGACGACCGGCTCCAAATACACCGATAATTACGGCAACATTTTGCATAAGATATATTTCATCCAGGCCGGCCATGTCAAACTGAAAGTCACTGGTGGGCCAAAAGCATGAAGACCATCGACTAGGTCTGCAAAACCTTATCTTAAAGAAGACAAACTAGTGAAAATCTTGAGAAAAAGTACTAATATAGGACAAGTCCGTTTATTAAATTTCCAATAAAAAGGACATTACAAAAAATTATAAACATTAAATTCTTTTGCCAGATATTTGACATCCTTTGTCTTTATTTAAATTGTCTGTTTGTGGCGCGAATTTATCGGCGGAAATAACTTTTAAAACTGCGTCCAAGTATGCGTCCGTCAATCGCGATCTTGTGGGAGATTTGTTTCCTTTCATCAAAGAAAATAGTTCTTCACACTTATTACTTCCAAACAATGACAGGATTTTACAGGCAGATTTTCTCATTTCTTGGTATTGAACAAGCAAGTACTTGCATTAAATGGGTCTGACACTGAATCTCGATTACTTGCATTTTCAAATGAGGGGGAACTTTATCAATATCGGTAGTGAAAAGACCAATAAATAGAGAAAAATTGTTTTCTTGGGTCTTAAAATCCTGAAAACGCTTCTCAATTTCTGCCAGAAGGCTTCTCATTTTCTCTGAATATATTTTGTATGATATTGGAACACTTGTGCTTTCCTGATATGCCTTACAAGTCAGAAAATGTGACAGATTATCCTCTGCTAATTGTTTTTCCCACAACATCATCTTACACTTGAAAGCTTTCACATGATCACGCATATATGTAATAACTTGATGTGTTCCTTGCAATTTCGTATTTAACTCCGACAAGTGTTTTGTGATATCTACCATAAATGAAAGATCTTGTAAAAAGGGTACATCGCATAATAAGCTGACATCTTCTCCTTTTGTTTCCATGAAAACGCGTATTTCATCTTTGAGTTTCTAAAACCGGTCGAGTACCATAGAACACGAAAGCCATCGCACCTCTGCATATTATGATAAACCAGTGTATACTCACTTTCTAAATCAGGTAAAAATCCAGAAAACTATCACTGATTAAGGCCTCGTGACCTTTCCAACTTGATCACTTTTGAGCATAAAACTTCTTGGTGGATTATACAATGAATATGATGAAAATCTGGTTTGTCACTGCCCGTTTCTCTGATCTTTGTCTGTATGATTTTAACGAAGCCATTTTTTAATTCAGTCATTGTTGCAACGGAACACAGTTTTGACAAATCTAGATTGTACTTTTGCAGAAGTCTATAAACAGCATTGAAATTATCCTTCCCAGTTGTTGTATCATGCAATGGTACTAATTCCAGTAATTCTTCATACACATTGATATCTATATCAACCGCACGAAGAAAAACAGCGTTGTTGTTCCACCACACCACACACATTCGTAGTTTCGTCACAGGCAATAGAAAATGCAATGAAAGAGTCTGATTTTGTTTTTATCTGATCACCTATATTGGCAGCCAAATCAGTAACTCTTTCAGCGACAGTATTCCGGGACAAGGATATATTTTGAAATGCCATCACGCTCCCGGGACTTACAATATCCGCGGCCTTTACAAGGCACTCTTTTATAAATTCACCTTCAACAAATGGTTTTGAGTGTTTCGCGATCAACTCCGACAGTACGTAGCTCGCTTGAAGGACAGGTTCATTTTCTTGCTTTGGACGTGTAAACATAAGCTACTGATCTTTCAACCGTGATTTTAACTTATTTAACTTTTCGTTTCTGACCAGGCCTGTATACTTGTCAAACATAGTTTTATGAATAGCATAGTGACGTTTTATATTATATAATTTTGGGACACCGACTGTACTATTACAAATCAAACAAATAATTTATTCTTTCATTTCATAGCAAAAAAACTTTAATTCCCACTTTTCTTGAAAGATACGATGCTCATCTACAAGTTTCCTCTTACTTCCACTTAGTTTTGAAAGAGAGATGTTAAAAACTGTATCCGAAGTACTCTTAAGTGTTGTAACAATAAGTGCGCAGCTCAACTCGAAACTCTATTGCAACTGACTAAATATTGAACGACTGAACTCAATCGAACACGGCTTATATGCGGATTGTGATTTCTCGAGTTCTTTCCAGAATGTTCAGCTAGCGTCATCTGTGTTTTTGCGCGACAGAATTTCATGGAAGAAGCCAGATAACGTTTGGCTTTAGGTTTTAGGTTGAGTATATGTAGTTCATCCTCCTAAACATAGATGGCACTATGTACAATTGTACAGGGTGGCCCACATAAGATGACCCACTACCTTATCTCAGAATCTGTACGAGATAAGGAAAAAAGTTTTATACAAAAGTTTCTTAGGTTTATCAAGATTTTTTAAATATTATATTTTTATATATATAGGGTGTGTCATTTTGCGTTGACAGATGTCAACTTTGTTATTTTAACTGGAACACCCTGTATATTATTATGGATTTGAATAGCTCTCTTAGAGACGATTTCAACGATGTATTATAAGATGGGTCTACGAGGCACCGTTTCGGAGATATTTACGATCATCTTCAATTTTTGACATACTTTCAACTTGTTGTATCTCTGGTATTTATCAACTTTTTTGTTTTATTTTTGTGCAGGAAAAAACATAATTTTATGCTTTATTGGACGTGTAGGTAAAAATATTGAAATTGAAAAAAAATGTTACACTGTTGTCACGTTTTGCGTACCATCAGTTTTCTCAAGATTTTTAAATGCAACCCCCTATATTTTATAACGGATTTAAATAGAGCATCGAAAGACGATTTGAACGATATATTATAACATAGGTTTACAAGTCACGGTTCCCGAGTTTTGGGGATTTTCTTCAGGAATCAATTTTAATATTAAACAATTTTTACTAAAACATAATATAAACTATTAAACGTGACATGACATGAACGAAGACAACAAAATTAATATTATATGCTAAAGAATATCTAAATTAGATTTTCTAATTGCTTTGAATAATTATTACCACGCCGTTTTCCAGATCAAACGTAAAACTCTCTAAAAATCAGTTAAATACATAATGTGTATTTTTGTTAAAATAGTGTGAATCTATTTAAAAATAGTTCTTTATGTTTCCTTCCCATATACTAAATAAGCCTTATCAATGTTATGATTAGCGATTACCGAAACAGACGGCCAAGGCGACTGTGTCGATAATGGTGCCGTAAAATGTCTTTGCTTACTAATCATTGTTGTTGTTTCGTTTTTATATAGAGCGTCTGAAAGTCAGTGGAGTAATAAACGTCATCAGGCTAAGTATTGGCTTCGTGTTTTTTCTCTCACAATTATTTACCAACCTTTCCACAACCCTATCAACAATTTTAAGTAGGCTGTGCTTCAAAACCATGGAAACAAACGAAATATTATTTGCATGAAATTTGACAGCTTGGTTGCATTTCTTGATTAAATTAGTAAATTTAAGAAATAATTGTGTCGAACTACACTATTCAACAACGTTTAAATTTATATGAGTGCTTCATTAGAAACAATAAGAGTCCCGCACTAGCGTTAAGGGAGTATAGAAGACTGTATCCAAATAGCAAAATTCCAAGTAAGAAAATCTTCGTAAGAATTACACGAGATCTGGGAAATGGCGTTGTGATAAACAATAAAAGAAACCGGCCTAGGAGAGTTCTTACAGAAGTAAATCAACTTGATGTTCTTTTATATTTTGAGAAAAGCAATGAAAATTCCCAAAGGGATGCCGCACGGGACATACCGCATATTTGCCGAGCAAGTATTCAGAGAACACTTAATATCAACGATTACCATCCTTTCAAATTCACTCCGGGACAAGAGCTATCCATATCTGATTTTGACAATAGAGCTACTTTTTGCATGGATATGATGGACCGCCACTTTGATCAACCGGTTTTTGACAAAATTCTTTTCACTGACGAAGCAATTTTCAACACCGCGGGAATATTTAACCGAAAGAACTGCCACTACTGGTCAAGGTAAAATCAACATAAAATCAAAGCCATCAGAAAGCAGGGACATCAAAGTGTATGTTTGGTGCGGAATAATAAAGGACCGAGTGATTGGGCCGGTTTTTTATGTTAGGACTCTTAACGGACAGAGATACCACAGTTTGTTGCAAAATGAAATACAACCTCTTATTAATGAATTACCGGATGAAATTAAAGATGGTCTTGTATTTCAACAAGACAGTGCGCCGTACCATACCGTAAGACCTGTAATTGAATGGTTAAATGAAAGATTTCCAATGTGGATTGGCAGATTTGGGTCAATACCCTGGCCAGCTCGGAGTCCCGATTTAACTCCACTAGATTTTTTTTTATGGGGAAATATTAAAGACAAAGTGTATAAGAATAAAGTTAATAACGTAGACGATTTAAGGGGGAGAGTAATGGAAGAGATCCATTTGATCAATGAGAGTGGAGCAGTTCGTAGGGCAATAAAAAAATTAGACATTATTTATACAACATGTATAGCACAGGAAGGTGGTTATATAGAAAATTTAATTTAAGTAATGTTTATTTTTTTGTCTTTGTTCTTGTTATGTCATGTTTAATAGTTTATGTTATGTTTAGTAAAAATTGTTTAATATTAAAATTGATTCCTGAAGAAAATCCCCAAAACTCGGGAACCGTGACTTGTAAACCTATGTTATAATATATCGTTGAAATCGTCTTTCGATGCTCTATTTAAATCCGTTATAAAATATAGGGGGTTGCATTTAAAAATCTTGAGAAAACTGATGGTACGCAAAACGTGACAACACTGTAACATTTTTTTTCAATTTCAATATTTTTACCTACACGTCCAATAAAGCATAAAATTATGTTTTTTCCTGCACAAAAATGAAACAAAAAAGTTGATAAATACCAGAGATACAACAAGTTGAAAGTATGTCAAAAATTGAAGATGATCGTAAATATCTCCGAAACGGTGCCTCGTAGACCCATCTTATAATACATCGTTGAAATCGTCTCTAAGAGAGCTATTCAAATCCATAATAATATACAGGGTGTTCCATTTAAAATAACAAAGTTGACATCTGTCAACGCAAAATGACACACCCTGTATATATAAAAAACAATATTTAAAAAATTTAGATAAACCCAAGAAACTTTTGTATAAAACTTTTTTCCCTATCTCGTACAGATTATGAGATAAGGTAGTGGGTCATCTTATGTGGGCCACCCTGTACATTTTATTATACCAATCGTTGTTGCAGCGGCGCGCGCTTTCAAAAACGGTTTTCAACTTGTTCGCGGGCCCCATTATCTGGCTGTTTTCAAAACTGATTTGGGCCGCAGAAAAATGCTCACTGGGCCGCATGTTTGACATGGCTGATCCAGGGCCTCTGCGGGAAATTTGTCGATTTGTTTTCTTGTTAATACTTTCGACTTTTTTGGTCGATATCCTTCACCCTTTCGCTTTAAAGAAGCAACAAGCTTGTAATATCTGCTTATTTGTGTTCAATTTTCATGTTTTGGACTTTTCTTCAAAGTATGCATCAGATTTTTAAAATTTTCTAAACAGAAATGAGAAAAAAGACACTTATATGACTAGAATATTACGGGATAGGGGAGCGAAAAGGGGTGCTGGGTGGGATAATAATAATACATATGAACCTGGAATTTTTTCAATTTTCTGGGTAAAAATGAAAAAAACACTTATAATGATGTTTTCTGAAAAAAAAATGCAAATTATCCACAAATTACCCCAACCCTCTGAGCTACCTCCCGATACACACTGTCTAGATCTACAGGGTCTACAATCTCCAGAAGCCCTTTTTCACTGGCCTCCTTGCCACTAACGTTTTTATGAAAACACCATTTCAAGACACTGTCGTATTAATAATTACATTAATTACAATATATAATAAGATTTTGCCAACAGAACAGAATATTGGGGGACACTCCCCGCGATCTCCTGCCACATGTCCGTTCTTGCAACTAAATATTCTTCCTATACCAAAAACGTCGAATCAACTAACCGGCAAACGCTTTTCAGCGTGTAGATTTTCTCACACTGATAACCCGTTGTTCTAACATGAAGACAAATATCTTGCTTTTGAAAAATTAAATGTCCGTGGCCTAATAAAGATCCGTATCAACGTAATGGGAAGAACAATGATTTTTATTCGTCTGGTAAAGTGAGTATGAAATTTTTAGAATGTTTTAGCTGACTGGCATTTTTCCCCTGTAACTGTAAAAGAAAGAATTTTAAGATGGTTTGAACGACTTAATATGAAACCAATAATAGATTTTTTACCACTGACCAACAGTCTGCAACCCTAAAATTTTGTATTTTAAGAATTGAGCAATTTCAACATATTAGAAACCGATAGATAATTTTGATCGCTTTATTTCGCTCTTTAGAATGTTAGAACAAATTGAAGTTTCTAATCTCCAGGGTGTTAAAAGTACCTTATAAAATTGTCCTATTTTTGCAAATGTTGATATTTAATTAGGTTGGTGTACAATGTATTTTATGTACAGGGTGTCCGGATTTGGTTGCAAAAGCGGGGTATCTCGCTTACTTTTAAAGATAGAACCTTGCGGTTTTCACGAACCTGAGCTAATTTTTTGTGAAACTCATGAAGCCGTAAACAAAATTTTCATAGCCTTCTTCGTTTATGAGATACAGGGCGAAATAGGAACTTTAGCATTTTGGGACCCCCTCGTATCTCGGTTATCCTTTAACTTAACGCAAAGAGAAAAATTGCTGCTTATGCAGTTTTTTACGCTGGATCCAGTGGCATAGTCATATTTTTCATTTGAGTTGTTATTTTTTAGATATGACCCAAAGTTGTGTTTTTTTAAATGGGACACCCTGTATATTTGTCCAGAAATTGATTTATCCTTTTAAAAGCTTCTCAGAAATGTATAATAGTATGGCTCTATTTTAATAAACAACAACTAAAATCCTAATTTTTATAATTATCATCCCAAATTTTGCAGTAGGCCATGCAAAACGATGCCGCTTTCTTTTGTTTTCTTGGAAGCAAATGACATTTCCCAATTTTGTACGCGTATATAAGATATAGCGCTAGTTTTTTGTATTTATTTATTGTGTAAAAATATATTTGTATTATTATGGAAGAAAACCAAACTTTCGAACATTATGAAAAGTACGATATGTTAGCTTGTTTTATATTAAGTAATGAAAATGTTGAAGCGGCTTCTGAGATGTATTTTAACAGGTAAATAGTTAATTTTTAGGTATGTTGAAATACTATTGCTTAATTTTTATTTAGATATCCAGAAAAGAGGCAACCTAATATATCCACTTTTTATCGGATAAAAAAGAATTTACTTAGTCGCGGATCATTTATCAAACCTCGTACGAAAACATATAATAAAGAAAATCAGGTGGCTGAGGAAATTACGGTTTTGGCTAATGCAGAAGCTTACCCAACAAACTCTTGTAGGGCCAGTGAAAAGAGCATAGGGATCCCAAAAACTAGAGTTCAAGAAATTCTAAAAAAGCACAGATACCACCCATACAAATTTAGGCTCGTGCAGCACTTACAGCCAGGGGATGCAGAGCGTCGGGTAGTCTTCTGCAATTGGTTTCGAGAAAGATGCGATATGGTTAGAGATTTTGAAAGGAAGGTTATATGGTCAGACGAAGCACATTTTAGTAATTCTGGCATACTCAATAAGCACAATAGTAGATTCTGGTCCCAGGAAAATCAACACCAAATATTTCCCAGAAGACAGCAGGGCAGGTTTGGTCTAAATGTGTCCTGCTTCATATTAGGAACACATATAAAATTTTATATATTTGAGGGAAATCTAACAGCCACTCGCTATATAGAAATTTTAGAGGCAGCTATACCTGAATTACTTGACGATGTTCCTCTAGCGCAAATTAACGAAATTTGTTTTGAACAGGACGGTGCTCCTGCACACAATTCTGGAATGACGAGATTATTTCTGGACAATAATTTTACCAATCAATGGATCGGAACAAATGGACCTATAAGATGGCCCCCTAGGTCCCCAGATTTGTCGATTTTAGATTTCTTTCTATGGGGATATCTGGAAAATAGAATTTACAAAGACCACTATGATAATGTCCAATATTTAGGAAATGCAATAAGAGAAAATTTTCGCTATTTACAAAATCATCCCGTTATTTTGCTTAATTCCCTAAAACGAATACGAAAATTGTGCGAAGCATGCATAGAACAAAATGGAAATCAGTTTGAACAGTTCTTTTGATTTCCTTGGTTACTGTAGTTCTTATACGACAGTTGATTTTTGCTGAAAGGCTTGTTACATAATAATTTATTACTGTTTTGTTCTTGTGTTACATAAATCTAGGTAGGTGGTACTTTTTTGGTGCGAAATTATCAATACATATTTTGATAAATAGATTTAATTACATATTTATTTTGATTTATTGTTAGGATGTAGATATTGTTAACAACTTTAAATAAAAGGCAGCATTGTTTTGCATGGCCTACTGCAAAATTTGGGATGATAATTATGAAAATTAGGATTTTTGTTGTTGTTTATTAAAATAGACCCATACTATTATATATTTTTGAGAAGCTTTTAAAAGGACAAATCAATTTCTGGACAAATATACAGGGTGTCCCGTTTAAAAAAACACAACTTTGGGTCATATCTAAAAAATAACAACTCAAATGAAAAATATGACTACGCCACTGGATCCAGCGTAAAAAACTGCATAAGCAGCAATTTTTTCCTTTGCGTTAGGTTAAAGGATAACCGAGATACGAGGGGGGTCCCAAAATGCAAAATTTTCTATTTCGCCCTGTATCTCATAAACGAAAAAGGCTATGAAAATTTTGTTTACGGCTTCATGAGTTTCACCAAAAATTAGCTCAGGTTCGTGAACACCGCAACGTTCTATCTTTAAAAATAAGCGAGATACCCTGCTTTTGCAACCAAATCCGGACACCCTGTACAGGGTGGGCATTTTAATAGACACCTATTACTTTTTCTCTGAAACTACCGAAAGAGAAAAAATATTAGTACAAAAGTTTCTTAGTTTTAAACAAATTTGTTTGAAAAGTGCTGCAACTTAAAAATCAAAGTTTAAAATGGGACACCCTGTATGTTTTTACGTTTTTAGAACTCTCTATTTGAATTTTGTGTCATTTAGACAGCAATTAAGGTTATTTGTTTTTTAGCAAATTTATGCCCTCAGCAAACTGCGTCTTGTGCAGCTGTTAGAAGATTATTTAATAAAATTGTAACCACAACTTAAGAAAACTACCTCCTAACGATCTACGATGGCTAGGATTTTTAAAATTATACAGGGTGTCTTAGATCATTGGAAATTTTTCGAAATCTTCAATTTGTAATATCCAAGTTTTTTTTTTAAATGGGTCACCTTGTATTTGTATATTGTATATATGGTGTTAGGGGTTTAACTAAAAATATTCTAACTCATGATAGTAAGGACCATTTTGGTTAAAAAATGCTGAAATAACATAGGGTCAATTCCTTACCTTTTTTGAGAAAAATGGCCTTAAAGTTGTATTTTGTTTTATTAATAATTTTTAAGCACATCGTTAACACATTTATTAATTTTATTATGTTATGTATGTTTCTACAAAATGCCTACAATTTTTTCCTTAATTTAAATTTAAAACATAAAAAACGAATAAATTGTTTTATTTCACCATAAAATACTTATTTGAAAACAGCAAAACTGCCCACCGTAGAGAAACGAGCAGACTTCAACGAACAATAATTCGCAGACACATGACACGTTCGTCAAACTAATCGGGGGCCCGAAAGGCAAATAACACACAAAAATGATGTTCCTCGTTTAGCCCTAATGGAGGCAAACCCTACTTTGAGCACTCGGAAAATTCATCGTACCCTTCGTGAAAACCTTCTGTACCCTTATCGTGTGCAGCGAGTACATACTTTGACTTTAGAGGACTTACCCCGAAGAAGAGAATTTTGCCAGTGGTTTCTCCGAAAAATACAAACACAAAAATGTTGCTTTAAACATACCTTTTGAGCTACCTTTTGCGTTTAATAGGAGAGGCATAGCTCCAATTTTTAACTAGTAACTTGCCCATTCTTTTAGAAGATATTTCTTTAGCTCAGCGAGGCAGTGCCTGGTTTCTTCATGATGGAGCTCCTGCCCTCATCCATAGGAATGTGTTACAACATCTGGATAATACGTTTGACAATAGGTGGATAGGTCGAAATGCCCCAGAACCTAAAAAATGGCCTCCGAGGTCACCAGACCTAAGCCTCCTTGATTTTTATTTTTGGGGCCACATGAAAATATTAGTGTATAACAGGATTGAAATTGAAAATGAAGACCTTAGAAACCGTATTTTTGCTGCAGCCTAACAAATTAGACAAAGACCTAACGTTCTTGAACCTGTTCAAGAAAATTGGCTTCGCCGTATTCGTGCGTGTTTAAATAGTAGCCATTAGTCATTTTGAGCATTTACTTTAAGTTTGTAACCTACCTAGTGCTATAAATTAATATGCTTGGTAAGTTCATCTACTTTATTAACTTTTGGAAACCAATAAACTTAATTAGGGTTGTGCAGTTAAAAGCCATACAAATAAATAATCTAAAAAGTTTTTTTCCAAACATTGGTACCAATTTTTTATAGGAAAAATACGCATTATTGGACTGATAGAAATATGAAAAAAAAATTGGAAGTGAAAAGGCAAGGAAGACGATCCCTGAAAGTGTGGTGCGGAATTTACCAATCAACACACCTGACCATATTATAAAAGTAAAGGAAACCAAGATTCTAGCATGGATTCCACGATTTTATAAACGAAAAATTAAATACAGTATTGAAAATCTAAACACAAGCGAAAACAGATCTTAATACAGGGTCACGATTCGGCCAGCTCAAGTCGGGTATAAAAGGCGCGCCTTAATCGATCCGAGCTCATTCAGCGTTCAGATCTCGTAGAGTAAAGATCCCTGAAGATGGCTCGTGCAATCGAAAGCGAAACGACGGGTAATAATCCCAATTTGACTAGGTCTAATACCAAGACACACTCCCTAATTATTTCATTACCTAGATTAGTATTGTATTTTTTCATATCATATATAAAAATGAAAATTCCACCAACTGCCTGCTGTATTATTATTCGTTTACATTTAAAACATGCATCGAAACAATAGCTGGTGTCAAAGTTCACTTCACAATAGCAAATAAAACATCTCTATTTAATGCTGAAACACTCATTAAAATTATCTCTAAAAAAATAATTAGCGTTTTTTGTGAACTATAAACGTATACTCAGATCGCCATTATGCAGCATTAAACTTTATATTAGAATAATTACCCCAACTATCCGAGTCTTAGACACGCAAAGTCGTTCTCACATAAAAGAACAAAATATAAATTATAATTTGTAATGCATAACGTATAATTTTTAATGTTTAAGAGTCAGTAAAAATTTCTTCTGTGCTCATTTTGCCTTCTAGTCGCCACGCAATTCAAAGCAGCGTCCTCTTTGTCGTAGAATTTGTATTATTTCTATGGTGAAGGGATTTAATAAGCTCAAAGTTTACGTTCTTAAAACATATTAATTTTATGTAACCGATTAATAGAATTACCAGAAGTGGATTTGAATAACAATTCTGGTTAAACAGAAAGATTTAGAATTTAAATAGATCAGCCTGTATATTTTTGAGTTTAGGGTTACTACGTACTGCCATAACCTTAGTGTTCGATAAAAAAATGTCATATTATAACCGTTTTTACGAAAACACCTACAGAAGAGTTGCGGGGTAAACACCATAAAGGACCCCGCAGACTCCTTATGGAAACTGGCTTTCGGTCAAATTGGCTAAAACTTCGGGAAAATATAGATCTAGTTATTCTATTTAAATGTTATCATGAGCACGCCTTAATCCATCGACTAGTTTTCTAGATACGAGGGTTTAAACATGAGAATTATTGGTTTTCGCGCTTACCTTCTAATTTTTCGCTTGTAACTCTTCTTTTGTCAGATATTAAAAAACGCCTTCCATGTCAAGATGTAGGGCGATAAATGCTCTAATAAGATATACATTGAAAATTAATACAGGGTGTGAGGTATTTTTGTCGCAATGCCATTTTTACCGAAAATGTTTTTTTCGACCCTGCGTAAATATATATTTCGGTTTTATCGCTCTATTTCCCCAAAAAACGGTCAGATTTGTCTAGTTTTTAACATTTTAAGGTTTACGCACGATAATATATATATATATATATATATATATATATATATATATATATATATATATATATATATATATATATATATATATATATATATATATATATATATACATACATACACATATATATATATATATATATATATATATATATATATACATATATATATATATATATATATATATATATATATATATATATATATATATGTGTTGATTTTTACTCCTTCACGGATGGAAAAATACAATGTGTTTTCATTCCGGGTGTACATCCGTTCACTACTGTCGTTCTGAAAAGAACAGTTTTGCTGACGTTTCGCCAAAATCACATTTGGCATTTTCGAAGCTTTCTTTCTCGCTTCCGAATAGAGACTGTCTCTATTCGGACGCGAGAAAGAAAGCTTCGAAAATGCCAAATGTGATTTTGGCGAAACGTCAGCAAAACTGTTCTTTTCAGAACGATAGTAGTGAACGGATGTACACCCGGAATGAAAACACATTATATATATATGTATATATATATATATATATATATATATATATATATATATATATATATATATATATATATAATGTGTTTTCATTCCGGGTGTACATCCGTTCACTACTGTCGTTCTGAAAAGAACAGTTTTGCTGACGTTTCGCCAAAATCACATTTGGCATTTTCGAAGCTTTCTTTCTCGCGTCCGAATAGAGACTCAGCAAAACTGTTCTTTTCAGAACGACAGTAGTGAACGGATGTACACCCGGAATGAAAACACATTGTATATATGTATATATATATATATATATATATGTATATATACATGTATATATATATATATATTTATATATATGTATATATATACATAAATATATATATATATATATATATATATATATATATATATATATATATATATATATATATATATATATATATATATATATATATACATATACAGAGTGTCCCGGATAAGAATGAACTCTACAGGAATCTCGTAAACTAGCAGAGATGCAGAGATGTTTAAATTAGAAAAAAGTTCCGAAACGTTTTCAGATTTGGAACATTCTGAGTACTTCCGAAGAAATTAAGAAAAAACCGAAAACTCTCGATTTCGTTTTTATTTTTTTCTGGTTCTATTTTCCAAAATATTCCAAAACAAATTTTACATTTTCGTTGTCACTTTTTCTCCTCTACAAGATGGCATCATTGGATTTCGAATCCGACGTTTAGTTTTTTCACAACCACCATCAACTTTATTTTTTTAAATAGTCGAAAAAAATTGTTGTGGGCTTAATAAGCTCTATTTTCAATTCTAAATTCAATGACATATCACGCTTTGCATTTATTCGACGTTTCGGACTCAAAAAACCATCATCACTGTTATTCGATGATGATTCCGCAAAAACGAAACGCCGGAACAAAAATCTGATTAGTTTATCTTGTCGAGAAGAAAAAGTTGCAAAATAAATTTTGCGTTACTACCGTTTCTTACCGTAGACTTTAAAAAAATGAATAATTATTTTATTTGTGTTGAAAAAAAGAAAAAAATAAAAACGAAATCGCTAATTTTCGGTTTTTTCTTAATTTCTTCGGAAGTACTCTGAATGTTCCAAATCTGAAAACGTTATCTTGCAGAGTTCAGTGGGGCGCAACTTTTTTCTGGGACACCCTGTATATATATATATATATATATATATATATATATATATATATATATATATATATATATATATATATATATATATATATATATGTGTATATATATATATATTTATGTATATAATTGTCTTAACGCTTTAAAACAAGAACTCTTCTCAATATGTAAATATGTACAATCGATACGAATTGTTGCAAAAGGGATCGTCTCACAAGCGCTATTTTATAACTCGCGTTTCGTCGAGTCGAGTAATTGAAAATCACTTTAATAAAATCGTCACTTAAACCTTGGCGTATCTTGCAAAGAAAGTCTATTAGGTCTTTAATTAGATAGATAGATAGATAGCACAGTTTTTGTCCTACTTGAACTGAACCACAATAATTAAACAGGTCAATAAATTGCTGTTTTGATATATAGGAGATACAGCTTCAAAATCGTTATCCGTAAAATCATTTTCATCCTCGAACTTATGATGTGTTTCTTGATTAATTTTATTTCGCATAGCTTGTGAAAATGTGTATATCTGTTGTCCTTGTAATACATATGGTCTTTTAACATAGCGTAGTCCTGCTAGTAGAATAGAAATCCCTATTCATACACATGTTCTGGACAACATCTAGTATTTTCTCCCGCATATATGTTTCGGGTGACAAATATATTCACTCTACAGTCAATAGAAAGTATGTGTTTATTATTATCTGCATTACAAATAAGGCATGTTTGGGAAGAAGTTTGAGTTAAAATATTTAGACTTAAACGGGATGGATCGTTTTCTATTGCTTCTAGTTCACGTACAACAGATATATTGCAATTATTGCAAAAACGTGTGTCAACTTCAATATTCTGTGGAGCTCTACCTTGATCGTTACGTCTAATTATTGCTTTTTTCGGTTTTTCTATATTATTTTCATCGCCAATACTTACCATTGCTGCATTGCTTACCATGAATCCTCTTCATATTGTATTGGACACTATGTATACCACTAATTTCTACCACTTATACTAAAAACGGTGAACTAATGTCAATCTATTCTTTAATAAAAATAACTTAACATGTTGCTAAAAAATCTTAAACTTAAGCGAAAACTGAACTCGCATTAAAAACGATGTATGAGGTCTGTCAAAAAAACTATTATGGCTGTACCAAAGCCTACTCGATTTATTTTTCCTTTGTACGCATTTTGATGTAAAAGCTCTTTTGCAAAATATCATATTTTTGTAAATACCTTCTATTTTTCCATATAAAAATTATATATTATAAAAGTTTATATAGCCCTACATTTAGATATACAAGATGTTTTTAATACCTGCCACAAGAAGTCTCAATCAACTCTGTTTTCTCAATATTTCAAATTATTGTGAAACGTGTTTTATTCCAAGTATTTAAAAAGCTCTTTTAGTGCTTTGCAGTGGAATGCCATAATATATTTATTATTATGCGTAAACTTTAAGCTAGATAAATTTGACCCTTTTTCGGCAAATAGAGCGATGAAACCGAAATACATCTTTTTCGATCCTGCGTAATATAAAATGTTTGTTAAAAATTACATTGCGACAAAAATACGGCACACCCTGTATTAAGTTTCGATACATATATTATTAGAGCGTTTATCGCTCTACATTTTGACATACAAGGCGTTTTTTAATATGCGACATAAGAAGAGTTACAAGCGAAAAATTAGAAGGTAAGGGCGAAATTCAATACTAGAAATTCTTAATTTTAAACCTTCGTGTCTCGAAAATTAGTCGATGGATTAAGGAGAGCCCATGAGAACATTTAATCGGAATGACTATCTATATTTTCCTGACATTTTAGCCAATTTGACAGAATGCCATTTTCCATAAGGAGTGTGCGGGGTCCTTTGATCATTTTAGCTCACGTAACTCTTTGACAAACAAATTAATGCCATTTTGCTACTACATTGTCAGGTTTTAATGTTGGTTTAAAATACAAGAGTTCTAACCACACTACACCACAACTTGTTACGTTCTGGACGCGCGTTTCGCTAACCAAGTTAGCATCATCAGCAGATAATATAAACTCATTTTTCAGTTTATATCATCTGCTGAGGATGCTAACTTCAAAGAACGTAACAACTTGTGGTGTAGCGTGGTTAGAACTCTTGTATTTTGACCCATCTTCCACCACAGGTTCCAGTGTTAGGACTTAACAGGGTTTTAATGTGTTTATATTGCCTTTTATATCGCACATAATCGTTTAGTAACACATGTATACATGTCAGCATTTATATTGGGTACCGTTTTGTTCCACCATATTAGATTCCTACCAATATTTTACCAATTTCTACCTATGATTTTTGGACATAAACTGCTGGCCATTTACTTTGCACATCTCAAAATTTTTACCAAAATTTAGAGCGGAATTTTCCAAAAACTAAAAAAGTTACAGGAATGCGGTTGTCGATGTTTAAAGGCTCTATCTATCTAGAATTGGTCAACGCTGCCTCGGTTCATCAAAATCGTCCTGCGCATAATATATAGGGTGTTATATAAATTCGTGCAAATTTTACAAAAGTTCGTAAGTCCCCAGTTTCTGCAATTTTTAGTTTTGTTTAATTTTGGGCATGTTATGATATTCCACGAACCATTATCTAAAACCAACTTGGCGGGTTTTTAATGCAATCATTTGTTTTTAATAAGTAAGTAAGGAGTAAATTTAATAATTTCTGAACTTCCAAAAGAAAATTATTTTTAACTATTCTTTTATTATTTAAAATTAATAATGTTTACATAATTTTATCTTAGTTAAGATTGCGTAAATCAAAAAACTACAGCTGTATTATACAGGGTGTTTCACAATTTTTGAAACAGTAACATAACAGTAAAATTTGCACGAATTTATATAACCCCCTATATACAGGGTTATTCACGCAACCCGTTCATTAAAAGTTTTTGATGATGCCATTTAGATAAAAATTTCAAATTTTAGCATTAAGGTAAGGTCAAGGGGTACTTCTTTTTTGAAATATTTTCAACTTCCTGTCACTTCCGGTTTAACCGGAAGTTGGTATCAACTTGCTTATTTTAAATGGAACACCCTATATTTTATGATATTTTTGGATTCTACGGAGAATTTTGATGCTATTTTATGTAGCATGTCCTATACCTAGGTTCAAGCGTTCTTAAGATATTTGACCTTGAACCGAAAATGAGCCTTCGGGGTACCAAATTTTAAAATCTCATATTTTTGTAAGTTTTGAAGATATAATCTTCATATTTTGCAGACGATCGGTAAATAATCTTGGGTTTCTATTTTTTTTATTGAATTTGTCTATTTTTATACAGGGTGTCCTAAATTCAGCGGCAAACATTCACATTTTCAAAGCCGCTAAAGTCCGTTTTTTTAAATAGGACACCCTATAACTTTATGCACTATCAAATGTAGAATTTCATTTTCTATCGAACTGTATTAAGGTTCCCTATACCTATTCGTAACCATTTTCGAAATAATTGAGTTTTATAAAAATATCGTATGTATTTGCTTAAATGTTTACATGTTCCAATGGCGAGCCATGGAAAAACAATTGAGATCCAATATCCAATATGACAGATGATTAGTATGCGTTATTTATCGAAAGCTGTCAGTGATAAACTAAATCTTCTAAATCGAAATGGAAGAAAACTCAAACGCTGATATTCTCAATCTATTTTATATTCATGGAGAATGTTATAAAATTTTGGAGAGAACGTGTCGTGTGTTTAATGAACGCCACCCTGATTTGCCGCCAATGAACAAGTCAAAATTCAAGAGGATTGAAACGAACTTTTTGCGTTTTGGCAAGTTTAAAGTTACAAAAAATGTTCCGAAACCAGTGACAAATGCCGAGGATAACGTAATAAACACATTAGCTTATTCCCACGCAAACCCGCAAAGTTCAATACCGTCTGCAGAAAACGATTTGGAAATTTCTTCTTCATCTGTCCAAAGAATCTTGAGCGAACATCATATGCACCCTTATTCCTTCCAAAACGTGCAAGCCTTGAGACCTGGTGATGACGTCCGACGAGTAGAATTTTGCGAATTCATGTTTTTGAAAATTCAAGAGGACCCTCAATTCCTTTCAAAAATATTTTGGACCGATGAAGCGAAATTTTCTAGAGAAGGAATAACAAATAGAAGAAACGAACATTTCTGGGCAGCAGAAAATCCGCACGCTTTACGCGAAACGCGTTCTCAAGGGAGGTTTAGCTTCAATGTTTTCGGTATAGTATTAAATGATCAGGTGCGGTACTGATTTATGAAGACAATTTAAACAGTGATAAGTATTTGGAAATTCTACAAGGGACGGTTTCTGAATTTATAGAAGAAATTCCTATTAGTGAGCTGCAAAATTATTGGTATCAATTAGATGGGGCACTAGCACATAATTCCGCTGCAATTTATCTCCAATTATCTCGAATTTTTGAAGATCGCTGGTATAGGGAACCTTAATACAGTTGGATAGAAAATTAAATTCTACATTTGATAGTGCATAAAGTTATAGGGTGTCCCATTTAAAAAAACGGACTTTAGCGGCTTTGGAAATGTGAATGTTTGCCTCTGAATTTAGGACACCCTGTATAAAAATAGACAAATTCAATAAAAAAAATAGAAAGCTAAGATTATTTACCGATCGTCTGCAAAATATGGCTCATTTTTGGTTCAAGGTCAAGTATCTTAAGAACGCTTGAACCTAGGTATAGGACATGCTACATAAAATAGCATCAAAATTCTCCGTAGAATCCAAAAATATCATAAAATATAGGGTGTTCCATTTAAAATAAGCAAGTTGATACCAACTTCCGGTTAAACCGGAAGTGACAGGAAGTTGAAAATATTTCAAAAAAGAAATACTCCTTGACCTTACCTTAATCCCAAAATTTGAAATTTTTATCTAAATGGCATCATCAAGAACTTTTAATGAACGGGTTGCGTGAATAACCCTGTATACTGCGGAGGATAATCTTGGCAAACCAGCACAACGTTGACCAACTCCAGACATATAAAGCCTTTGAACATCGAAAACCGCATTCTTATAACTTTTTTAATCTTCACCTAATATCAATTTAAAATGGTTAAAAAAATTTGAAATGTACAAAGCAAGTAGCTAGCAACTCCTAACACTCCCATATGTCAAATTTCAATTTAATTGTAAAATTTTAACCCTCCTTCATACTGACGCCGCTATTTTGTATTTTCAGTTTTGAAATTATAGTTCTATCAATGCGTATACAATTTTGCTCATACAGGTAATTAAGCTAAATTTAATAGAAGAGCCTATATAACAAACGTTTCTATAGCAACTTAAAGGTTTTTGTCAAAAGGTAAAAAACTGGCAACTAAAACATTTACTACACTTTTGTATATTATAACTGGTAATAGTTTGGTAAAACATTTCTTGGAAAATTATAATTTTATGTAAAAAACGGAAGTGATACTTGATCGATTTATAATTACAGCAGGTAGAAAAGAATATACCCAAACGAAGATAAAAAGTTGAGAGCTTTAGGTTAAAAGTCGTTTATTATATTTAAAACAGAATTCGGAGCCCATCAAAGCAACCCAGATTACTTAACCAAAACAACGAGTTTAATACTTAAAGAAGTTCTTGTAGAAAAACGGTTAGTTCCTGTTGTATTTATGTAATATACAGTTTTTACATGAAAGAACGTGTGTGTCAGTATCAAAGCATATGAGAAACATCAATCGCAACTCCAAAGAATGCGATGCGATGATTTGCTTATTGGAAAATCTTTACTTAAAGCTTAACAAGGAAGAGGTTGCACCGGCGATATTCTATGATTTGTCCAAGGCGTTTGATTGCATCAACCACGGAATCCTGTTTGTTTTCGTGGGAATTTGCTAGAATGATTTAGGTTATATTTATCGAACAGCTCAGAAAGAGTGAACATTTGGTTACTATTTGATTACAGCTGGCATTAGCGGATCTTTTGTCATATTTGCAGATGGTACCACCATTATATGGCATCACAAAGATTCTGACATTTTACATTAAGTTACAAATAGCGCCCGCGGTAAACAAGTGATGTGACTCGAATCTGCTGGTCTTCATGCGTCTAAGATAAACGTTTTTTTAAGTTTTAGATGCCGTATTGAAAATCTTTCAGTGAACGTTCTACAGATTGTAGCTACGACGACCACTAAGGGTCTGGGTCTTCATATTGATAATAAATTTAAATTAAACCACATAATTTCCCTTTCGAAAAAACTTTGCTCGGGATGTTATGTGGCTGTCATAGCCAAAGACGTATGCTTTTCGAAAGGCATCATAGATATACGGTATGGTTCTGTGGGTTTTGCAGAATATCTTCAAATAGCCCTTTGATTTAGAAAAAGGGCGCATTAATATACTTGTGTCATGCTAAGCCTAAGGACACTTGTATACCACAGGAAAACAATCTGACTCTCCAAATATTTACATCGCCAAAACTATAATGCTTGGTGGTTAAAAAATAGTTCTAATAAAGGGAGAGATTCTGGAATACCTGGAAAAGTCAGGTAATTCAGAAATCTAAAATATTAGAAAATCAGGGGATTTTTATACTAAACCTAGAAAAAAATAAAATTTATATTTCCACCAGCGTTGCTTGATTGTATTTACCCAAAATTGTTTCATCGCGTTTATAGAAGCATTTAAAAAAAAATCAAAGCGATAAACATAAGGTGCCTTTTTTGTATGATGATCTATTGCAAATACTAAACGAATTAATAAAAAAAATCTTAAAAACACAAGTTATGGTTATTTTTTTAACGTTGTTGTCTTAAATATAAGTTTATTAAATATGTAACATGCTTAAAACCAAATAGCATGCATGATCATTGAGTTTCACATAGAAGCGCCCAAAATATGTTAGAGTATTTGTACGAAAAACAAATAATTTCTGCAGAAAAAAGTCGTCAACAGTATAGCCAGCTTCTAATAGATACCGAATTTATATATTTATGCAAAACATGTAATCAAACTACTCGATTGGATACATTTTTCTACAATTTGTTAGGACAAAATGACTACTTTAAAAATTGTGGCTTGTTATTATGTTAATTTTGATCCTTTCTCATGGAAACGCCATTGTTGAGTCGAGGTTTTCTATAAATAAAAATCTTTTAGTTGAAAATCTGTTGGAGGAGTCCATTATCTGCCAAAGACAAGTATATGACGCAATTTATCAAAAAAGGTGGTGCATTAAATGATAATATTTCCGACAAAATGAGAGTATGTGTTAAAAATACTTATAAAACTTATCAAGATGCCCTTGACAATAAAAATTGCCGAAAAATGAAAGAGAAAGAAATTGAACTTGAAAGAAAAGAGCCGAAAGTGAACTTTATTATTTAGAAAATATAAAGAAAAAACTAGAAAAGGAAACAGCATCCATGGAACTGGAAATATCGGAAATATTTTATATTTCTTATACAATTATATTTAAGTTTAGTTTCATTAGTTTTGTTGGTTTTTTCATAAGAAATATAAATTCTCAAAACATAACCTTGAATTTCAGTGAAATTATCAGGCAAAACCTGGAAAAGTTAGGTAATTTAATGATTTAAAATTGCTTAAAACCCTGTTAAAGGAAATTTGCCGATTTTTGACATACATATCTGTTTTTCGGGGGAGGTATATCTATCTGAATGTTCTTTTTCTGAATATATCATGAACTTGAAGTCATTAGATGAGAATTAATATATACAGGGTTATTTTTTATAATAAGCTATCCCCTGAGAGGCTTATTTTTTCAAGATACAAAGAAATGGTTCCTAAGTTATAGGGAATTTCTTAAGGATGTATAGGGCACAAAACAAAAGACGATCCAAAAACCACTAAATCACCATCAACTTTGTTATTTTAAATGGGACACCCTGTATTTTTGACATTTTTGGATTCTCCTCATTCTCCCCTTTCCAAAAACATATAGTATGTCTATATTCGGAACAGTAGTTCTGTTGACTTATTCCACTTTAAAGTTAGCACATATGACAATTTCAGAGATATGCAGCCATACTTAAATCGCGGTACCCATGAAATGATGAAATGTCAACTAAAAACAAAGGAGGCCTGTTGGACGTGAGCGCAATCCACGGATCCTTAAATCGCTTTACCTATGGAATGTCACCGACAAAATTAAAACAGTAATTTGTAAAAAAAATATATTTAATGTGATTAGATATATGCTAATACAACGATAACAAACAAACGAACAAACCAAAACAAAACCAGAACTAGGAATTAATATTTTTGCACCAGAATATAGCAGCTTGTATTGTCGCCCTGCGATCGACGCTTTTATTAGCATTTACGAAATAAAGTTGAAGAATTTTTAGTTTTTCTTCTTCGGTAAATTGCATTTTAGATTTTATTAATTTTGTTTTCCGTAAAATCAATAAAATATTTTAATTACGAATAAAAGTAAGTGTTTTGTTTTTAGTGGTGACATTCCATGGGTAATGCGATTTCATCATTTCATGGGCAACGCGATTTAAGTATGGCTACATATCTGTGAAATTGTCATACGTGGTAAGTTAAAGTGGAATAAGTCAAAAACTGCTGTTCCGAATATAGACAAATTATATATTTTTGAAAAGGGGAGAGTGCGGAGAATTCAGAAATCTCAAAAAATACAGGGTGTCCCATTTAAAATAACAAAGTTAATGGTTATTTAAGGATTTTCCGATCGTCTTTTGTTTTTAAATTTGCCGCCATGTAAACCTTTAGGAAATTCCCTATAACTTTCGTAGGAGCCATTTCTTTATATCTTGAAAAAACAGGCCTCCCAGGGGGTGGCAAATTATTGCTTATGCAGTTTTTTGTTGTTGTGTTTTTTTAAATGGGACACCCCGTATATTTGTCCAGAAATTGATTTGTCCTTTTAAAAGCTTCTCAAAAATATATAATAGTATGGATCTATTTTAATAAACAACAACAAAAATCCTAATTTTTATAATTATCATCCCAAATTTTGCAGTAGGCCATGCAAAACAATGCTGCCTTTTATTTAAAGTCGTTAACAATATCTACATCCTAACAATAAATCAAAATAAATATGTAATTAAAGCTATTTATCAAAATATGTATTGATAATTTCGCACCAAAAAAGTACCACCTACCTAGATTTATGTAACACAAAAACGAGTTTTAGGTTTTACCTGTACGAATGACTTTTTAAAAAACTCAAAATTTGAAAAATACGGACTTTAATTAACCGGTACGACAGTTAGTGGCTTAAAGACGCCTTAATATGTTTACAGAAAGTATTTATATGTGAATAATTGTATGTCAGCGGTTTTCATCTTCTGTGGGAACATCTCATCGTTACAGTTTCCCATCATAAGGTGCTGTGTTGGCTGTTCCCATAACTAACGAAACAGTAATAAATTATTATGTAACAAGCCTTTCAGCAAAAATCAACTGTCGTATAAGAACTACAGTAACCAAGGAAATCAAAAGAACTGTTCAAACTGATTTCCATTTTGTTCTATGCATGCTTCGCACAATTTTCGTATTCGTTTTAGGGAATTAAGCAAAATAACGGGATGATTTTGTAAATAGCGAAAATTTTCTCTTATTGCATTTCCTAAATCTTGGATATTATCATAGTGGTCTTTGTAAATTCTGTTTTCCAGATATCCCCATAGACAGAAATCTAAAATCGACAAATCTGGGGACCTAGGGGGCCATCTTATAGGTCCATTTGTTCCGATCCATTGATTGGTAAAATTATTGTCCAGAAATAATCTCGTCATTCCAGAATTGTGTGCAGGAGCACCGTCCTGTTGAAAATAAATTTCGTTAATTTGCGCTAGAGGAACATCGTCCAGTAATTCAGGTAAAGCTGCCTCTAGAATTTCTATATAGCGATTGGCAGTTAGATTTTCCTCAAATATATACAATTTTATGTGTTCCTAATATGAAGCAGGACACATTTAGACCAAACCTGCCCTGCTGTCTTCTGGGAAATATTTGGTGTTGATTTTCCTGGGGCCAGAATCTACTATTGTGCCTATTGAGTATACCAGAATTACTGAAATGTGCTTCGTCTGACCATATAACCTTCCTTTCAAAATCTCTAACCATATCGCATCTTTCTCGAAACCAATTACAGAAGACTACCCGACGCTCTGCATCCCCTGGCTGTAAGTGCTGCACGAGCCTAAATTTGTATGGATGATATTTGTGCTTTTTTAGAATTTCTTAAACTCTGGATTTTGGAATCCCTATGCTCTTTTTACTGGCCCTACAAGAGTTTGTAGGGTAAGCTTCTGCATTAGCCAAAACCGTAATTTCCTCAGCCTCCCGATTTTCTTTATTATATGTTTTCGTACGAGGTTTGAGAAATGATCCGTTATTAAGTAAATTTTTTTTTATCCGATAAAAAGTGGATATATTAGGTTGCCTCCTTTGTGGATATCTAAATAAAAATTAAGCAATAGTATTTCAACATACCTAAAAATTAACTATTTACCTGTTAAAAAACATCTCAGAAGCCGCTTCAACATTTTCATTACTTAATATAAAATAAGCTAACATATCTTACGTTTCATAATGTTCGAAAGTTTGGTTTTCTTCCATAATAATACAAATATATTTTTACACAATAAATAAATACAAAAAACTAGCGCTATATTTTATACACGCGTACCAAATTGGGAAATGTCTACTGCAAAATTTGGGATGATAATTATAAAAATTAGGATTTTTCTTGTTGTTTATTAAAATAGACCCCATACTATTTTGAGAAGCTTTTAAAAGGACAAATCAATTTCTGGACAAATATACAGGGTGTCCCATTTAAAAAAACAGAACTTTGGGTCATATCTAAAAAATAACAACTCAAATGAAAAATATGACTACGTCACTGGATCCAGCGTAAAAAACTGCATAAGCAGCAATTTTCCCTTTGCGTTAAGTTAAAGGATAACCGAGATACGAGGGGGGTCCCAAAATGCCCAATTTTCTGTTTCGCCCTGTATCTCATAAACGAAGAAGGCTATGAAAATTTTGTTTACGGCTTCATGAGTTTCACAAAAAATTAGCTCAGGTTCGTGAAAACCGCAAGGTTCTATCTTTAAAAATAAGCGAGATACCCTGCTTTTGCAACCAAATCCGGACACCCTGTACATATAAGTATTTTATGTGCTTTATCAATGAAAATTTCTTATTCTTTTGATAATAAAGCTTATTCTGACTCTGACTCTAATTGACTTGAAATCGCTTAAACTTGTACATCTTATTGGCTTGTCGTACTTTTATAATTAATATACCTCGTAGCATACAGAAAAAATGTCAAAAAAACAAAAAAATATAGGATATGATTCAATACATACATCCCCTGTAGTTAGGCATGTGGTGTATGAACCCAGAGACATCACTCATTTAATCATCCGAATGATCTACATCATGTCAATCGATCCTGACGCCATTTACATCTGACCGCAAGATAGCAGTGCCAACCACGATCTTTCCATCAAGAAATTTATGTCGGTCTCGAATGCAGTTATAATATTGTCGATCCGAATCTCGGAACCGTTTAGTGTTTATCTTCCTAAGATGTTGATTTTGTCTGTGCGCTCTATCGCGCTTTCTTGATCTTCAAAAAAAGGGTCTTCAGGTATGTGTATCTGCATCGAACGAAGTTGTAGGTATAGAGCAGTGGTCGCCAACCTTTTCAAAGTGTTTAGCTGCTTTGTTAATTCAAAAATAAGCCGTGAGCTACCTGCTTATAACCAGCGTTTAAGCCAGCTTAAACGAAATAATGCACAGTTGTATTTGACATAAGTCGTTTTATGGTGATACAGTACCTTATCTAGAAAACGGTAATAGTTAGGACAAAAAGTTAAATACAAAAGTTGTTTGGATTCAATTAAATTTTTATTTTATTTCACTTTTGCTTATACAGGGTGTTTCGTTTTGACGTGACACATGTCAACTTGTGTATGTATTATTACATATTTCGATTCTACTGTTAATTTGCGAAAGTTTTTATAAAAACATCTATATTTAAATTCTTTATCGTTTTTGAGTAAATTGAGTTTTTAGAATTTTTTTTTTAAAAAACTTATTTTTAAAAAAAAAATTTTTTACCTAAATTCAACGAGTTTCCATGCTGGTCTTACTAATTAATATACAGGGTGTTAAAAATGGAGAGCAAAACAAACAGAACTTTAAATGTAAAAATCTCCTGTTTTTCGAATGGAACACCCTGTATATTTTTATTTCATCTGATTCAGCGTTCAATTACCTATCGTTACTCATATACATGTCCTATACCTAAAATGAACAGTTTCGATTTTATTAGCCGATTTCTGATTTGACTATTTTTTTTTTTAATATAAGTAAACAGATGAAGTGGGCTAAAATAAAAATGTCGTAAACTAAGCCTTATTCTCATTTCCTTAACACAGATAGCGACTATAAATAATGTTAGAAAATACAAATAAAAGTGAAATATTATGTAATTTATGTTCTTATTATTTAATGTTTACGAAAATAAGGGAGAGACAAAAAAGATATCTTGTGCCACACGGTATAACTAATAACTAACTGAGTATTAAACATGATTAAAACAGATTATAAAAAATTTTCAATATGGCCACCGTCCATTGCGATACATGAAGTGTAAATAGCCTCCATTTTTCGAATAACGTTCCTTACCGAATTAGAGGCATTAAAATTATTGATCTGTTCCCTGATTTTTATTTTTAACTCATTTCTCTTATTAGATCTATTTTTATAAACTTTATTTTTTAGTGCAAAAAGAAGTCTAAAGGGCTTAAATCAGGGCTTCGTGGTGGCCAGGATATTAAACCATGTCTTCCTATCCACAATGGAAAATGTTGATTAAGGAAATTTACTACCGGTGAAACCGTGTGGTAAGGGGCGCTATCCTGCTGAAAAATGATATTTTCTCGAATCTTTGCTGGCAAGTAGTTGATAAGGGGCATGATTTCATTCCTAAGCAGCTCCAAGTATCTTTCGCCATTTAACGACCTGTCAAAAAATATTGGTCCGATAATACGGCCTTGTTTTTTAATTGCTTTTATTAGATGTTTATTAGTTTGAGACCAGTAATGAGTGTTTTTCCGATTAAAAATACCCGCCGTATTAAATGAGGCCTCATCAGTCCAAAGCACTTTTGAAAAAAACACATTTTCCAACTGCCATGCCGGTCCATAATATCACAACAAAAAGTCAATCTTTCATTAAAATCTAATTGTGATAATAATTGAATTGGAAGAAATTTATAAGGATGACAACCATTCACCTGCAGTGTTTTTTGAATACTTCCTCTACTGACACCTGCAATGTCTCAGTCAGCATCTCTTTGGGATCTTTCATCATCTTCCTCGAAATAAAGTAAAATCTCCAGTTGTTTTTCCTCAGTGAGGACAAAATTGGGACGACTTTTCTTAAAGGTTTTAAGACACCATTTTCCAAATCACGCACAATTCGAAAAAATATAGTCCTGGAGGGAACTTGATTATTAGGATATTCTCTCGAATATTCTCTAAGGGCTAACCCTGGACTTTTATTATTTTTTATAAAACAGTTGTATAATTTCAAACGTTCATCTAAACTATATAACGCCATTTTTTAACAAATTTCGCAGCAAAAATTTGACAAAAACGACAAACAGAGCAAATGTCAACTTAAGTCAACAATTGCATTCGGTTATTTCCTAAGCCTATCTTGATTTTTTTAGTTTCTGATCTTATTTACTGGCAAAATTCCGGGATAAATCAGAAAACGGCTAATAAAATCGAAACTGTTTATTTTAGGTATAGGACATATATATGAGTAATGATAGGTAATTGAACGCTGAATCAGATGAAATAAAAATATACAGGGTGTTCCTTTTGAAAAACAGGCGATTTTTACATTTAAAGTTCTGTTTGTTTTGCTCTCCATTTTTAGCACCCTGTATATTAATTGGTAAGACCAGAATGAAAACTCGTTGAATTGAACCCTTAGTAATGTATGTTTAGGATATTAGTCAGTTCCATTAAAGTTTTATAGGTAAAACATTTTTTTTTAAATATGTTTTTTTAAAAGAAATTCTAAAAACTCAATTTACTCAAAAACGATATAGAATTCAGATATAGATGTTATTATAAAAACTTTCGCAAATTAACAGTAGAATCGAAACATGTAATAATATATAGGATGTCCCATTTAAATTAAGAAAGTTGACATGTGTCACGTCAAAACGAAACACCCTGTATAAACAAAAGTGAAATAAAATAAAACCTTAATTGAATCCAAACAACTTTTGTGTTTAACTTTTTGTCGTAACTATTAATGTTTTCTAGATAAGGTACTGTATCACCATAAAATGGCCACCCTGTACATGTTTTTATGTAATTAATAAGTACTTAGCTAATACTAATACATACCTAAAAAATAAAAAAAAATTTCATGTAGCCATAATTGCATCATTGTCACATACCACTTAATAAAAGTAAACAAAACATTATAATTAAAATTTTAAACAAGAACATGTGATAAAAAAGGCGTGCATTCAGTGAGAAGGTTAACACTTGGACTCATCGATATTTTTTTTGATATTTGTGGTGTAATTTGATTCGAACACAATTATCCAGATGCTCATCTGTAAGTGCAGTACTTATTCTTATTAAATTTCATTGTGGAAAAAGAAGATTTGCACAAATAGGTGGAAGTAATTAACTCTTTCTAAGGGTGTGTTAAAAATCAAAAAACAATACTATTAAATATTCTTCAATCAATCTTCAATACTATTAAACATTCGCCCGTTTTTGTGGATCTGTTCTTCTAAGTCTCCCCACAGATAATAATCACAGGGATTAAGATCAGGATTATAAGGAGGCTAGTCGTTAGGCTCTATAAAATCAGCTATTTGTCCTCTTAAAAAATGTATTGTATACCGGCTGGTATGGCACCTGGCACCATTCTAAAATCAGTGCTTTTAGTTTAAAACATGAAAATAATTTATGCAAAAACTAATTCTCGGCTAAAAAGAAAGTTTTAATTTAAAAAATACAAGGAAAATACCTGCATAAAGATAAAGTCTGGTGTAAGACGTTCAATCTCAGGTAGCATTTGCATTAACACAAGTTCACAATAAGTATATCAATCCAGCCTTATTCCTTGCTCGATAGAAATTATTAGTTCTGCCTTATAATTTTTCGAGATTGCCGCCGATACCATAACATACTTGCCAAATTTTTCTCTTTCTTTTAGTAAACAATTTAAGACCACATTTGTTTTTAATGAATCCATCGGAATAAACAACTGATCGTTTTGTGAAAACCAAATCATCGAAATTTCGTCACGCGTTCGAAATTTATTAAGTAAACGCCTAGACCTGACTAGTCGTCTTTGCTTCATCTCTTCATTCAATTTAAATATGTAGCCACATTTAACATGTTTCGACTCTAAATCCTTGTTAATAATTCTTTTTACTGAACTTCTAGAAATCTGTACTTTATTTACTAGTTGAGGAACCGTTAGGCTAGTACTAAGTGTTCTTTCTGGCAGGAAATACCATAGTTATCTACTTTCACATAAAAAATAAACGCGCCGAAGTTGCAAAATTTCCCCTGACAAATTTTGTTATATTTGTGGAGAATTTCTGGTGAAATCACAAACCAGGCCATTTTTCGAAAATGTAAAAAAAGCCTACTTTAAATATTTTGGTGTGGTAATTGGTTATCAAGATAAGCGGTGGGCTCCCCATGTGGGCTGTGTTAGTTGTAGTGTATCATTGATGCAGTGGATGAAGGGAAAGAGAAAAAGTAAAGGGAAAGCACAATATAGAATATCCAAATTTGCAATCTGCCATACGACCTGTTCCTCATAATGCAAATTTTCCAGTGGAGATAACGCATCATCAGGTAGCTCAGAAGAACAGTGCACCGATCCCACTTTTACCACAGGTCCCAGTTCCGGCGAGCCACATGTGATTGTTCAAAGTGAATTAAATGATTTAGTACGTGATTTGGGGTTATCTATTACCTATTGGCCAAAGAAACACAAATTACGAATTTCAGAAAAAGAAATGCTATGTTTTCTAAATTCTACAGTATGGAAAATTCGTTGTGCGTGTGTACTGATATAGACAGTTCAATGCAGGAACTTGATATTGAACATTCTCCCCGTGAGTGGCGCTTATTCACAGACTCATCTAAATATAGCTTAAAAGCTGTGTTATTGCATAATGGAAATTTAAAACCTTCTATACTAGTTGCCCATTCAGTCGTAATAAAAGAAAATTATAAAAATATCCGCACGATTTTGTATAAAATAAACTACAATAGGTATAAATGGCAGATATGTGGGGACTTAAAAGTTATAGTAATTTTAGTGGGACTCAGGGGGGATTTACAAAATATTGCTGTTTTCTTTGTTTATGGGACAGTCGTGCAGTAAATCAGCATTATGTAACAAAAATTTGGCCAGAAAGAAGCGAATCTCAACCGGGTTCTCAAAATGTTAAATTTATACCTCTTGTTGATCCCAAAAATGTCCTTTTGCCTCCTCTTCACATTAAACTTGGGATGATAAAAAACTTTGTGAAGGCTTTGAATAAAGATGGTTATGGATTTAAACACCCAAGACAAGTCTTTCCCCAGTTAAGTGATGCCAAATTAAAAGAAGGCATTTGTATTGGGCCACAAATCAGAAAATTGCTGGACGATGTCAATTTTACTCAGAGCATGGAATTCATTTGTTAATGTAGTAAGAGGATTTTTAGGCAACAATATGGAAGAAAATTATGAACAATTAGTTAATGGACTCTTAGATGCCTATAAAGCGCTTGGTGCCAGAATGTCATTAAAAATTCACTTCCTCTATTCCCGTCTGTCATTTTTTCCTAAAAATTTGGGAGCTGTTAATGACGATCAAGGTGAAAGGTTTCACCAAGATATTAGAACAAAGGAAATTCGGTACCAAGGACGATGGGATCCAGCCATGATGGGTGACTACTGATGGTTTTTGAAGAGAGAAGATTAGGACACATCATAAACGGAAAAAATAAAATTTAGTTAGTTTTTAAGTTAATATTTTTCTCGTTTGCTTTTCTCTTAGATGTATGGTATATTTAATAGGCGAAAATTGTAAACATAGTCAATAAACAGGGTTAAGCATTTCCTGAAATCATTTTTTTTTATAGATATTAAGTATCGTGACATTCGATATGGTTCTACAACTCTAACAAGAATACCCTACGTGCTACAACTTTCTATTTGTCATTTTCGTATTTGGATAGGTCTATTCTATTAGATTATGCGATTCTGGTCGTGTTTTTGATTTGTGTTACAACAAAAAAAAATTTTGTCGGCCAGTGTTATTGTTATCTGACAGTTGCAATTCGTTTGTTTTTATCTTTTCTGCAATGTGCATGGCCTACTCATACTTAAAGACTTTTATTTTGGTTGAACCAAATTTAATGTAAAATATTTCATTTTGGTAAATTGATGACATTTCGCGTGTTTATTGACCGATTTTGCTCAACGTAGTCTTTTATTACTCAGAAATGAGTAGGCTTTCTGTGAAAATCAAATATACAGGATATAACAAAAAATTACTAACGCATTTTAAATTATGTCAAATTTTAGGCGCATCCGCCATCTTGAATTTCTTTAAAATATCAAAAATTTATGTTTGAGCCTGTAGCTTATTAACTTGTCTTCTAAACTAGCCCGAAACAAATAAAATCGGTGAAGTAACAAAAAAGATACAAAAGAAAAAACAAATCCCGGTAACGGTAAAAAACATTTCATTTGGCGCATTGAACGTTATAACGACCTTTAGTAAATTGCTGATATCTCACGTGTTTTTTGACCGATTTTGCTCTCTAAAGTGTTAAATTACTTAAAAGTGAACAGACTTTAGGATTATGTGAAAATCAAAACTACAGATTGTCACAAAAAAGTTCCAACATCTTTTAAAGTATGGTAAATTTTAAGCTCATCCGCCATCTTGACTTTCTTTAAAATGTCAAAAGTTTATGTTTGAGCCTCTAGCTTATTTATTGATCTTTTAAACAAGCCCAAAACAAATGCAATCGGTCAAGTAACAAATAAGTTACAAGGGAAAAACAAAATATTAAGTCTTATCATTGGTGCCAATTTAGACTTCTTAACGTTTTTTACGCCCAATGGTATAAAAAAATGTGTCTTTAATATAATTTTATTTTTAAATTTACATCCATCCATTTTTATTTAAATTAAACCGTCCCAGCGAGCGCAGGTATTGCGTCATTACAAATCCATTCCAAATACATTCCCAGCATCGTAATCGTCGAGTTGATTAGCCCCATTGTTTTTACGTCGTTGTTACGTAACAACGGCCCACAAAAACAATTTAAAATAGTCGAGCGTATCTAAAGGCGTTAAAACGTGGATAAATTAATACAAGAGAGCAACAAAGCGAGCTGCTTCAGAGAAAGTTAAAAAATTACCTCGCGTTTAAAACCTGATCTAGCTTTTCTATTTAAATGCGTCTGTCCATTTAGTAATTTATATTGGAGTAGATATAATGGCGTTGTAAATGAGGTCTAGAATCTCACCTTTATACAGTGTGAATCAAGAAGTATTTGCTATACAGTGTGTCCCAGATTCGCTTCTCTATATAGGGATCTCGGATCCTATTATACCTACAGCAAAGGTTAAATGGAGAAAGTTTTAGAGGAAACTTATTGCATTCGATATCTAGCTTCAGATTTACGATCGAGCAATAAGTTTGGGAAATATTGGCGAAAAACCGAAAATGGCGGATTTCGTTTTTCGCCAGTATATCCAGAACGGTAAATTTGACAGCTGTCAAAATGTGACATTATTCGGACAAATTTTTAAGACAAATAAGATGGCGTATACGACACGTCTTCATTGTTTTTTGTTAACCCGCCTCAACTTTCATTTTTCTTATGACCGCCATATTGGATTTTTCGATTTTTGGAAAGAGCCTAAAATTTCCAGTCTAGTGATATCTCACAAGTGCATTAAAGATTTTGGTGTCATCAAAATATCGTACTTCGTAAATTAGGTTTCAATGTTTTTAAAGGAGGCCATGATTTATTTGTCACAAGATTACATTAATAAGTAAGTAATGTATTGAGCGCATTGAATTTTCAATACAACATGAGCGTAAGTAACGACTTAAAAAATCTAAATGAGCTTTAACTACTTTGTAAGTGGGTAACATTAATTTACAAATCTGCAAAATGACGTCCATTTGCATCGAGACATTTTTGACAATTGGTGACTGTTTTTCGTACAACCCTGGTAAGTGTATTTACGGGGCGATCAAATTCATAGATTTCATTCTTCCTGTGTCCCCAGAGGTAGAAATCCAAAAGCGACAGGTCAGGGGATCTAGGAAGCCAAGATATTGGACCATTTAGAGAAATTATTCTTTCGTCAAACTGCTGTCTTAAGAAGTTCCTAACTTGAATGGTATTGTGAGCCGGACATCCGTCTTGTTGAAACCAAGTTCTTCCTAATCGTCTTCTGTTAGAATAGCTCGTAAGGCTGGTACAACCTGGTTTCGTAAAAGCTCTAGGTACCTCTGCCCGTTTAGGTTGTAGTCAAACAAAAATGGTCCAATAAGTCGATTTCCTGAAATGATTAATAATTTATAAATAGGTTCCCAACGGTCAAGGGCGGCAGGGTCGGCCGGGTGGTACTAGAAACTATAAATTATAAAAGGGAAATTATCTTTATTAAAAAGTAGATATTTTGTTTCCAAAAATAATTATCGAAACATCCCGTAATGAATGAGCTTGTGTACAGTTGAAACCTATTCAGCTTTATTATAAAAAAGAAAAACATATTTGGTTAGCGGGAAGTAATAGCCGTAATAAATTATTTTGTTGGTACTGCATATTAATTTTGGAAATACTAAATCAATTTATTTCAGTGATATAATAATCTTAAAGAAGTACACCCTGCCTTAATAAGACATAAAATATCAAAAGAACAAACCTCTTGCGCTTTAAATTCGATATTTGATTAATATGGTATTTTTTTCATAACGCAAGAACTAGGCTTCCCGGGTAATAATAAATCATTAAATTCAGACAATGAAAATAATTTTAGAGAATTAGCTAAATCTGCAGAAAATTTAGATAAAGTGTTAATAAATGTATAGAACCCAATTATATTTTTATAGGTTCTCCGAAACTACAATACAAAATGATTGAATAAAAATGTAATACAATATCAAAAAAGTAAGTTGACTGATTCGAGTAAAACGTTTTACTTTTTTTTATTAGATTATACCCTTTTAGTATTATTAAAGAACTAAACGAAAAAAAAAAGATTATTATTTGACCATCATTTGTTGCCTATTTAAAAAAGATTGGTTGGATTAACTTACCAATGATCCCACACCAAACGTTACTTCCAAATCTGATATGTAGACGTCTCTCTGCCACTTCGTGAGGATTTTGCACAGCCCAATGATGACGGTTGTGCCTATTAAAGACTCCACAATTCGTGAACCTGCTCTCATCGGACCACAAGACATGATTTACAAAATCAGGATTTTCATTACATCTCCTAGTATACCACTCACAGAACTGTAGTCGTCTTGGAAAATCAGTTTCCTTAAGTCTTTGTACTATTATGGGTTTGTATGGATGGTACTTATTCTTTTTTATAACTCTCTGTACTGTTGATTTTGGCACATTAGTTTCCTGTTCTACAGTTCTTACCGATACACTACGGTTTTCGTTGATAGCTGGTAAAATGTTTCTGTCTCGATTTTCATTGTTATTATTGTACCCGCTTCTAGGTTGTTCGAAGGCACCTTGGTTAATTAAATTAACTACGATTTTCCTGAATTGGGTTTTATGAGGCTGCCGTGCGTCGTTCGGGATACATCTCCAAATACCTTGCTGAGTTAACGTCGGCGTTTCTGTATGATTGAAAGTACAGAACTAAGATGTCAACCTTTTCTTCATTTGAATACGGAATGCCGGCCATTTTCTATAGGTTTTGACAATTTATGTGTCAGATTTATGATTTTATTGGGATAAAAGCGTACCTACTACATATTAAAACACAGTTTTGATACTTTCAACTAATTAACTTCAAAGTCGAAATCCAATTTTGTTACAGATAAATCATGACCTCCTTAGAAAAGCATTGAAAGCTAACATTACTTTAAATCATAGCCTCCTTAGAAAAAATTGAAACCTAACTTTACGAAGTGTAATATTTCGATGATACTAAATTCTTTAATGCACTTGTGAGATATCACTAGACTGGAAATTTTAGGCTATTTCCAAAAATCGAAAAATCCAATATGGCGGCCGTAAGAAAAATGAAAGTTGAGGCGGGTTGCGGGTTAACAAAAAACAAGTTTCCTCTAGAACTTTCCCCATTTAACCTTTGCTGTAAGTATAATAGGATCCGAGATCCCTGTATAGAGAAGCGAATCTGGGACACACTGTACAGAATGTTTCACTTTTAAAACTCTAAACGGCGTTGTCTTGAATATTAACGGGTGTGTCACAATAAGATGTAAAGGGTTTATTTAATGAGGTAAAGTACAATTCTTTGTAGCTAAAATAAAGTCGACGTCGTCATCAATACAGGCGTCGCGGCGCCAAGAAGAAACAAAACAATTGCAGGAACTTTTAAAACATCTAATTTCTAAACACGTCTGTTTTATTAAAGACATTTCTGTTATTAGCACCAACTTAATTACGGCACTAGTTGCTGAGATATACTAGTTGCTGAGATATACAGGGGTTTCAAGGAGTCAAAGCCACT
Source organism: Kuschelorhynchus macadamiae (assembly GCA_030620095.1). Classification (NCBI taxonomy): domain Eukaryota; kingdom Metazoa; phylum Arthropoda; class Insecta; order Coleoptera; family Curculionidae; genus Kuschelorhynchus; species Kuschelorhynchus macadamiae. Next base: position 1,260,675 of record JAUTXW010005427.1, read on the forward strand.
TAATTGAGTACAGGGTGTCCCAATTTGGGTACGTTTGCGGGGTATCTCCGTTATTTTTCTAGATAGAAAGTTGAGGTTTTCGCGACAGTGTGTTACTTTTTCGTTAAACTAAAGATGTCGTTAACAAAATTATCATAGCCCTTTTAGTTTTTCAGATACAGGGCTAAATTGAAAATGTTGCATTTTCAGGCACCCCTCGTATCTCAGCTATCAGATAACTTATCGAAAATGTGAAAATCGGTTCTGATATAACTGTTCCCGTGGAATTCAATTCCGCCTTCGGAATTGGTATACAGGCTTAGTTAAAAAAGTTATCGGGCCCTACTTTATTTTTTTAAATGAAACACCCTGTATATTTACAGACTATAAAATTTGTCTTTTTTTTTAACTGTGTGCTCGCAAATATTATATTAGCCCAATATAATGCTGTTTACCTACAGCAAGATGATGCCTCAAGTCACAACTCAAGGCTCTTAAGGGAATTTCTTGATAATAACTTCCCTCAAAAATGGAAAGGTTCAAACGGACCTGTTAGATGGCGTCCACAACTTTGTATCTATAAAAATAACGGAGATATCGCGCAAAAGTACCCAAAATGGGACACCCTGTACAATGTGTGTATTTAAAACTATGAGAAAAAAGACGCTGTCAACGCTACAGTCTTCGAGACGCTAAGAAATAACAAGCCAGTTGCAAATATTTTGAAATCTAAATTTCAAATCTGCGTTTAATTCTAAATATATTTTGTACCAAATTGAATCTTGAAATAATGCCATTAATCCGAAGAGGATCGACTTATTATGAAATATTTATAGATAGATTATTTCAGCTCAAAGACGCCATACATTTATTACAACTGAACATTAAACGAAGCAAATTGGCTAACGATGTTGACTAATAGTTTTTACTTTTTTAATTACTGGTATTACTCGTATCTATTCCATCTGTTTCTAGTGCAGATTCTGATTTCATCTCATTTATAAATATTTGAAATTTCTAGATTGGAATTAATTAAGGCTGAAAGTGGTTAATCTAGTTAACAAGACAGAAAAACGAATAACTTTTGATTTTTTTTTACTTGGTTGCTAGAAATGACAAGTGCCTCTTATAATTTCTTTAAATGATTTCTCTCCAAATATGTTCCTTTGTATTTTTCTTCAAATTCATGACCAAGTGGACTCCCCTGAATGGTCGATTGGAAGACTGGCCTGCAAGATATCCTGATCTTAAATCTATGACCTTTTCAGATTGAGATCATAAGTGGTGTGTTTAAAAATATATTTATTTTTTAAGAAATTAAATCTTATTACAGTAGTAAATTATTCTAAAGTTTCATTTTATTTAATAAGTAATAGAGCGGCAGTTGTGATTATTTTGGGCTCATTTTTAATTAAAATGTCATTTGTGGCACATCGTTGAAATCTCTAACAAAAACGGTAATTATAAACTGATCAGTTAAGAGCCCGTTTCGGCCTTGAAACGCAAGCCCCTGGCATCAGTGTTACGCCACTGAGCTCTGCGTGGATCTTTTTTCAAACAGCATGACAGTCCTTATTTATAACTTTTTCTCAACTTATTGGTAATTATAAAATAATTATTTAATTTGAATATTGAAATAAAGTCATTAATACAAACGAGATGGACATATTATGCATATTTCAAAAAGATGAAATAAATCTTCGTACATTTATTACAATATCGAATATTAAGCGAGGCGACTTGGCTAACGATGTTGGTTAATGCTTTTTTACTTGTTTAATTACGCGTATTATTCATATCTGTTCCATTTATTTTTAGTGAAGATTACAATTTCATCTCATTTATGAATGTTTGACATTTCTAGATTGGTTTTAAACAGGAATGAGCAGAGTATGAAAGTGATAAATCTCGTTAACAAGACAGAAAAAAACGATCATATAGACATGATTAAATTCAAGATGAAGCAGTTTTTTCTATTGGCACTTGGTTATTAGAAATAAACAAATGTCTTTTACAAATCTATAAAATGCTTTCATTACATATATGATCATTCGTATTTTCCTTGACCTGGTGATCTCCCTTAAAAAGTAGATTGGAAGAAGACAAGCATTTGACTGGCCCGCATGATTTTCTGATCTTAAGCCCATTGACTTTTCTAGGTGAGCACTTCTAAAGCGTATAAAACTTAAGATATATTAGAAAAGAAATTTGGGCAACGTTTGCGTTAATTGTTTACAATCGTAACGACTAAACTAAAAAGGCCCCATACAGTTTTCTAAATTAATATTAGTTTTTCTATTTTACGGTTCTAAGAAACATAGATTTTTTAAAATTTTATATATTGTAAAGCAACTCTGACAAGTGTATAAGTAATAAGGTAACATTAACAATTCTGTCTAGTATTAAAGGCTCTTTCAGTTATTAAATGCCCATGTTTTTTATATATGAAAGATACAGATTCAATATTAAAAGGCAAGTAAGTGTTAAAATTTTATATCTCACAAAAAGTAGTTTGCAATGGTCTCGGGCCCTAACTTTGCACGTGTAACGAACATATGTTTGCAAAATAAAAGTACAATTGAAAAGTTGTTGGCTGCAGTAACTCCAAAAGGCTATACCATAAGTTAAGTATGAATTTACAAATGCAAATTAAGCTATTCTTGCTGCAATAATGCCAATCTCATTCGAAACAATACAAACGGCAAATATTATTTATGTGGTTAATAAATTTCAAGTTATTATCAATGTGTATTCCCAAAAATTTCGTCTTTGATTTGCTTTCAACCTTAGTATCAGATAGGTAAAAATTATCAAAGTTAAAATAAGTCCTAACACTGGAACCTGTGGTTGAAGATAGATCAAAATACAAGAGTTCTAACCACACTACACCACAACTTGTTACGTTCTGGACGCGCGTTTCGCTAACCAAGTTAGCATCATCAGCAGATGATATAAACTGGTTAGTTTATATCATCTGCTGATGATGCTAACTTGGTTAGCGAAACGCGCGTCCAGGAGGTAACAAGTTGTGGTGTAGTGTGGTTAGAACTCTTGTATTTTGATCAAAGTTAAAATAAATGTTATAATATTAGTTTTTTATACACTAAAACTAAGGTGATTCATCACACTATTTATTAATTAAGATCAGATCTCTTGTGATATCTTCTTTCAACAGGTCTTCATTTTTATTTATAAATGTTTGACATTTCTAGATTGGTTTTAAACAAGAATAAGTTAAGGTTGAGAGAAGATAAATCAATTAACTAGGCAGAAAAACAATCAAATAAAAATGATTAAAAGATGAGGCTGTTTTTTTTCTGGGAATTTATTTGTTTACCAGACATTAGTTAAACAAATTGTCTATTTTTCTCTTATAACCTTACTTTCAAATATTTTCCTTTTTATATATTTTGTCTAACCTTCTGGGCCTTTTGATATCGTGAAGAGGACCAATAAACTGGCCAGTAAGATCTCCGGATCTTAGATCCAGATATGTGTGGTGAGAAATTATCCAAAGTCTATAAAAGGTCAATATAAAGGTATCAGAGGTAAGTATTAAAAATAAGAATACATAGCTTCTGCATTATATAATAATGATAAGTTTATTCATGGCCAAGGTACACTGCAATACAGTTACCACATTAGCAAAATGTAAAGAAAAATTCGGTAAATTTCCTTTTGTTCCATCGTATTGGATTCTTACCAATATTTTACCATTTTCTTTCTACCTATGCCACGCTTGACTTTTGGGAATAATTTAAAATAAATTAAATAAGTAGTTTTTACGCGAACAGACAGACAGACAGACGGAATTGAGAAAACATGTAGGGGACATTGAAACGCGAAGATTTAAAAAAATCTCGGATAGTGATTTTTTCACGATTACAATCTTCCCATTTTCGTATTTTATTCAAAGTTCTGAATTTTATCTAGATATCGTGAATATTAAGGTGATTATTTTTATAATGAAAAGCCTAATATGATTGAAAGATCTTTTACGTTTTAAGGCTTAAATATAATTTGCAATAATATTTGATGAACATGCATTTTAGAGCCATACACTCATTGGTTTAATCTTGGTTATTCATATTTTATATAAAAATATAACCAATTCTTTAGGGGAAAAAACTTAAGCCCCGCCATTTACAGAAGATATAACATTATCAATTGATGTCTCGTTCAAAAGACCGCATTAGGAACGATTTATACTAAAGCTAATAGCGTCAGTTTCTAATCCTCTTGCTGGTAAATGATCATTTAATTATGCTTAGATATAAATCAAGGATTTTTAAAAAGTTTTGTTCGTGTAGGCTCGGCGAGTGTTGAAGATAAGACTGGTAGCTGGATAAATACATATTTAATGTGGTTCTTATACGCCTGACGGAGTATTAAGGAATTTTAGATTGACGTGTAGTGATTTCGGTTGAGGAGATTACAGATATGACTCGGCACTGTGAGTGAAATGTAAGACTTTTAGGCAATTAGCTTTTAGAAGGCATGGGAAATTTTTTCTTTTACCAGTACACTAGGTTTTATAACAAATGGCCTGCTTTAAAATAGTATAATGTCTAATTTGTAGCTCAATGTATTTGTTTTGGGAGGGATTATAACAAATAAACAATTTATACAGCAGAAGTTTCACTAGATACATTTAACATTGAATAGGCAATTAAACAAGCGCATTCCATTTCCTGTATTTCTACGGTGTTAGAAATCAGTTACACCAATTCTCTCTTTGTAAGAAATATTATAATACATATAATATATATAATACATATAATATACAGGGTTATTCACGCAACCCGTTCATTAAAAGTTTTTGATGATGCCATCTAGATAAAAATTTCAAATTTTCGGATTAAGGTAAGGTCAAGGGGTACTTCTTTCTGAAATATTTTCAACTTCCGGTTTAACCGGAAGTTGGTATCAACTTGCTTATTTTAAATGGAACACCCTGTATTTTATGAAATTTTTGGATTCTACGGAGAATTTTAATGCTATTTTATGTAGCATGTCCTATACCTAGGTTCAAGCGTTCTTAAGATATTTGACCTTCGGGGTACCAAATTTTAAAATCTCATATTTTTGTAAGTTTTGAAGATATAATCTTCATATTTTGCAGACGATCGGTAAATAATCTTAGGTTTGTATTTTTATTATTGAATTTGTCTATTTTTATACAGAGTGTCCTAAATTCAGCGGCAAACATTCACATTTTCAAAGCCGCTAAAGTCAGTTTTATTAATGGGACACCCTATAACTTTATGCACTATCAAATGTAGAATTTAATTTTCTATCGAACTGTATTAAGGTTCCCTATAGCTATTCGTAACCATTTTCGAAATAATAAGGTTTTTATTAAACTATCATAAATGCTTACACCTTCCCGTAGTGAGCCATGGAAAAACAATTGTTGTTCTTTTCTATTCAACATGACAGCTGATTTGAAACTTTTAAATTAAAATAAAATAACACTCAAAAGCTGATATTCCCAATTTATTTTATATTCGCGGAGAATGTTACAAAATATTGGAGAGAACGTGCCATGTTTTTAATGAAAAACATCCTCATTTATTTCCAATGAACAGAGAAAGTTGAAGAGGATTGAAACGAAATTTTTTCGTTTCGGAAAAGTTGAAAAGTAGGGGTGTTAAATCAGGCGATCGCGGAGACCATCTCCAAGGGTCATTGGGACCAATCCAGCGATCTTCAAAAATTCGAGATAATTGGAGATAAACTGCAGCGGAATTATGTGCTGGTGCCCCATCTAATTGATACCAATAATTTTGCAGCTCACCAATAGGAATTTCTTCTATAAATTCAAAAACCGTCCTTCGTAGAATTTCCAAATACTTATCACTGTTTAAATTGTCTTCATAAATACAGTTCCGCACCTGATCATTTAATACTATACCGAAAACATTGAAGCTAAACCTCTCTTGAGAACGCGTTTCGCGTAAAGCGTATTTTCTGCTGCCCAGAAATGTTCGTTTCTTCTATCCATCTATCGGTCCAAAATATTTTTGAAAGGAATTGAGGATCCTCTTGAATTTTCAAAAACATGAATTCGCAAAATTCTACTCGTCGGACGTCATCACCAGCTCTCAAGGCTTGCACGTTTTGGAAGGAATAAGGGTGCATATGATGTTCGCTCAAGATTCTTTGGACAGATGAAGAAGAAATTCCCAAATCGTTTTCTGCAGACGGTATTGAACTTTGCGGGTTTGCGTGGAAATAAGCTAATATGTTTATTACGTTATCCTCGGCATTTGTCACTGGTTTCGGAACATTTTTTGTAACTTTAACCTTGCCAAAACGCAAAAAGTTCGTTTCAATCCTCATGAATTTTGACTTGTTCATCGGCGGCAAATCAGGGGGCGTTCATTAAACACACGACACGTTCTCTCCAACATTTTATAACATTCTCCATGAATATAAAATAGATTGAGAATATCAGCGTTTGAGTATTCTTCCATTTCGATTTAGCAGATTTAGTTTATCACTGACAGCTTTCGATAAATAACGCATACTAATCATCTGTCATATTGGATATTGGATTTCAATTGTTTTTCCATGGCTCATCATTGGAACATGTAAACATTAAAGCAAATACATACGATATTTTTATAAAACCCAATTATTTCGAAAATTGTTACGAATAGGTATAGGGAACCTTAATATAGTTCGATAGAAAATGAAATTCTACATTTGATAGTGCATAAAGTGATAGGGTGTCCCATTTGAAAAAACGGACTTTAGCGGCTTTGAAAATGTGAATGTTTGCCGCTGAATTTAGGACACCCTGTATAAAAATAGATAATTCAATAAAAAAAATAGAAACCTAAGATTATTTACCGATCGTCTGCAAAATATGAAGATTATATCTTCAAAACTTACAAAAATATGAGATTTTAAAATTTGGTACCCCGAAGGTCAAATATCTTAAGAACGCTCGAACCTAGGTATAGGTCATGCTACATAAAATAGCATTAAAATTCTCCGTAGAATCCAAAAATATCATAAAATACAGGGTGTTTTATTTAAAATAAGCAAGTTGATACCAACTTCCGGTTAAACCGGAAGTGACAGGAAGTTGAAAATATTTCAAAAAAGAAGTACCCCTTGACCTTACCTCAATCCCAAAATTTGAAATTTTTATCTAAATGGCATCATCAAAAACTTTTAATGAACGGATTGCGTGAATAACCCTGTATATATATATATATATATATATATACATACATATATATATATATATGTATATATATATATATATATATATATATATATATATATATATATATATATTCAGTGTGGTCATTTAAGTGTGCAACATATGGGAATTTTTTTTATTAACTCCACAATCAAAATAAAAATATTGCCAAAAGTTGGTGCATCCTCGATAATCATATAAACTGTACTTAGAATGGTTGCAAGTCAAACAGCATATAGGGTAGGTCAAAAATTATTAAAATCATGCAAGAGTAAAGTACCCTTATTTCGAAAGATTCAGCAAAATGTTATTAAGGAAAGTCGTTTAACATCAAAAGTTATGCCTAGATACCAAAACATAGCCCTAAGAAAAAAAAATTTTTTTTGGAAAAATCAAAAAAGTTTTTGAAAAAATGATTTTTTTGACAATTATCATAAACACTGCCATAGTTTAATCAAAATCAAATCAGATTCACATAACTCCGTTGAAATTTAAGTATACTTGTGAAATTAACTTGGATTTTTAATTATTTCACAAACTTCAGGTTTGTTGCAACGATATTAAACACAACTTGGAAATTTCGCCAATATTCTTTTTAACAAGATGAAGCATTTCTGAAGAAAATATGCACATTAAAAAACTTTCATTTGAAGTGCAAAATTTTCGTTTCAAATATTTATTAAAAAACTGTACACATAATTGACAAACTGGAAATCCTTGAAAAACAAATGAGGGTTAAAAGTGAATTAATGTAAATTAATATTAACAAGAAATCAAACGCACCGAGATCTAATTGAATGTGATACCACTAGTTTTGCCAAAAATGTTTATTATAACTTAACAATTAACAAATCAACATGAAGTAAAAAAACATTTAAGGAAGTACATAAAAAAATGAAAATTATCTAAGCGTTTCTGTGTGTCCACCTTCTCGTTCAATGCATTTAATTGTCCGGTCATAAAATTCGCTAAAAGTAGATCGCAGGATATTTTCTGGAATATTTCTGCAATGGAAACGAATCGAATTTTCAAGTTACTCAGCATTATTAAATGGTCAATCCTTATAAACTTTTTGCTTTAAGTATCCCCATAAAAAAATTCTAATGAGGTAAGATCTGGAGAACGAGGAGGCCACCGTGGATCGGTATTTCGTCCTAACCAGTTAGTAACAAATTTCCCATTTAAGCATTCAGAAACATTTCTAGTAGAATGAGCTGGACATCCATCATGTAGAAACCATAATTTATACCGTTCTTGTAAACTTATATTGTCCAAAAAATCCGATATTTCGTTTTCCAGGAACTGTAAATAGGTATCACCAGTTAAGTTTCGGCGAAAAAAAACGGACCCAATAATTTTTCGTTAACAATACCGCACTTCACGTTTATTTTTTGGTAATACTGGCTTCTATTGTCAATAACAAAATTTGGATTTACGCCCACCTACAATTTTGGGAAGAGACAGTGCCATTTGTTGTCAAAGAGAATGTGTCTATGAAAATCACGCTGATCTTCTATTTGTCCTTGAATCCATATGCAGAAATCATAGCGGATGTCATAGTCTCGTTCTTGAAATGTGCAAATAAACATTGGCCTATAAGCATGAAACTTGTTTTTCTTGAGAATGCTCTTAACAGAGCTTTTTTTAATATCCGTATAAGCAGAAATTTCCTGGGTGGATCTTCTAGGGTTTTCAATAACTGACTGAAGTACCGCTAATTGATTGATGATTGATTGATGCCGTTCAGTCATCCTGCTTATAAATTGTGAAGAAAAAACTAAATTAAAATTACAACTTTGACACCCTGTATCTTCGGTACTGTCAACTTTTGGACTAAACAAAGTATGGTTAAATCGCAATATTTTTACCCAATGAACCTGCAGTTATGCTGTGTACCATTAGTTATGGGACACCCTGTTTAGAAACGAATCTGGGACACACTGTATAGTAGATGACCTCCCTGAAAAACGAGTATCATTTCTTCCATTATCTGTCTATTATTTGTCTACTCCTACCTACCTAATTGTATAAAAAAAATCATAAGTTTCGTGATTTACAAGAGCTTTATAATTTAAGCTTGTAAGGTTAAAACAATGATAATTGGATGCCAAACAAAAAAAATAAAAAGGGGCTTTGCGTTTGTCTACCTGATTTCAGCTACCGAAGATAATTTTATATTTGGTTGTTGCCTTGCGGAGACTCCATAATTGTGTGCTGTCCTGAAATTTTTTGCTGCGAGACTCGTTGACAAATTATTTCTTTTTTTAATAATATCTCATGCGATTCTCAGTAGTCAGTAATACCGAAAATTACAGGTTATTTGGAATTCTCATAATCCTTCTCAAACAAAGATCGCTGATACTGCTAATGATGTTGCAGGTAGGACTAATCATCAGGCAAAAGTACAATCTTAATCCCTGTTCTTCAGAGTAATTTTTAGCAAAAAAACAAAAAATATAATGTTACGAGTAGAATAAAACTTAGGAAAAATAGCATGTCAAATAAAAAAAAAGAAAGCGATGATGTAATAGCAGAGCTGTAAGAAAAAAGCATCTTTAGATCCTTTATTTTTTGGCAAAAAGAAACTAGTATCTTAGATTTTATTTATTTTTTTATCTCTGTGACTAGCCTCCCTGCTCCGGTATTATAAGGAATAATAGCATGTGGGGTAAAGTGCGTAATACGAAAGAAACCCGGGCGGAGTCAATCGGTTTAGGAAGATCGGCCAAGAAATCTCTTTAAACCAGTGGTGTCCCGTCGTTCTTTAAATCATATGGCACTCCTTTTTGACTATACGCACTTCAGGTAATTAAAAATTGTAACTATGCTTAATGAACCTTTATCTATATTTATCTGTTTTCTTTCGTGTACCGCACTTCTATATCTCTTTTGTGTTGCAAAAACGGCGAACTTTAGAATTTTAAACTGATTTAATTTTGATTTTTCTTGATCGATTTACCTATAAATATATTTTTTCTTGAGTTCTGTCATTAACGGTTCCCGGGCTACTGCCTACGTCCACTATTATTGGACCACCCAGTATAGTGATACACGATTTACAAGTCCAGATTTTACAAGGGCAGCCAGCATCAGATTCAGTGAACGAGATTTATCAAAATTTTAGTTTATGCAGTTCGACTTTGGGTTACTCGGGTATACCAAAAGTGGCCGTCTGTCTCCGTTTGTCATATTACTTTGTACAGGGGCCGTCATTGTGAAGTACTATACAGGGCGTTTCCTAATTGCGTGATGATGTTAAAGGGGGTGTTTTTATGTCATAAAAGTCTTAACTTTTGAGATACAGGATGGTAAAGTTAAAAAAAAACATTTTTTTTCATCCCAATTCTAATGCTATTGTAGAGAACTGCATGAAATTTGATACACGTCTTCTATGCATTAAGGAGCGTGGGGATTTACCCAGGTTAATTACACATGCACGCCACTGGTAGAAATTTCAAAAATTGATTGTTTACGTGTATCAAATTTCACACAGTTATTTATCTATAATAGCATCAGAATTAGGATTTTAAAAAAATGTTTTTTTAAAACCCTGTATCTCCAAAGTTAAGACTTTTAGGTTCATATTAAACTTTTTTTCTTAAAAAGGTCCAAGAATCACCCCACTTTAACATTAGCACGCAATTAGGAAACGCCCTGTATAATACTTCACAATGACGCCCCCCGTACAAAGTAATACGACAGACGGAGACAAACGGTCACTTTTGGCATACCCGAATAGCCCAAAGTCTAACTGCATAAGTTAAAATTTTGATAAATCTTGTTCACTGGAATCAGTGCTGGCTCCCCTACTATAACTACATTAATGTGTTAATTTTGGAAAAATATGAGTTCTGTAGTTTTTCAATTTAATTGCAATATTAGATATTTTTTGACACCCGGTATTGAACAGAAAATGAAATATTTTGAAGCAGTTTATTGACAGCTACTTTATGAACAATTTTACAAAATATATAATAAAAAACTAAGCCACTTTTGAGGTTGACGGCTGTGATTCTAATGGTTCGATTCCTTCTAAATCGTTGTCTTCCTCTGAAAATTATGAGGTTTAAAATACGATTTCCAATTTTCAGTCGATATTGAGTGAATCGCTTCTAATGTTATTTTATTTAAATCTTTAATTGAAACTTCACCGGTGTTGCGCTCTCGAATATATTTTTTTACTCCTGCCCATGCAAGTTCAATAGGGTTGAGGTCGCACATGTATAGAGGCAGCCTTAAAGGTGTATGACCGAGGTTACATAAATGACCGTCAATTTTATACTTTTTTTCTCTAGGCTTATTGGCTGATATTACTTCATATAATTGATATTTTCTCCATGTTGGATCACATACTAGATTGTTCGATTTAAGCCACGACATCAGTTCATAGATATTACACCCGCCAGTGAAAAATATTTGGTCTGTCAATGAGCAATTTTCCTTTATTTTGGCACTTGAGCCAAACAAAACCATTTGATCGTAAAAGCCGATTTAAGGTTTTATACCCGTACGGAAAATCTATTTTGTTCTTTACAGCACGAAGTAGGGCTTTGCAGGTCGGAACCTTCTTCAAGTTTATATAAAAATCCTCTATTGTTCGTCGAACTACTTGAAAATCACCATCGTCAATTTTATCTTTGTATGATAATCTGGGTCTTTTTTTACCAGGAGATTTTAAAGGTGAAGTAGAACATGAGTGATCATTATGTTCTCTTTGAACATCGGTGTAAAATGCAGCTAGTTCTGTTCGGAATTGAAATCGTCAAACTATTATTTTCAGCTTCTCTAGTACAGGCCTCTATAATGCTCCCAATAACTTCACGTGCACCGCTTCGAATGGTTTTTCCTCTTTTGCTGGCCATCGTTACTTCGAAATAATAATTCAAATTCAACGCAACGCATTTATATAGAAATGAAAACAAATGCTCGAAATGTATAGGCGCCACTAGAAATAGCTAGAACCTTCCAGCGGCAAGTGCATGGAGACTCTAGGCACATCCCAATTACAAGTGGACCAGTGCGAAATTTACTACATCCTCGATTCATTTTTCGTACCGCTGTTAGTCCTAAAATGAGACAAAAGTACATCATATTTAGCCATTAATTAAAAAAAACACCCTGTACATTACCTGTATATGGGGAAGTACATAGTTCTTCTATCTGCAATATTTTGACAGATATTGTCAAAACGGGGTTTATCGATTTTTTGCACTTGGTCTAGCAATGTAAACTTCAGTTTAGTTCAAAAGAGCGCTAAAAAGCTGCAATTTAAAAGAAAACAAGTATCGTTTCTGTTGGCGGTTTATGCTAAATGAATAACAAAAAATCAATAGCCTTGAAGAAATCTTCGTAATCTCACTTCCATCCTGCTTCCATTCTTCGCAGCCCGGGGCCAGTCGGGGCCGTATGCTAATTCTCTTCTTCTCGTCGCGCTTTACGCAAACGACCGGTTGATAGTCGCTATTTTTCTGTCCGGGCAATTTTCTTGACATAAATTAGACACCAAATTGGCAAGGCGCTCTCAGGTATCTCTGTGGCTAGTTTCAAGTCCAGTCGCCGCCTATGGCAACATATATTGTTTCTTTTTCATTGCTCCTGCTATAATAAACTTCACTGCAAATGGCGGATAGTGCAAAGGATCAGTGGCGTAACCAGGTCGTGGTTAAAGACCGGATGACGTCATTTAGTTGGTCTCGCTCTTTGACATCTTAAAATGTTCTTTTTTTGGTAATGTTGTGTTTGTCTATCACGGGAAACAATAGTCGTACTAAGAATACTGTCTAATGCCCATTTGTCCAAATACAGAAGTGATAAAATATATAAATCACTGGTCAAAACTTCTATAACTTTAATTTCCACTATGTTTCATTAAATCTTAACAATTGTTTCGACACATAGTGTCTTCTTCGGATGGAAATTGTATATATATATATAAATATATATATATATATATGTTGATTTTTACTCCTTCACGGATGGAAAAATACAATGTGTTTTCATTCCGGGTGTACATCCGTTCACTACTGTCGTTCTGAAAAGAACAGTTTTGCTGACGTTTCGCCAAAATCACATTTGGCATTTTCGAAGCTTTCTTTCTCGCGTCCGAATAGAGACTGAAGTATTGGTGACTGCGACGCTTCCTTTTATGCCCCCACTCGGGGCCGAAGGTTATATCTGCGCAGGCGTTGGTCGTTATTTATGTTTTCCGGATGGTGCTGGTGTTGTTGCGCTAATTGCGCTTGAGTTTTTGCGATTTTAGATTTGTCGATTATTGTCTTCCATACTAATGGTAGTTTTAATGATTCGTCCTTTTTATTTAAATCACACTGCTTTTCAATTTCTATGGCTTCTCGGATTATTCTGGTCTTATAATGTTCTATATTGGCAATCTCCCTACACCCATCGAAATTTATTTTATGGCCGGTTTCCTGATGATGTAGGAATAAAGCTGAGGTTGTTTGTTTATTTCTGATGCTGAGTTTATGCTCTCCCACTCTTGCTGATATTTGCCTGTTAGTTTGCCCTACGTACAACTTTTCACAGTCCTGGCACGGAATACTGTACACTCCGTGGTTTTCCAGTTTGATTTTATCTTTTGGGTTTCCGAGTAGTTTACCTATAGTTGTTTGTGGCTTGTGTATTGTTTGTATGTTGTGCTTCCTCAGAATTCTTCCGATTCTGTCTGTTGTGCCTTTTACATATGGTAAGACTACTCGTTGCTTTCCTGGTTCATATTTTTTGTTGTTAGTTGTTCGGGAAACTTGTGCATTAATAGCTTTCTCTATGGTGCGATTTGTGTAGCCATTTTTCTTTAAAGCACTAGATATTACCTTAAGGAAGCGTCGCAGTCACCAACACTTCAGTCTCTATTCGGACGCGAGAAAGAAAGCTTCGAAAATGCCAAATGTGATTTTGGCGAAACGTCAGCAAAACTGTTCTTTTCAGAACGGCAGTAGTGAACGGATGTACACCCGGAATGAAAACACATATATAAAGGGTGTCCAATTTTGACATTCCGATTTAATTTAGGAATAAAATACACAAAACACTTTAAATGTTATAATATTATTATATTATTTTGAAGTACAACTATTGCGGTTAATAATGAAAAATGACATCCAGCAAGTGACCCCCTCTACTTCTTTGGCATGGTAATATTCTTTTCTCAAAATTTGCGATAACATTTTCGCAGACATTCTGTACAATTTGTCCAATTGCTTGAGTAATGTTAACTTTAAGCTGTTCAGTTGTTCGAGGATTGTTAACGTAAACTCTTTCCTTCAAAAAGCCCCATAGGAAATAATCTAATGGTGTGAGGTGGCACGACCGAGGCGGCCAGTTAACGTCAGCTCTTCGAGAAATTATTCTATCGCCAAATCTCTGCCTTAAAACATTCAGTGTTTCATCTGCGGTATGGCAAGTGGCACCGTCCTGTTGAAACCATATGTTCTGGACATCCATACCTTCCAATTCATCCCACAAATAATCTGTCAGCATTGTCCTGTATCGGGCTCCGTTCACAGTAACTGCATCACCGGCTTCATTCTGGAAGAAATAAGGCCCAATCACACTTCCCGCCCAAAAACCACACCCCGCAGTTACTTTTTCTGGATTCAGTCGTTTCTCCAGTATTTCTTTTGGATTTTCGTCACCCCATATTCTGCAATTTTGCTTATTTACGTATCCGCCAATTTCGAAGTGAGCTTCGTCGCTAAAAATTACTTTGTGAAAGAAATCGTTCTGTTCTTGCTTTCTTTCTAAGGCCCAATTAGCAAACGTACGACGTGACACATGATCGTTTGGTTCTATTTCTTGAGTCAACTGTATTTTATATGCTTTCAAATGCAGATCTTTCTTTAAAATGTTATGCAGACTCGATTTTTTAATGTTGACTTGCTGTGACCGTTTACGAACTGACATTTTCGGGCTTTCATCAACACTAGCCCTCACCGCAGCAATTTTTACTTCTGATCGGACACCACGATTGTGAACATGTTGTCTATTAGCTGTTACGGACCCAGTCTGTTCAAATTTCTTCATAAAATTTTCAATTACCTTAACAGATGGTGCTGCATTTCTTCCGAAATGCGTACGGCATCTTCTTGCAGTTTCAGCAAAACATTCCCCATTTTGGTAATGACATTTCACAATAAATACTCGTTCTTCGATGGATAATCGCTCCATGTCGACCAAGACACAACTAATCGCAAAGTTTTCTCTTTACATCTGTCACTATAAGAAAACTGTCAACTAAGATTTTTAGAAATGGCGGCCAGTTTAAATCGGAATGTCAAAATTGGACACCCATATATATATATATATATATATATATATATATATATATATATATATACACACAGTGTGTCCCAGATTCGCTTCTCTATACAGGGATCTCGGCTCCTATTATGCCTACAGCAAAGGTTAAATGGGGAAAGTTTTAGAGGAAACTTATTGCATTCGATATCCGGCTTCAGATTTACGATCGATCAATTATTTTTGGAAATATCGGGGAAAAACCGAAAATGGCGGATTTCGTTTTTGGCCAGTATATCCAGAACGGTAAATTTGACAGCTGCCAAAATGTGATATTATTCGGACACATTTTTAAGACAAATAAGATGGCGTATACGACACGTCTTCATTGTTTTTTGTTAACCCGCAACCCGCCTCAACTTTTACTTTTCTTATGGCCGCCATATTGGATTTTTCGATTTTTGGAAAGAGCCTAAAATTTCCAGTCTAGTCATATCTCACAAGTGCATTAAAGATTTTAGTATCATCGAAATTTTACTGTATTTACTTCCATTTAATTTCATTTTTAATTCATCGCAAACAACCTCAATACCGAAAATTCTTTTAAACAAAACTTCCACGTTATTTTCGTTTTCAATCTAGTCAGCAAATATAACTCCGGTGTTTTAAATTTCTGATGTCCAATAAACGTCGAGAAGTCAA
The DNA here is from genome assembly GCA_030620095.1 of Kuschelorhynchus macadamiae. Lineage (NCBI taxonomy): Eukaryota > Metazoa > Arthropoda > Insecta > Coleoptera > Curculionidae > Kuschelorhynchus > Kuschelorhynchus macadamiae. The sequence continues at coordinate 1,276,822 of JAUTXW010005427.1, forward strand.
GAGACCAGAAGAAGGGTTTTCTTTCTTTATGCTTTTAATTAAAGAAAAATGGTGGAAAAAGAACCTCGTCATTTAACTCGTTTGGAGTGTCCTTAAAAATAAATGGAGCTGACTTTATAAGTTTATGATGTCGAAAAACAAGAAGAATTTTTACTACAGGACGCTCCATATATTTCTATGCCATCATGAAGAGTTTTAGTACGATATAATATTAATACTATTTTTTCTAAATATCACCAAATATACAGTATGATCCAAAAAAGAGTAAAAATTCTTTATATATCTGTTGTTATAACACATAGAAAAAATGGTAAGTATATTATATTTTATATTATATTATATTATATCATATTATATATATATATATATATATATATATATATATATATATGAATCTCAAAAAAGGAATAAATAGCAAGAGCTTGAAGACCTCTTTATTTTTATTCCTTTCGTAACAGAAACTTTTGGTCCTTAGGAAGTGAAGCAAAGCATTTTTTTCTTAAACTCAGACAATCTCACTTTCACAATACAAAGAGGGAAGGCCGTCTCTGTGTTAAGAACTATTCCTGCTGATTATAGTCTTGAAAAAATTATTTACAGTGGTTTCGGCAAGCGACGGAGACAATATAAATTGCGTTCACCATATCATCAGGAAAAAAGATGCATGATAATGTCGTAATTCATATGGTTTTTTTTTTTGGGTTTTTAATCATCTTTTTAAAGTTTGATAATTTTTATAATATTTTTACGGTGATTCTGGCAAAATTTCATATGCAGTGGACTTAGTAGCTACTTATTTATATTACTAGGGACCTCCAAAATGTTAACCTAATTTAGACTTTAAAACTTAAAACTTTGTATAAATAGAACTGAAAAGGATGAAATACAATATTTTATAAAAAATAGAACCGATTTCACAAAAAAAGGCACTAAAAAGTAAAAAATATTATTTTATTCCACATTAAAAATTTGACTTTATGAAATCGGCGTGATAGTGAGAAACACCGTGCCTGTTTAGTGTGGTATATTTGTAAAAACTCAATACATAAATGGTGATCCAATAATTAAGAATCGGTTTGACGCCGACTTCATTAAGTCGAATTTTCAATAATTTTTTTTAATGATAATGATCCTTAGTCTTGTAGATTTTGATGATTTTAATGGGTTGATAGGATCTAAGTTCAACAAAATATATTTTTTAAGTAAACCGACGTTTCGAATAATAAATATTCTTCCTCAGTGCTCTGAAACCAGGAGACATTCTTTTCAATTTTGATTTTTTAGTATTTTAAAGAACAAAAATCCATAAAAAACAGAGTAAATAATATTAAAAGATCACACAGCATTTATTGTATACTAAACACCCACCTTAATTGTAGGTATTGTTTTCTATATAAATATAATTATTCATTTTAAAAAATTTTTTTTTTACGAAAAGCTAGTTTTTAAATATATATATTTTTGTCTTTTGTTGTCTTTACTTAATAATTATTTAAACCGGCACTGAAAGACGTAAATTTATAATATTATTTACTCTTGTTTTTATACATGTTTTTTTATATAAAAACCCTAAAATGGGAAAGAAATTGTCTTGGTTTCGGAGCCCTGAGGAAGAATATAAATTATTCGAAACATCGGCTTAGTGTTTTTTTAAGCCTGTTGTATTTTTGTATATAAAATGTTTATAGAATAGCCATCTTGAATAACCTTGAATGTTTGTAAGAGTGTCTTCTATTTTCTTTTGACGAATCTATTATAACAAAGTTTAATAATTCTCAGTGCTTTAACTTACTGAAAGATTGTTTTTTTTACAGGTAAGTCCCAGTCTCTGCTAAATAGGTACAAAGAATGTCAGATTACAAGTCTGTAAGTATACACAAAATATCTGTCTTCTAAAGAAAACGAATTATAAAAGTAGGTACCTAAATTCATTTTATTATGAGATTTGAAGCTATGTCTGATAAAACAACCCACCTTTTATTAGGAAGAAAAAACATTGCAAAGCGTTTTAATAAACGTTAATGGTACAGTAAAAGAAAATATTTTTTATGAAAATTTTTTTTATTTTATACTTTGATCTGTTCTAGAATATTTTAAACATTTGTTTTGTTTGGTCTGTTTAGTTTTTGTTTTATTAAAAGAATTAAAAAGAGATATATATATATATATATATATATATATACAGGGTTATTCACGCAACCCGTTCATTAAAAGTTTTTGATGATGCCATTTAGATAAAAATTTCAAATTTTGAGATTAAGGTCAAGGGGTACTTCTTTTTTTAAATATTTTCACCTTCCTGTCACTTCCGGTTTAACCGGAAGTTGGTATCAAGTTGCTTATTTTAAATGGAACACCCTGTATTTTATGATATTTTTGGATTCTGCGGAGCATTTTAATGCTATTTTATGCATGAATTCGCAAAATTCTACTCGTCGGACGTCATCACCAGGTCTCAAGGCTTGCACGTTTTGGAAGGAATAAGGGTGCATATGATGTTCGCTCAAGATTCTTTGGACAGATGATGAAGAAATTCCCAAATCGTTTTCTGCAGACGGTATTGGACTTTGCGGGTTTGCGTGGAAATAAGCTAATGTGTTTATTACGTTATCCTCGGCATTTGTCACTGGTTTCGGAACATTTTTTGTAACTTTAACCTTGCCAAAACGCAAAAAGTTTGTTTCAATCCTCCTGAATTTTGACTTGTTCATTGGCGGCAAATCAGGGTGGCGTTCATTAAACACACGACACGTTCTCCAAAATTTTATAACATTCTCCATGAATATAAAATAGATTGAGAATATCAGCGTTTGAGTATTCTTCCATTTCGATTTAGAAGATTTAGTTTATCACTGACAGCTTTCGATAAATAACGCATACTAATCATCTGTCATATTGGATATTGGATATTGGATCTCAATTGTTTTTCCATGGCTCACCATTGGAACATGTAAACATTTAAGCAAATACATACGATATTTTTATAAAACCCAATTATTTCGAAAATGGTTACGAATAGGTATAGTGAATCTTAATACAGTTCGATAGAAAATGAAATTCTACATTTTATAGTGCATAAAGTTATAGGGTGTAACATTTAAAAAAACGGACTTTAGCGGCTTTGAAAATGTGAATGTTTGCCGGTGAATTTAGGACACCCTGTATAAAAATAGACAAATTCAATAAAAAAAATAGAAACCTAAGATTATTTACCGATCGTCTGCAAAATATGAAGATTATATCTTCAAAACTTACAAAAATATGAGATTTTAAAATTTGGTACCCCGAAGGCTCATTTTCGGTTCAAGGTCAAATATCTTAAGAACGCTTGAACCTAGGTATAGGACATGCTACATAAAATAGCATTAAAATTCTCCGTAGAATTCAAAAATATAAGATACAGGGTGTTCCATTTAAAATAAGCAAGTTGATACCAATTTCCGGTTAAACCGGAAGTGACAGGAAGTTGAAAATATTTCAAAAAAGAAGTACCCCTTTACCTTAATCCCAAAATTTGAAATTTTTAAACTTAAGTTTAAAATTACAGAATCTTAGCATTAACAATTACTTTGGTACAAAATTCTAAATGTGTTATAGTCTTAACAATCTAATAAACTTCTATTCATATTTTACAGTTGATATTTGTCAATGGCATTACAGTATACTTGATTAATGCTTATTACTTTATTGAACATGTCGTGCTTATAATGTAATGGTATATTATAGTTTTCTGAAAAAAAATTGCTTCAAACCGCATTCCTAATACTAATATTAATGTTTGCTGTCTCTTTCTCTTTATCTGTTGAACTTCAAATATCCACAGAGTAACTTAATTTATTTGTGAATGCTGTATAATCTATTTCAAAATATCTGTTTCTCTCTATCTATTAAACTATAAATAGTGACAGATTGTTTAAATTAGTTTGTAAATTATAATCTATTTTAAGATATTCAAATGAGATCGGATAACTGAGTTTGCAAGGCAAGTGTTGATTGCTGTGGCAGTGTGATCTTTGAAAACTGAGTTCGACCCTTACTTATTACTTCTCTAATAAAAGGGAAGTACTGCAATAGTCCCTTTAGATGCCGGAAAACATGTTTTCTAAATTCCGTCGGTTTGTCTGTTCGCGACATAGCTAAAAAACTACTTCTACTGGATCCACTTCAAATTTTAGTCAAAAATTAAAAGACTTATGGGGATAACCTCTTAACATTTTGGTAAACAACATCGCTTTCAAAGCCAAAATGTCAAATGAATAAAAAAATAAAGATATATATATATATGTATAATACACTTAGTTCTAAAAGAAATGACGCGCTAAATTTTTGATCCAAGTTCAATATCATATCTTCTAAACCAGTGGATCGATTTTGAACAATTTTTTTTTTTCGTAGGTAGGTAATATCTTTGTCTTTCAGCAAAAATTAAATAAATGAAAAGTTTCTCAAAAATTCTTGGTTAATAATGCAAAAACTAGAACTATGCTTTATTGCTATTTTTTGTCTTGCCCTGTATATTAGTTGAGGATTCGTATACAAACTGTTTACACCCTATATGAAAAAAATCTTTTTTGTGAGCATTTTATTTTTTTATTCACCGACTTATCACTAAAATTGACCGAATTACAGCTTTTTTGCTGAAACTTTACCAAGCTGCATAGTTGTTAATGGAAAAATTTAGACAACGTTAGCAACTGGACAGGAATTTAACAAATATGCTTAGAACCGAATATTGGCTTCTCTCTAGCAACTCTGAGAGCTTCTTATCTTGTAGCATACGCGAAATTATGTTTCTTATTCTTTCAGTTTGTCCATTTCTTTCGATGTTTCCAGAGACCGTTCGCGAGAACGCACCGTTCTTAATGTTTTACAGGTGTATTTGGTCGATTATAAATTTAACATTGTTCCTGATTGAAATTCGACTGTCTCATAAACAAAGAAAACAGCAATACTTTGTAAATACTTTGTAAATCTGAAGTCCCACTAAAATCGCTATAACTTTTAAGTCCCCACATATCTGCCATTTATACCTATTGTAGTTTATTTTACTCAAAATCGTGGGCATATTTTCATAATTTTTCCAACTGAATGGGCAACTGATATAGCGGGGTTTAAATTTCCATTGTGCAATAACACAGCTTTTAACCTATATGTAGATGAGTCTATAAATAAGCGCCACTCACGGGGAGAATGTTCAATATCAAGTTCCTGCATTAAACTGTCTATATCAGTACACGCGCACAACGAATTTTCCATACTTTAAAATTCAGAAAACATAGCATTTCTTTTTCGGAAATTCGTAATTTTTGTTTCTTTGGCCAATAGGTTCCATTCCTTAAGATAAAAACCCAGAAGTTCTGACTGTTGCTTGGATAACCCCAAATCACGTACTAAATTATTTAATTCACTTTGAACAATCAAATGTGGCTGCCGGAACTGGGACTTGTGGTAAAAGTGGGATTGGTGGCACTGTGTTCTTCTGAGCTGCCTGATGATGCATTATCTCCATTATCTCCCAGATCAATAGCTTTTCAATTTAAAGGCGCAATCAGCACAGGCAAATTGGCATTATGCGGAACAGGTCGTATGGCAGATTGCAAATTTGGATATTCTATATTGTGCTTTGGAATTTTGGAATAACCTTCAGTTATTATCAGGCAAAAATAACAATCGTCAGAATGATTGGTGGGTTCTCGCCATACCATTGGAACTGCAAAAGGCATACTTTTTCTCTTTCCCTTCATCCACTGCACCAATGATACACTACAACTAACACAGCACACATGGGGAGCCCACGGCTTAACTTGATCCCCAAGTAACACACCAAAATATTTAAAGTAGGTTTTTTTTTTTAAATTTTCGGAAAATGGCCTGGCTTGTGATTTCACCAAAAATTCTCCACAACTCGACATTCTCGTCTTCACATACAATTGCTTATCGATATACCGAGAACCACTCAATTCGAAACTCAACAGAAGAGTGATGTTTAACGTTTACTTTGTGTCTAATGTTGTAAACAACCCAGTCTAGGTAATTTTTACGTTGTAAAATGGACCCATTTTAGCCGCCCCACAATAAAATTGTTTACCTGCCAATATAAAAGGTTCTAATTAGGCTATTAAGAAATGGTACGTATTAGGGCTATCCGAATATTTTTTTTATTATTGGGAGGATATTTCCATTGTAAAAATAATGAGCTGGCCTATGTTAGAAAAATCTTGTCGACCAGTGTTATTGTTCATATGGAAAGAAGTTATTCATGAAGAAGTTAAGTTAGAAAAACATCTCTTACAAATTTATTCATGGTAGGTAGTAATAAAGAAAATTTATAAATTTATTTAACAACACTAAAAAAATGGAATCAACTTAATGGAAAAAAGAAAAACGCAAAAAACTAATATTCTATATGAGGACCGTTGTTTTCTATCTGTTTTTAGAAAATCTCAGACGTTTTCTATAGCATTCAGATCTGGTGATCTTGCTGGCAATCTTAAATGGTCAATCTGGTTCTCCTGGATTTGGTCAAGTAAAATCGTAGCTATATGCGGACGAGCGTTGTCATCCAGAAATATAAAATTAGTTCAAAATTGTACCTGTGTTCTTCAAGGATATTATTTATGATGTCGTTTCGATAAGTCTCACCATTCATGGTCCCAGTCCAAACCATTGTTCCTCCTCCTCCGTAAGGATAAACCTCTTGTACTAGTCCTAAGTGCAGACAGTTTGAACATTATCAGAATAAATGTCCCAACGTGGTACCTTTAGTAAATCGGACTGGTACATAGACTCCGGTGCTAGTGTTCACCTTACTGCTAGACAGGATTGGATTAGGAACGAGACACAAGTTTCAGAAATTGTGGTAGCCAATCAAACAAGGGTTCCTGCGAAATGTTCAAGTGGTTTAATGATTACAACCATAGTGGGAAATTGTAAATACGATATACCTGTAAATAATGTTTTATGTGTTCCTAATTTGACGACAAATTTATTGTCAGTAAGCCAGCTTATACAAAATGGAAATTCCGTTAGTTTTAAGGATAATTGTTGTACAATTTTTAATAAGCAGAAGGAATAACTTACACATTTTTAAGTCTAAAAATTGTTTATTGACTCAAACAACTGTTTCAAGAGAAGTTTGGCGTCGTAGATTCGGGCACATAAATAGTTATTATTTAAATAAAATGTAGAATGGTTTGATGAACGGGCCTTGTTTTAAAAAACAAGTGCAGTTAGGGATAAAAAATTGCAAAGTATGCTGTGAAGGTAAGCAAACTAGATTACCTTTCAAGCATAAGGGTTCTAGAGCAAAGAAATTGTTAGAGCTTGTACAACCGATGTTTGCGGACCAATGGATACGAAATCTTTGGGAGGTTCGAAATATTTTATAGTGTTTGAAGATGATTTCAGTAAAATGGCATTTGTTTTCTTCATCAAGACTAAAGACGAAGTGTTTGGCTGGTTTAAGCAATTTAAAAGTGTAGCTGAAAACCAAACGAACCAGAAGATTAAGGTGCTCAGATCTGACAATGGTGGTGAATTTTGTTCCAGAGAGTTTAAGCGTTTTCTTAAAAGTAGTGGTATCATTCACCAGAAAAAAAATTCATACACCGGAACAAAATGACGCCTGTGAAAGTTTAAATCGAACTATTGTCGAAAAAACGAAATGTTTATTGTTCGATGGAGGCGTTGAAAAGCGTTTTTGGGCCGAAGCGGTAAACACAGCTGTCTATTTGCGTAATAGATGTTCAGCAGCAAGGCTGCAGATGACACCATACGAATTATGGAGTGGCAGGAGACCGGATTTACCCAAAATATAACTGATGGCACGCCACTGTGCGTAGGTACTTTTGTCGAAAGGTCCCTTTGAATTTAAGGGCCATGTGTTTTTGCCACTTCTACATATTTCTTGTAAATGCGTTAAATAATAAAGTTAGTCTCTGTGGACGTTAGTTTCACTGGTGGAAATCCAAAGTGATTTCGCCTTTTTTCCATCACAATGTGTCAAATAGTGTTCTGGTACACACACTAGCGAACGGATACTATGCAGGTTAAAAATATGTAAAAAAGCCTAAAAATAACTATATACTGGGTGGTGCAACCAAGATGGGGTGGACGATTGTGGGCAAACGGAGAGGAATTTAAAAAAAAAATTGGGATATGATTGATAAACAAGAACGCCGTGTTTTAAAATTATACCCATTATACAGGGTGGTATAAAAAAATTCGTGGTGAACCAAACTTGTGTTTTTTTAAATGGGACACCCGGTATATTATTATTTTAGTTCATTCTCCTATTCGTTACGATCATTTTGATATGAGGTTTGTTGGGTCTAAAATTTATACCAAGGGAATGGGACGAGGTTAAAGTGGAAACAAGGGTTATACTCCGGCCATTTTTTGAAAACAATTGAAGCAGGTATGGAAAAACCAAATATTCTATAAAATGTATTGTATCTGGGATTACAATAATCGCTGGTAAGTCGTTTAAAATTATTCACTGTTATACAGGGTGGTCAAGTTTTGCAAATTTACCTTGGATTGAATTTTTTTAAATGGAACACCCTGTATATTTTACTTTCATGTTAAAGATAACATTACTAGCTTTCAGAAAATACTATATTTGATACTTTTCTGACCAACAGTTTTTCAGTAAATTAGCTGTGAAATCAAAATTTCTTCATTTTAACACGAATTACTCTGAATTCACGTTGTTAAAATTGACAATTTAATATTAGGAGGCCATGATATCATCATAAATTGAACAAAAGATTGACAGTCCTGTCAAAACAGCAAAGTGTGAGAATATTGTCATCAGTAAATAAATAAATATTGTTCTTTGATGATGCGATGCCGAAATAAAAACAAGATAGAAGCTTTTGCAAGTTTATCATAGAGATTTCAAGAAACAGGAAATGTTGCTTTCAAAAAAATGTAAAGTAATTAATAAACCAGTTACCAATGAAGATAATGCTTTGACAGTATTAATAACAGATCTTTTTTTACAAAAAAAATAAATTTAATATAAATCAACAAAAACAATGTAATTAAAACTTATAAAAGATGTTCAACTAAACCACCGTTTTGCTGAAGGCACATTTCGAGTCTATCCATAAATGAAAGTTTCACTTTTCTCAAAGTCAGGTCTGAAATGTTGCGAAAACTGCTTATTATTCTCAACTTCATATCTTCCACTGTGGTTGGAACCTCTTTATAAACTTCTTCTTTAACATGTCCCCATAAAAAGAAATCTAGTGGCGTTAAATCGGGTGACCTCGCAGGCCACTTAACTGGTCCACCTCGTCCAATCCAATGCTCTCCTTTCCAATTATTTAGAAAATGTCTTACATGCCTATGGTAATGCGGGGGTGCTCCATCATGTTGGAACCATAAGGAATTTCTTAACATTAAAGGTAAGTCTTCGAGCAATACGGGCAACTCATTTCTCAAAAAATTTAAATAGACTTCTCCCGTTAAATGCTCTTCAAAGAAATATGGTCCTATAACATGAGAGCCAATTATACCTCCCCAAACATTACTTGACCATTTATTTTGATGGTCCACCTGACGAATCCAATGTGGATTTTCGGTTGAATAATAGTGCATATTATGTTTGTTAACCAAGCCGTTGCTTTTAAAAGTTGCTTCATCTGAAAACAGCACCCTATCTACAAAACCTGGATTATCTCAAATTGTATTTAAAAACCAAATTGAAAACTCTTGTCGTTGGACGTAATCGCGATCATACAGTTCTTGGTGTAATTCAATGTGGTAGGCATGATATTTATGTTGTTTCAGAATCCGTTTAACACTAGTGCGTTCAATATCAGTAGCTCTCTCAATTTCCCTGGTACTTGTGTGTGGATTTTCTTGCACTGTTAATAACACTGTCAAAGCATTATCTTCATTGGTAACTGGTTTATTAATTACTTTACGTTTCTTAAAAGCAACATTGCCTGTTTCTTGAAATCTCTCTAATAAACTTGCAAAAGCTTCAGTTCTTGGTTTTTTTTCGGCATCGGGATATCGTACCGCATAAACCCTGCTTGCTAGTAAAGGGGCCCAACATAAAAGTCATGTTTATCAACTCTGGAGTACTCAAACTCATTTTTACTTAACAATTTCTCGGCTTATCGTCAAAAAACAATGGTAATTGATGCCAATTCTCTGACACTTTGCGGTTTTGACAAGAATGTCAATCTTTCTTTTCATTTATGATTATATCATAGCCTCCTTATATTATAGGTAGTCAATTTAAGCAACGTAAATAATACCGTTTCTGTTAGAATAAGTAAATTTTGGTTTCACGGTTAATTTACTAAAAAACTGTTGGTTAGAAAGATATCAAATAGGGTATTTTCTGAAAGCTGGCGATGTTATCTTTAATATGACAGTAAAATATATGGGGTGTTCCATTTAAAAAAATTCAATCCAAGGTAAATTTGCAAAACTTGACCACCCTGTATAACAGTGAATAATTTTGAACGACTTACAAGCGATTATTGTAATCCTAGATACAATACATTTTATAGAATATTTGGTTTTTCCATACCTGCTTCAATTGTTTACAAAAAATGGCCGGAGTATAACCCTTTTTTCCACTTTAACCTTGTCCCATTCCCTTGGTATAAATTTTAGACCCAACAAACCTCATATCAAAATGATCGTAACGAATAGGAGAATCAACTAAAATAATAACATACCGGGTGTCCCATTTAAAAAAACACAAGTTTGGTTCACCACGAACTTTTCAGACCAACCTGTATAATGGGTATAATTTTAAAACACAGCGTTCTTTACTATCAATCATATCCCAATTTTCTTTTTTTCAATTTCCTCTCCGTTTGCCCACAATCGTCCACCCCATCTTGGTTGCACCACCCTGTATAGATGGAAAGGCTCCGGCCCTCACTGATAAATATGTAGTATTATGACAAAGCTTGTGAGAGTGCAAAAAATATGGTCATAATTCAGACCTTCAGCCATAATTAAATGTAACACATTCTTCTCTGCTTACATGGTCGCTGTTACGCGTTCAAGTGGACGCGTTATGATACATATTACACCCAATATCGAGATAAGTATGTGCAATAAAAATTCTCGAAACGGTTTTAAAACACTTTTAGTTAACGCCTCTATGTCTTAATGATGCGGCCGGGGGACTGAAACCCGATATTATTCTCCTATCAAGATAGGCCTGATGATATAATGGTGGCATTCTAGTAATAACGGAGTACCTTTCAGCCAGGATGTTTTGTAATTATTATTGGTACTTCTCTTCCGCTCTTATATTTTTCATTCTTGTACTTATCATGACTTGATGTGACATTTTCAAATGTCTTCGTTCACGGGGATCATTGTTTATGTAAATTATTTTTTCTTTTCTTTATCCGTTTCAATCAGATTGGCATGTTTATGTTAATGGACCAGTACTTATGTCTAAAGCAAGATTGTATGCTTATACACTCAGTTCCAAAAAAAGTGACGCAGTTGATTTTTGGCCCAAGTTCAATGTCTTGGAAACCAGTGGACCGATTTGGAAGAATTTTTTTTTCTTAGGTAGATAATACCTTTGTCTTCCAGCAGAAATGAACAAATGGAAATGTTTTCAACGATTCTTGGATAATAACGAAAAAGGTCGAACCATGCTTTTTTGCTATTTTTTGACTTGCCCTGTGTATTAGTTGAGAACTCGTATAGAAACTTTTTACACCCTATATAATAGACCCTTTTTCTGTGAGCATTTTGTTTTTTTATTCGTCGACTTATCTCTAAAATTGACCGAATTATAGTTCTTTTGCTGAAACTCTGCCAAGCTCCATGAATATTAATGGCACACTTAAACATTGCTTTTTTTCCTGTTTTTGACTCATCCTGTGTATTATTCGAGCATTTGCATAGAAAATTCTTACACTCTAGATGAAAGACCCTTTTTCTAAGACAAATTTGTTGTTTTATTCATTAATTTGCCTTAAGAATGTCTGAATTACAACTTATTTATTGCAACCTTGCATTTTGCCAAGGTAACTACTTGATTTTTCAGAAGTAATATTTATAAAACTTTTTTATTAACCCTAAATAATAATACCTGGATAAAAAAGAACTTGAAGAATGTACTTGTACACATGACAAAAGTTAGAGATAATGAGAAAAGGTAGTTTTGCAAAACAAAATAATTAAAAATTTGCTTTTATAGCCTAAATTTATGTTATTTCAAAAATGATTTCATGATAATAATAGAAAATAAAATTGACTACTGAATAAGATACAGGGTAAAGTCTAGGCATATTTTTTTAGTGAATTTTTGAAACACCCTGTAGCATAAACTGCCTGCAATTTTTAAACTATATATCGGTAGCTTTGAAGCCTGATTCTTTAAAAACATTTTGTTTTTTGGATGATCAGCGTATCTTTGTTTTTAAAGAAAATACAGCAACATTAGTATGGTGATGTTTTACCCGTATTTCTATTATGCCCATAAAAACGGGACATCTAGAATGCTTTGAAATTTGAAGTATCCCGTTGGTATTAATACTGAGAGAAGTGTGAGTATTAGTAGTACCTCTTCTTTAATCGTTTTCACACCTCCTTTAGACCGTTTCTCTAACAAGTCGTACTGCTTTTCATAGTTCTGATTTGATTTTAATTCAAATGATTAAATGTTTGTATTTTGGTTGAAATAGCAATAAGACTAAAATTGTCAAAATTGCAAGGTGGCAAAGAGAACTTATTATTATCTTATTTGACACTGAAAAGTATACAAGTAAGTCATTTAATTAGTTATCAAATTATGGTAAACTAATATGGAGTAAATTTGGCTAAATTCACTACAAGCGTAACAAAAAACACAATAAATTTTTATTTTTTGAATATTATTTAATGCTGAAAACAATAAAGCATCTAAGAGTCCTGATTTAAAACGATACTTTTGTGAATAAAAAAGTGTGCATAAAGAGTTTCCGTGCGCATAGTTCAACTTTGATTGAAGTATTTATGAATAAGGAAATCGGGAATATACAGTTTAACAGGACCAAATAATAAATAAAATAACGTTTAATTCATGGTGCAAATCGACCAGTCTGAAACAAGTTAGCAAACACGAAAGGAAATGTCCATTCGGATGCCAGTTGGTCGGTTCGGTTCATACTCACGCTATTTGTCGAGGAATAACATTCATCCTAAATACACACACACACAGTTAATGTTTTAACAAAAGGTACTTATCCTCGCCATTCACTGTACACGTTCACAATTTGTCAAACCAATATTGACTTTCTCGGCTACACATAAATTATTTTTTCATATGTTAATCAGATGCGTTTTTCATCGGTTGGAGTCAAGACGTTATTGTGAAACGACAAACCTTATACTAATATGTGCTGGTTATTGGAAGTAATTAGTAAAAAAGAAAAAAATAATAAAGATGGAAGATTATTATTCATTTTCGGTATTGTCCCTAAACAGTAAAAATCATACATAGACTCGCCCACATACAAACTAGGTAAATATCTTTCAAATTTTCTTAATCAATTTACTGGAAAAACAGATTCTTTTATAAAAAAACTCTGCACATTTCGTGGAAAAACTTAAGGCAATCCAGTTGGATCCCGAAGATATTTTGTTCAGTTTCGATCTAGAATCACTGTACACAAATGTTCAGTTTCCATTATAACAGACATATTGAATCATAATAATCTTGATAAGAACTTAATAGACCAAGTGGAAGCTTGTCTTACATCTTCTTATTTTATTTTTCAAGGAATTTTTATGAACAAACTTCAGGGGCAGATATGGGATCTCCTCTATCACGTGTGGTAGCGAATATCTTTATGAAAGCCTTTGAGGATATTGCTCTAACATCCTCTCCACTAAAACCAAAACACTGGTACAGATATGTACATGATACTTTTGTTGTTTGGCCTCATGGACAGGATAATCTCCTCATATTTCTGGACCACCTTAATCAACAACATCATAATATCAAGATCACAATGGATATTGAATCTAATGGAACGATTCTCTTTCTAGATGTATGTGTCCAAAGTAATGAAAATGGTACATTAGGACATTCTGTATATAGAAAACCGATGCAAAATATAAATTCCCACCACCATCCAGCACAAAAGAAATCGGTTATTAACTAGTATTCAGAGCTGTTTTGATTCCTGACATCGAAACTGACTGATGCTCTCAGAGTGAATGGCTATTGCAATGAAGATATTACGCGTTCAATAAAAAAATTAAAACAAAATTCAATTCAAAATTCAAAACTTTTTTATTTGCCTTATAAGACATACAAACAATTGAAATACAGAATATTAGAAATAAATTGAAATACAAAATATTGGAATGTAAAAATTTGATAAAATATTAAGATATAAAAAATTAAATGTCATGTTTATAGGCAAACAGGGTCTGCATAGCGATTTTAATAACCGTTGCACAGACTCAGACGCTTTCCGAGTCAGTGTAATGCAGCCCTTAGAAAATTGAAAAATATCAACGATATTAATAATTTATAAATAATAATGAGCACTAAAACTAATCTTATTACTAAAAAGTGAATATTAAGAATGAAGTGTGAGAACAAAAACAAACAAAAACAATATCAATATGTTATAGTTATACAGCGGACACCAGGGGGCTCAGAACGCAGGAGGCATGCGCGGGCGGATACTTGAGAGGACGTGGCTAGTATTATAGTTATTATTAGTTAAATTCTATTATTTGTTAAAAACTGGGCGAGTGCAGCAAACAAAAATATAATTAAAAAATATGTGAATATATAAAAATCAGTATGAATGAAGAGGTGCTTGTCAATAGCTAATCAAATAAATACGCAATAATAGTATTCATGGAATGCAAAATTCATCGGTTCAAATTAAAATTAGGTTTGCGAATGCAACAACATATTTTTTAACGGAAGTTGTTTAATTTTATTTGATAAATTATTCCACATCTGAACTGCGACGAAGCTGAATGATTTTTGAAATGCTGCTGTGCGATCCCAAAAGAATCTAAATATGGAGTACTGTAGTTATGCTCCTGCGTTGTGAATATCGACATATGATACTCGCGCCTTCTCGCCATTGACAGGATAGAATATCTATTGAGATACGGTGTAATATGGTTTCTAAATGGTATATTATGTGCGAAACGTAGGCATGCATTTTGAAGTTTTTGTATGGAATGTTTAGTGTGCGCGCTTAGTGAGTTATGATAGACGACATCGCCATAGTCAAGTAATGCTAACACAAGAGAATTACATAATGAATATTTTGTACCACTAGGTAGATGGCGTTTAAGTTTATAGAATTTCCCCAGACGCATAAACGCAATACTAAGTTTCTCCTTAATATGAGCCTCAAAATTTAGTTTGTTATCGATAAAAATACCCAAATTCTTAGCTAGAGTTACAATTGGTACGGATAAATCATTTATTTTAACTTGGAAATTAGTTGACACATATTCCAAAAGATTTTTATTAGATCCAAAAAATATGACACAAGATTTGGAGGCATTTAACTTTAAGTTATGATTTTTTGTAAACGTATTTAATTCGCTAAGATCTTCATTGAAGTTTGTTTGTCAAGTAAGTAAAGTATCTATAGTAAAAGACTTGTAGAGTTGAGAATCGTCTGCGAATTGTTGCAGTTCGGAGTGTTTAATTATTCTTTCCATGTCCGCAACAAACAAAGAGAACAGCAAAGGCCCTAAGATGGATCCTTGTGGTACGCCTCTTTCGAGAGGAATATAACTGGACTGTTTCTAAACATGTCCACATTTTATGGCCACACAATGAAATCTATTAGTTAGATAAGACTTTAAAAACCCCATTGAATTGTTAGAAAAACCAAAGTAGTGAAGCTTAGCTAGTAGCATCCTATAGTCTAGAGTATCAAATGCTTTACTGAAATCAAGCAAGCAAAGGCACATAAACTCTTTTTTATCTTCCTTATATCTGATTTCATTAACAAGATTACAAAGACAAGTAGTTGTGCTAAATGCCTTTCTAAAACCCGATTGACATTCCGGAATTATATCATATAAACTACAAAATGAAATTATTTGATTATAAATATGTTTTTCCAGCACTTTAGAAATTACAGACAAGATGCTGACAGGCCTTAAATCTTTTAGTTCTTTAGGGTTGGGTTTCTTAGGCAGAGGTTTTATAATGGCTTTTTTCCAAAGTTTTGGAAAGACGCCATTTAATATGCAAGTATTAACAATATTCAATAACGGATTTTCACAAAAAGGCAGACATAAATAATTTCAAATCTTTAAGTGAGAGACCATCTTCACCAATAGAATTAGTTTTTATGGAATTTATATATTTATGTAAATCAGATTTATCTAAGAGGGTAAAATTAAGTTCAGAAGTCACATTTCGATGAGTGTTTTGCTGATAAAAGGAAACCTGTTCATCGCATGTAGTATTCGATATATTGTTACACTCGGAGAAGTATAAATTAAGTTTACCTACATCAGATAGACTGAGAGGTATTTCAGAATCATTTTTATGGATAAGATTTGACTTTTTGGCCGTAGACCAAAAACATTTTCCTGATTTGCTTGACAGACTTTTAAAAAATGCATTCTTTTCCCGAATTATGGCGTGTTTAGTATAATTTCGGAGCTGCCTGTAATACTGTAGGCGGCCTTGCGTTTTATTTTTTAGATATTTTTTATATGCTAAGTCTCTTAGTTTAATTAGTTTTCTAATGTTATTTATAATCCATGGAGTAAAAGGTTTATTGTATATTTTCTTTGTTTTTATAGGTGCATGTTTGTCTATTAAGTATTTAATTTTGGAATTAAAAATGTCTACTTTTTTGTCTATGTCATTGGTATAATAAACACTATCCCACGATAATTGTGATGCATCTCTTAAGAGTTCATCACAATTAATTTTATTGTATTCTCTATACGATATATATTCAAAATTGTCCTTATTTATGTTTATACTAAAGATTGTATATACTAAACAGTGATCAGATACTGCTTGCGATATTGGTATAGAATCACTTTTTAAAACAGGGATATTTTTATTAGAAAAAATCAAATCAAGGATGCTATGGTTATTATTGAAATTATTAAAATAAGTGGGTTGTATAATATGCTGTTCTAAATTAAATGTGTCACCTGTAAATATAAAATTGTCATAAAACGGAACCGTTATAGATAGGATGTTTTCCAAAAAATCCAGAAATACATCTTTATTATAAAAAATTAATTATTATATGGTCGGTTGCACAAAGCTGAATTATAGTTTAGAATGTTTAACGGGATGTCAAATTTGATAACGGGTTCCTAGATTTCTGTATGCAGTTTGTCAAATCTGAAAGCTCGGTTAAATATTCTAAACAGCAATTAAGTTTTGTGCAACCGGGGTATGTAATCCAAAAAGAGAATGATAAAGAGCCACCGTTAGGTAGTGTTGTTCTTCCCTACATACATGGCACTACAGTCAAAACAGGACGATTACTTCGGCGGTCCAACATACGTACAATTATCAATACACATAAGAAGATTGGACAATGCTTGCGATCCCCCAAAGATATTGTACCTTTCCCAAAAACAAGATGTATATAAAATTCCTTGCACCTATGGAAAAGTCTATGCGGCGGAAACAGGACGCTCAATATCAACTAGACTTAAGGAACATGAACGATGATGTATTAAAAAGAAACAAATTGTTCAATCTGCTGTAGCTGAATAGCAGCATACTACTGGCCATATTATAAATGTAAAGGAAACCAAGGTTCTAGCATGGGTTCCAGGATTTTATAAACGAAAAATTAGAAATTTTTAAACATACAAACAATTTCAACAGAGATACGGGTTACAGTCTACATCACACATGGAAATCGATCTTAATCTCTTCGACCTCATTCAGTATTCAGATCCCTGAAGATGCGTCGTGCAATCGAAGGCGAAACATCGGATAATGTTTAATGATTCTACATCGAAACTGACCAAAATATCTTCTGAATTCGACTGGATTGCCTTAAGTTTTTCCACGAAATCTGCGGAGTTTTTTATAAAAGAATCTGTTTTTCCAGTAAATGGATTAAGAAAATTTGAAAGGTACTTACCTAGTTTGTATGTGAGCTACTCTATTGCACTGACGATCGTTAGAAGTGGTACTTGTGTATCTTAGGAAGTACGTAGAATCTGAAAATCTTGGAGCTGCTTTGTTTTAATAATTTCTTCTCTGCTGGTGACAGACTGGATGGATTAATCAGATTATTGATGCGTCTGTCTATTCTAAGTGTGGGGTCTGTTTGCACAAACTTATAGGTGTTGTTGTGCAAAAGTTGAGTTACCTTTTCCACATATTCTGTTCTGTCTATAACGACTGTGGCGTTGTCTTTATCTGCTAGAAGGACCAGAATGTTTTTTTGTAAGCTTTTCTGTCAAAAAATTAAAAAGAAATCTTATTGACAAAGCAGTAGCATTATACATTTAAAAACAATTATTACAATAATTATAGCTAAATAATATTAAAATACAAAAATCTATGTACGAATAGTAAAATATACATTAGTCTTAATATATATATAACAAATGATTTCCCTCAATAATTGTCAAAACCTAAATAATCTAAATATTAGTATTTCAAAATCCATAATAGCGTCAGCAAACAAATTATAATGACAAAACAAATAGTTACAAAAAACACATAACACATACACATAAGTAACAGTAATTAAAATAAAATAACAAAACAAGTATTAACAAAAACAGTTTTAACTAGTTAAAGCTATCTTCAAAAAGTGCGTCAACACTGTAATAAGCCTTTGAGATAAATAATTTTTTTATACATTTTCTAATTTTTTTATAAGGTCTTAATTGCTTCAAATGCAGTAGTAGGTGATTGAATATCTTTTTGCTTTGATATATTAAAGATTGCCTAACCTGGGCAGTGGATGGTATAGGAAGTCTAATATTGATTGACGAGTATGATAGGCAGAAATCAAATTAATGTCATCTCTATGTTTCTTATATATCAGACATGCTGTTTCCAGTAGAAACAAAGACGGCAGGGTAAGAATCTTGTAACGTAAAAATAAAGGCTCTATATCCCACCTTAGATATATATCTTACGGCCTTTTTTGCAAAACAAACAACATATCAAAAAGGTACTGAGAACAAGACCCCCAAAAGGATATCCCATAATACAAATAAGACTTCATAAGAGAAAAATATGCATTCCTTGCCATCTGCTGGTTTAATTCATTAGAAATTATTTTAATTGCATAACACCCAGATGATACTTTCTTGCATAAATAGGATATATGGGTTTTGAATTTTAATTTGTTGTCTATATGTATACCTGAAAATTTATTTACATTAGCCTCAGCAATAATGTACGTTCCCAGAGTGACATTCTCAACACTACATTTAAAGGTTAAAATATTTGTTTTTGACACATTAAAAGTTAAACAGTTCGAATCAGTCTATTCTTTTACCCTTGCGATGTCTCTACCAATGTGATCATGAAGTTGATTTGAGTCTTCATTTACCCAAAGAATAGTGGCAGCATCTGTAAATAATGTAAACTTAGCACTTATGTTGATACTAGACAGATCATTAATGTACAACAAAAACAACAAAGGTCTCAAGATCGAGCCTTGGCGTACACCAAAATTTATCTCCCGCTCCTCAGAGCATGCATCATTAAAAAAGTCTTCCTGAATCCCGACCCGTGAGATACGTCTTAAACCAGTCTAGAGCTCTACTCCCCCTCACTCCGTACTTTTCCATTTTCCACAACAGTATCCTATGATTTACGCAGTCAAAAGCTTTTGATAAATCACAAAACACTGCTGCGGCCACCTCATTGTTATTCAATCCTAAATATAATTTTTCTAAAATGCGAATTCATTTAAAGTCTTAAACGCTGTTTTTTCGGCTGCAGAGAGATTCAACTTCGGTGATTTTGAATTTTTAGTGATCTTTACTGTCTCATATCTGATTTCATCAGCTTGCTCCTCTGGTAATTTTCTGATTGCTGCTTCAAAGGAGGATACTATGTCTTCTGCGGGAATGCTAGTCGGTGCTATTGCGAAATTTTTGCCTTTGGAAAGGACGGAATGTTCTGTTTCGGTTATCGGCGTCGATGGACAAGTTGATAAGTGTATTCTGCGGATGTTTCACCAGATTTTTTCTGTTGCTTCAAAACTTCTGTTGTTGCTTAGTGTAAAAAATTTGTAAATATTATTGTTACTGGTTAAGTTAAAGTATGGGGGTTAAGCAAGGGACAGACATTGTTAATATCAAATATAGAATTCTTTTTACAATTAGTATGTGGTATACACCAGACGAAGCTGCCGTGTTAGCGAAACGCGTTGTGTAACAATTCATTTTATGGAATTTTCTAATTAATATATTAGCATTTTACTTCACGTAATGGAATTCCGTCAAGTAACAGCCACTAACGTTCAATATTTAACTAGGTAACTTCATACACACAAATGCTATAGATGTATTCTTCAATATTTAACAAGGACAATGTTTTAATCGGCACTTATTCATTCTGCAGATATTATAGAGTCAGTAAATTATTAAACTGAGATACGATATCGAAGAAAAATGAATGCGTATAGTAAATGTGGGGACATAACTTCGAAGTATCACACTGCGATTGTGAGAGCGTCCACTTAAATAACATATTCTACTGCAGATCATTGAGAATATTAATTGTTATTGCCTGAACGTTTGACGTTGGCAGTTAATTATGAAAACTATCGCCTTAACGGTATACAGATGTTCGTTTTTATTATTATTTTATTTTGACAGATCTCAGGTGTTGTTATCTAGTTCTTCAGTGTATTTGGTGTCCTAAATTTATAAATAATTTTTATGTTTTTGGATGTAATAAGGAACTTGCCTCAAAGCAAAAATGGGCGCCAGTTTCTTTCACCATATTGGATTCTTACCAATATTTTATCAGTTTCTACCGATTCTACAGTTGGTTCTTGGGCATAATTTAAAATAAATCGGATTAGTAGTTTTTACACCGATTTTAAAAAAAATAATAAAATAAATTCAATAAGTACTTTTTGTTTTCACAAATACCGCCATTTTGCAACGTCATGTTGAATTCGTACAAGTTTATCCAATTCTCATTTAATTTTTGTGCACTATTTGAAGCCGAATTGAATAAGAAGATTTATTCACACTGATTTTTCAAACATTTTGTTTGGCCTTTTTTCCGCCATCTTGAATTCGTGTCACAATTTTGTTACTTTATCTCTATCACACTTAACGCTTGCACATTGTATTTTAAATTAATCTGATACGTAGTTTTTCAGGCTTATTTTTAAAAGGCCATAACTTTTAAAATATTTCATGTATCAAAACAAAATTTCGTATAGGCAAATGCTACATAAAGAGGAGAATTTTAGCATATTTTTCACTTTCCGGTACCTTCCGGTTTCCCCGGAAATGACGTCAGCTTCCATTTTTTAAATGGAACACTCTGCATATTTTTACATTTTTGGATTCCTGAGACAATTCTGAATCAGAATGTGACATCTTAAAAACTTTTTTTAAAATCGTATTTAATATCCAGCATGGATATCCATGGCACACTTGATAAAAGTAAATAATTGATTATCGAGCATTTTTCTTAGTAATATTTAATTTTTGAGCTTATTTTTAATCCAATTGCAAAAAAGTTTAAAAGTACCATTTCTTTATGTTTGTTTCTTGTGTCGTTCACGAACCCACACATTTGTATTTTTTTTTTAATTTTAAATGATAGCCTATGTTGTATAGAGTATATTTTATTATATATTTATAGTTTTATTCTCCTTCTTCCGATCCTGTTTATTTAAAGTTATTATTACTAAAAAACAGTTTTTAGTAGCTTTCATTGCCAATAAAACATAAATAACTTATATACGCATATAGAAGCGAATTTTTAATTCTTAAATGTCAAATGCGACATATTTGGACAGTGTTGCCATGTTGTAAGCAGATTTTCAAACAGTTTGTTTATTTTGCAAAAGCCCTCGGAAAATCGGGAAAACGAATTTTATATACGCACCGTATAGAGAACCGCTCGAGGCAGATTTTTTAATTCTTCGGATATATGTCGATTAAAAATCGCTTAAGTTTTTTTTGCAACACAAAAATTACGTAGCGTTGCCATGCTTACATGTCGGAAAAAAGATTTTCAAACAGTTTGCTTTGCTAACTTAACAAAAAATTAAAAAAAAAAAATTCAAAGTAAAAATTTAGTTATATATCCGAAAATATCGATCCCAGGTCGCAATGGATGGTTTTAATGCATTTATTAGCTCAAAATACATATAGAGCCGTACTTTTTCTACGAATTTTGCGGTAAAAAAAATGGAAATTTCGAGACAAAATTCTGGGTCTCTGATTGTGTTCAAACTTCGTTTCTATACTAATTTGAAACCCTTGAAACGGCCATTCGTTCGTAGGACGAACCGTGGAATTTTCATAATCCTCGGAAACTCGGGAAAATCGCGACTTTATGCATGCCTTCGGAAAATCGTCGATATCTGGCGAACCGTCAGTCCTAGAAAACCGCTCGAGGCAGATTCTGAATCTACGGAATGCAATTCTCTATCAGATATACAAACATTCGCGGGAAAATCGTTTTTTTTTAGTATTTTTTTGCGACGCGAAAATTACCTAGCGTTTTTAATAAAATGGCGTACTCCCAGCTTACACCGAGTCGGAAAAAAATTCATATCTGGAAAACTAAATGAGATAGAGGGGTGCGGTTTACACTATTTTATTAAGAAATGATTATTTTAAAAAATATTGAACCGGTATTTTGCTAGCTTAACAAAAAATCATAAAAAAAATGTCAAAATAAAAATATAGTCATATATCGGAAAATATCCATCCCAGGTCGCTATGGATGGTTTTATTGCATTTATTAACTCAAAATACATATAGAGACGTACTTTTTCTACGCATTTTAGAAAAAAAAAATTTTCCGGTAAAAAAATTTGCTTGTATATATATGGAAATTTTGAGAAAAAATTTTGGGTCTCCGATTGTGTTCAAACTTCGTTTCTATATTAATTCGATACCCTAGAAACCGAAAAAAACGACCATTCGTTCGTAGGACAAACCGTGGAATTTTCATAGCCCTCGGAAAATCGGGAAAATCGCATCTTTATGCACGTCTTCGGAAAATCGTCGATATCTCGCGAACCGTCGGTCCTAGAATACCGCTCGAGGCAGATTCTGAATCCACGGAATGCAATTCTCTTTCAGATATACAAACATTCGCGGGAAAATTGTTTTTTAGTATTTTTTTGCGTCGCAAAAATTACCTAGCGTTTTTTAATAAAATGGCGGACGCGCAGCTTACATCGAGTCGAAAAAAAATTCATATCTCGAAAACTAAATGAGATAGAAGGGTGCGGTTTATACTGTTTTATTAAGAAATGATCATTTTAAAACATATTCAACCGGTATCTTGCTAGCTTACAAAAAAATTCATAAAAAAAAATGTCAAAATAAAAATGTAGTCATATATCGGAAAATATCGATCCCAGGTCGCTATGGATGGTTTTATTGCATTTATTAGCTCAAAATACATATAGAGACGTACTTTTTCTACGCATTTTAGAAAAAAAAATTTTCCGGAAAAAAAATTTGCTTGTATATATATGGAAATTTCGAGAAAAAATTTTGGGTCTCCGATTGTGTTCAAACTTCGTTTCTATACTAATTTGATACCCTAGAAACCGAAAAAAACGACCATTCGTTCGTAGGACGAACCGTGGAATTTTCATAGCCCTCGGAAAATCGGGAAAATCGCATCTTTATGCACGTCTTCGGAAAATCGTCGATATCTCGCGAACCGTCGGTCCTAGAAAACCGCTCGAGGCAGATTCTGAATCTACGGAATGCAATTCTCTTTCAGATATACAAACATTCGCGGGAAAATCGTTTTTTAGTATTTTTTTGCGTCGCAAAAATTACCTAGCGTTCTTTAGCAAAATGGGAGACGCGCAGCTTACATCGACTCGGAAAAAAATTCATATCTCGAAAACTAAATGAGATAGAAGGGTGCGGTTTACACTGTTTTATTAAGAAATGATCATTTTAAAACATATTCAACCGGTATCTTGCTAGCTTACAACAAAAAAAAATCATAAAAAAAAAAATGTCAAAATAAAAATGTAGTCATATATCGGAAAATATCGATCCCAGGTCGCTATGGATGGTTTTATTGCATTTATTAGCTCAAAATACATATAGAGACGTACTTTTTCTACGCATTTTAGAAAAAAAAATTTTCCGGTAAAAAAATTTGGAGAAAAAATTTTGGGTCTCCGATTGTGTTCAAACTTCGTTTCTATACTAATTTGATACCCTTGAAACCGAAAAAAACGACCATTCGTTCGTAGGACGAACCGTGGAATTTTCATAGTCCTCGGAAAATCGGGAAAATCGCGACTTTATGCATGCCTTCGGAAAACCGTCGATATCTCGCGAACCGTCAGTCCTAGAGAACCGCTCGAGGCAGATTCTGAATCTACAGAATGCAGTTCTACTGCAGATATACAAACATTCGCGGGAAAAGTATTTTTTTGCGACGCAAAAATTACCTAGCGTTTTTTAATAAAATGGCGGACGCGCAGCTTACATCGAGTCGAAAAAAAATTCATATCTCGAAAACTAAAGATAAGAGGGGTACGGTTTACACTGTTTTATTAAGAAATGATCATTTTAAAACATATTCAACCGGTGTCTTGCTAGCTTAACAAAAAATGATAAAAAAAAAATTTCAAAATGAAAATGTAGTCATATATCCGAAAATATCGATTCCAGGTCGTAATGGATGGTTTTAATGCATGCGAGAAAAACGTAAGAGGTAATTTTTATGTAAAAATGTCTAGGCTATCCAAATGAAAAATGTCAGTGGCGCATCATTTTTTTTTCTTCAAAAATATGCAATGCAAATCCCGTACGGACACCACTGCTTGAAATTAAAAAAAATGTCGTATATCAGAAAATGTGTCTTGATCCGTAGAAAATGTGTACCAAATTTCACGAAGATATCTAGAATGGTATCCCAAATATTATAAAAAAAAATCTGAAAACTTTTACACCCTACATCTCAAAAGTTATGAGATTTAGGACATATGTTCATATGAAGTTTTTTTCTTAAAATGAACTCGAGAGTCACTCCATTAAGTCTTTTGCATTTGTTCTGAAACAACGTGTAGGCATTAAAATAAAAGCATTTTTCCTATGATCGAAATCAAACAACTTTTGTTTGGAACATTTTTTTTAATTTTTAATTTATGCACGTTGTCGATATCTCGCGAACTGTCAGTGCTAGAGAACCGCTCGAGGCAGATTCTGAATTTATAGAAAATTCTCTATCAGGTAAATGAAGTTTTTTTTTGCTAATTTTGACCCGATTTTACTCAAACCCCATAAACCATATAGACACTTTTTACCATAAATTTTCCCTTTTCAGCTACTGATTCGACATGGTTGGTCGATTTGTTCGAGATACGAACCAAGCTTAACAAAAAATCATAAAAAAATTTTCAAAATGAAAATGTAGTCATTTATCCGAAAATGTCGATCCCAGGTCGCAATGGATGGTTTTAATGCATGCGAGAAAAACGCAAGAGGTAATTTTTATGTTAAATGAAAAAATGTCAGTGGCGCATCATTTTCTTTTCTTCAAAAATATGCAATGAAAATCCCGTACGGACACCACTGCTAGAAATTAAAAAAAATATCGTATACCAGAAAATGTGCCTTGATGCGTAGAAAATGTGAACCAAATTTCCCGAAGATATCTAGAATAGTTTCCTAAATATTATAAAAAAAAATCTGAAAACTTTAACACCCTGTATCTCAAAAGTTATGAGATTTAGAACATATACTCATATGAAGTTTTTTTCTTAAAATGAACTCAAGAGTCACTCCATTAAATCTTTTGCAGTTGTTCTGAAACAACGTGCAGACATTAAAATAAGAGCATAGGAAAAAGCAGATCGAATCAAACAACGTTTGTTTGGAACATTTTTTTTAATTTCCAAAATAACAGAGATATTTCCATTTAGATAGTTATCTGGATCACTTAAGTGCTTTAAGCATGCAGAAAAACTAAATTTGATGTCGGTAATTTTGACCCGATTTTACTCAAACCCCATAAGCCATATAGACACTGTTTACCATAAATTTTCCCCTGTCAGCTACCGATTCGACATGGTTGGTCGGTTTGTTCGAGATACGAACCAAGATAGCCGTTTCCAGCTTATTTAAATCGAAGCCAGGAACTTAAATTTCAATTGGAAAAGGTTCGTTAGTAGTGAATTTGCATTTTTATGGGCCCGGCACTTGTTACTCGGGGCAAATTAAAACACACTTAAGGTGTAAGTCGAAGAAAACAAGCTCAAATAAATCTTGAATTAGTATTCCCCTTGGTCCGTTTCGTCTTTAATTTATTCATTACTTGTTGGAATTCTTTTTCCTTATAATACATTTTTCATATGTATATGGGATGGAGTTTTATTGTGAAACATTAAAATGCCTATTATCATAATAAGTTAATGACAAGCTGTGAGATAACTGTAACAACTGAGTCTATTCGGCTTTGTTTCTTAATTTTTGTTCTCAGTCCTTTGCCTTTGTAAATTTGAAGTTTTGAATGTGTGGTTCTTTTTAAATGATTTGTCATAGTTTTTCAGATATAACAAAATTAATCTACTTTTGCACATTAATATAAGAAAACTGGATCAGCTAAAAGGTTAATTAATGAAAGTATTATTAATTTCAGTCCACAAGGAGTAATATGCCCCTGAAAAGAATTTAATTTTCTCGCCTTTACCTTGACAACCTTTGTTATAAATGTAGGGTTATGTTAATATTTTACTTTAATAAACTATTCAAACTATCCAGTGCAAATATACTTTTTCATTTAGATTTTCAACAAATAACAATATTTGTGCAGGCTATTAATGAGAGTTGTCTGCCAAGTGAATTTAGTAATGTAATATTATACTGAAGAAGGCGTACAAAATAAAGTATCTTTTATGCTAATCTTTGAGTGCTTCTACCTCAAATTTAGGTACTAAATGAAGTAAAACATACACTAAGACATGAAACAATATTGCCTTTTACAGGAAAATAAAACCAAAATATAATAAGGTGCAATACAGTGTAACCTCTATTATCCGAACATGCGATTTTCCAAATATCCAGTTAACCGAACACGAACAAACTGATGCCCTTATCCGAACAAGCCTCGATTAACCGAACAACGCCGCTCCTTCGATCAAAAATCGTCGTCCCCACCAATCGAATATATAACTGGCGAGCCGCGCGGCGTCGTGTAATCGGTCACGTAGGGGAGAGTTCCCTTGAAGTGGACAACCTATGAAACGTACACAGTCGATTTAGGCATATTTGGTTGCATATCCCAATTTCTAATGCATGCTGTACATTGATTGACCTTATAATAGTAGATGGCGCTAGTATTGGTGCGTTGGTGGTATCGTTTAATCTTGTTACAGTCAGTGCGGTATATGTGACTGGAAAAGTAAATATTCACGCAATTTTAAAATTTGTCTAGAGTGGGCATTTTTGAAGATATTTTAAAGATTTTTGTGGTGATCGTCTGGTAACTGGGTCTAGATTAAACAAGGTATGTTGTTCTCATTAATATGTTTAACCCTAAAAATAAAAATGCATTTTTACTTTAAAATAAACAAATCCATGAATTGGACACCAAAGATGTCATTGAATCGGACGTCCAATTCATGGAAATGAAGTGTCCGATTCAAGGAAATAAAAAAAAATACTCAAAAACTTCTTTTTTTTTTCTTTTAGACTTGGCTTATCATGACGAAGCGAATAAGAAAGTCTGACGAAGAAATTCGTGAAGCTGTAGATGCAGTTGTAAATCAAAATTTGTCGATTCGGAGTGTAGCTACAAACTGTGGTATTTCTAAATCTTTATTGGCAGTGCTTGTCAAAAAAGCAAAAAATGCACCTGAATTTGTGTACGATCGCAATATTGGAAACAGAAAAATTTTTTCGGTAGAACAAGAACAAATGTTAGTTTCTTACCTTAAAACAACATCAAAAATGTGTCATGGCTTAACCACTGTGCAAACAAGAGAGCTTGCATACCAGTTTGCATTGGCGAACAATATATCTATTCCACCAAAATGGGACGAGAATTCTAAAGCTGGAATTCACTGGCTTCATGGTTTCATGAAACGCAATAAGGATTTGTCGCTCCGCCAGCCAGAAAATACGTCTCTAAGCAGAGCATCTAGTTTTAATAGATCAAACGTAGGAACCTTTTTTTCTAAATTAAAATGCCTGTACAACAAATACAAGTTTTCAGCCAACATGATTTGGAACCTGGATGAGACCGGTTGTATGACTGTCACAAAATCACCAAAAGTTGTAGCAGTAAGAGGTTCCAAACAGGTTGGTCAAATTGCATCTTCCGAAAGGGGAACGCTTGTCACCACACTTTTCTTTATAAATTCTGCCGGCGGATCATTGCCACCTGTGTTCGTATTTCCTCGGGTCTATTTTAAAGACATTATGCTTAAAGATGCACCGACAGGATCTAAAGGGTTTACAATTCCATCTGGGTGGATTACTGAAAACATTTTTGTAGAAGCCCTAAAGCATTTTGTTAACAATGTTAAACCAACGAGTGAAGATAAAGCTCTTATTATTATGGATAACCATATAACCCATGTAAATATACAAGTAATTGATTTTGCAAGGCAAAATAATATTATCATTTTGACCCTCCCTCCCCACTGCAGTCACCGGATGCAACCACTTGATGTGGCAGTATATGGCCCTTTTAAGGCAAGGTACAAAGTGGCATTGAATAATTGGCTTGTCTCAAATCCTGGCAAAACCGTTAGTATTTACGAAGTTGCAGGATTTGTTAATGCTGCATATAGTAAATCGTTTTCAATACACAACATTTGTAAGAGCTTTCTGAAAACAGGGATATATCCATTCAATTCATCAATATTTACTGATGACGACTTTCTGGCATCATCTGTAACCGACAGGCCAAATCCTTCCAACACAGAAAACCAAGAACCAGACATTTATAACAATCAGTGCAATGATTCACCTGAAGTTAAGGGATTGGACATAGTTGCTCAAACCACCACCTGTTCTAATTTGAATACTGAAAGTAAACCTTCAAATAACTGTAAGCAGACCGCTAGTTCAAACAGTAGCTGTTGGGAACCTATCCCCTCAACTAGCTCCGACTTTTCTGGGCCCTGCTGTTCTAAGAGTGTGAAAAGTCCAAATAATTTCATTACAAAACAAGGTCGAGCAGAAATGAATTTGGTTTCACCTGAAGTTATTAGACCCTATCCTAAAGCAATGCCTCGGAAATCTATCCAAGTTAATAGAAAAAAAGGTAAAAGTGCTGTTATAACTGACACTCCTGAAAAGGAAGAACTAATGAAAGCGTATGAGGAAAAGTCAAAGAAACGAAAAACAAAAAAAGGTTCTAAAAAAGCAAAAGTATCAGCAAAAAAAACAAAAAAAAATATAAAGTTACTAAAAGTTCGAAATGATTACGATTCTGACACTGATATATCCTCGGAAATATCACTACACGATGAGTCTTCGACACCGACTAACCTAGAAGAATTTTATGAAGATATGTTGCAAGAGAATAAAGAAGAATTATCTGATGGAAAAGGTGAAAAAGAAAATTCGGTTTGTCCGGTCTGCCAAGGTGAATATCAACACAGTAAAGAAGAGTGGATCCAGTGCAAACTTTGTATGAAATGGGCTCACAACTCTTGCGGAGTTATGGGAAAGTTACATTATTTTTGTAATCTTTATTTTTAGAATTTTCTACTGTATTTCAATCAGTATTTTGTTAAAATATTATAAAAACTATCTAGTGTCCATTTCATGGAAACAGCCGTCCTTTTCATAGAAACCTGTTCATGAATCGGACACTTGTTAAAAAAAATAAAAAATAAAATTCAAACAACTTGACTTTTTTTTCTGGTACTTTTAAGAGTAGAAATATAATGCGTGATGTTCGGACAACTGTTGATTTTTATATTATAATTTAATGATTAATGGTTCAGCTGCTAGGGTTATTTCCATAAAAATGTCCGATTCAAAGGAACTCTCCCCTACGCATCTTAGTTATTCTGTCGAGTTGATGCGTGTTTGAGCTGGACATACGTTTTTGAAGATTTTAGCGTTCGCGATACCGAAAAGAGAGCGTACTTGAAATTGAGTGACAAAATTAAAATTTTAAAAAGTTAAAATAAAATAGCCAGAAAATACTTGGACATGTCGCCACCTTAGACACTGAAACTAAAAATCGGAGAAGTCTCAAATTAAGTGCCTACCCTGATGTCGAAAAGGCTGTTTATAATTGGTTTTTACAGGAGAGATCTAGAGATATGTTAGCTTACAGAACATTATGAATCCGTTTTTATGACCTACGGCTAAAATTATTTTAGGAACCCCGGTGTTTGCTGAGCTCCTTGGCGAAAAAGCCAAATTTGTTTATACACAAACGTATAAAAACGACAATTTCAAGGCTAGCTCTGGTTGGCTTCAAAAGTTTAAAAATCGTTATGGTATTCACCAATTATCTCAGCAGTAGGAAGAAAACAATATAAAGAGCGAATTACATTTATGTTATGCTCTAATTCTACAGGTACTCACAAATTAAAATTGTTAGTTTTGGGAAAATCAAACAAGCCACGTTCATTTGGAAGCAGTACTATTCCAGTCATCTACAAGGGACAAAATGGGGCATGGATAACGAGGGAAATCTTCACGGAATGGTTTCATACGTCTTTTGTTCCTGCCGTGCGTCGAAAGATGAACGAATTAAACTTGCCACCAAAAGCTGTTTTGATTCTGGATAATACACCTGGTTATCCAGTAGAATTAGCAAGTGACGACTTCCAAATTTCTGTTATGTTTTTGCCGCCCAACTTTACCCCATTAATTCCACTACAGAAAAAATCTTTTGAAAAAGATTATTGAGAGGTCGGGAAACATTTCAGAAGAGCTAAAAAAAATTACATTGAAAGATGTTGTGTTGGAATTAGCGCAGGCTTGGCAGCACGTAAAAACTGGTCTGATAAAAAGTTCTTGGCGGCAACTTTTGCCCCCCTGTATTTTAGATCAATGGGAAAATGAAGACTTAATTCCCCTTTCTGCATTGGCCCAAACAAAAAGATCAGAAACTACTGAAACTGAAATTAATGACATAATAGCTCTTACAAAACAACTGCCAGAAGTTCCGACAGATGAAGAAATTCAAAAATGGGCACTTGGAGATGAGGATCCTGTGGAAATGATGAACGACAGTGATATCATAGAAAATTTGAACTCGGAAGAAGAAGAGGAGAATGAAGAAGAAATTTGCAGTGGACGCTTGACTCACGGGGAAGCAGTAAATTATTTTGATAAATGCATAGCGTGGGCAAAGGAGAATGGAGAGGAGTCTTGCCACATACTCCTTTTAGAACAGATGCAAAACAGGGCAAAGCAACTGGAAAGGAATACTCTCGTTCAAAAAAAGATTACGTCATATTTCGTAAAAAAGTGAAATGTTCATTATTATACGAGTTTAAGTTTATTCTATTATTTAAATTTATTTTATTATACATTTTAGATCTGTACCTGTATAATTATAGGTAATTACACACTTTAGACTTCTTTTTGTATTATTTGCCCCATATTCGATTATTCGAACAAAAGGGTTAACCGAACAATGGCTTGCAATAAATAATTCGGATAATCGAGGTTGCACTGTATTTAATAACTTTTCTTGGAATAAACTTAAACTTAAGAATTTACGGTCATAATCATTTACAAATCCATCACAAACACTTTATAATTACAAAGACATTTCTACATATGGCCAGTGGTTCAGAACTTATTGTTTGAATCAATATTCACAAAAACTAATAAAAAAAATACACCCAAACAACAAACCTCATAAGAAACCCACGTAGGCAAAAAGTAAACAAAACGATTTTAGCAGCAATATGGCCGAACCAAACAAAAATTGGTTACCCTATTGTCGCCATTGTCCTTATAAAGTGAGTGTAGACCGAATCTCGTACCAGCGCCCCCTATCTCCGGAACCTCAAGTACAAGAGGTAATAGTTTACTTGTAGTAAATAATTACAGTAATAGCCAGTTTAAAGTAACATTAGACGATAACTTTTTCTACTCTGCAACGACTCTTTTTACTTGATAGTAATACGTTATAGCAGTACATTTGAACGTAATAGAGTAGTCTCTGCAAGGTTCAGGAAGGTACTGATACTTACAAGTTGTAATTTAGTAAACATATTAGAAACAGTAACTTTGAATAATTACTTTTATGTCACGGAAAAAAATGACGACCTTGGAGTGAGTTCCTTAATTTGTTGCTTGGCAGAAGTTATTATATAATTACTTTACATGAAAAATTACTATATCGTATTATTCGCAGTAACAAGTACATATATAATACTTAAAGAACTTGTAACCCAAAGTGTTAGTTGATATATAGTAGGATTATTAGTAATAAAGACGTAAAAACTCTTTTAAAGAGTAGTAGTGGAAACAGTTGTAGCTACTTTAGTGCTAGCTGGGATGGTTTCTTTATAGTATTTACGAATTAAATATTTTCATTTATTAAATTATAATAGATCTTGCTGAGATTTTTTATATGTGCCTTATTGTTTATTGAATGGTAGTGTTTTTTTATATAAATCATTTCCAAAAACTCCCGTTTATTTTCATTCAGTTCAAAACGTAATATTTTTGTTTCTTCAAAGTTAAATTTATGTTGATTTAGATTTTCATGGTTTGCGAGGGCGTTGGTATTTTTTTAACAAATTTGTGGCCGTTTAGGCAATTTTGAAGATATTGAGATGTTTGCCCTATATACACACTAGGGAAATTGCAGCAAGGAATTTCATAAATCATATGTGATTTTTTATTTTTACTTGTTTTTTTTTTTAGAATGCTGAAATGTTGTTGCATAGATTGAAACCTTTATGGCAGCATGATATATCATATTTCTTAAACAGTTGTATATTTTCCGATAAACCCTGAATGTATGGAAGTGATAGATAGTTGCTTGTATTTTTCCTGATTTCTTTAGGGTGATGGATATTTTGTAGACGTGATTTAAGTACATGTATGAGTTTTGAGGGGTAGCTATTTTTAAGTAATATTTGTTTTGCTTTTTCTATTGATGTGGTTCTGAAAATTTGATCTGTTAATTTAATTGCTCGGTCGGCTAATCCAATTTTTCCAGAGGAAGCAAGTGAAACAAGTAAACATTTTGGCAATGTACAGTTGTGTATTAAAACCTGCCATTCTACTCTGACAAATTATTTAAAAAGAACCATCCATTCAAGTCTTCATAATATATATATATATATATATATATATATATATATATATATATATATATTTATATATATATATATATATATATGTCACTGCCATTGTCAACCACAATATTGTATTACTTTATTGGAACATCAGTTTGAATATTATAGTAAAAAGAAATGCGGCTGAAATTAAACAAAGAAGATAAAATTGAAATAATTTTAATTGTCGGAGAAAATTATAAAACATTTCGAGAAGCTACAGATATTTTTAACAACAGACACCCCGATAAAATTATACATTTCACAACAGTGGGGAATATTCTAACTAAATTCAAGACTTTTGGAAATGTAGAAAATAACTTCACTAATTTTAATTCCAATAAACATTACATGTAAATAACTTAATTAACAATAAAAACTAACTGTTCCGTCACTGCACATTTGCCTCAACATATTCACCATCTCTTTCCATACAGGTAACCGTTCTTACAGAAAATTCTCTTAAAACGTTTCTAATCATGGCAAGCGTTATGGCCTGTATCTCTTCCCTAATTACCCTCTCCAAATGACCAACATTCTGAAATGGCCTCTTTGGATACACTTTCTCTTTTAAGTAGTCTCAAAAGAAATAATCAAAAGGGTTCAAGTCCGGAGATCTAGCTGGCCAGAAAATATCAGAATACCTGTCGATTACTCGTCCATTAAAGGTAAAATTTAAGTATTGTCTTACATCCCTTGCTCCGTGGCATGGTACGCCATCCTGCTGGTACCATATTTGAAACCTCTGACTTATAGGTAGATCTTGAATAAAATCGTACAAGTAAGTATTTAGAAAATCCAAGTAGCGTTGACTTTTTTCCCATCTAAGTTTTTTCATTGATTTTTATACAAAGAATCTTCAAAAGATCCCACAAGAAGAAGTCCAGTGGAGTCATATCAGGCTTTCGAGGGGGCCATTCTAATATACCACGTCTTCTAATTCAGTTAATAAAAGGTAACCTTCATAACTCAGAAAGCATTAATTTCATTAAAAATAAATAAGGCATTTTATTTAAGATAAGAAAATGACTACGTGTAGCGTAAAACTGGGAAATCTGGCAACAGAAATGCCGATACCATTTTTCAATTCCGCATCCCAGAAACCCCCAAATACCGAATTTTGTTAGCACAACTTAGCGATTTTGCTCTGAGTATGATTATTTTCAGTCGGTTGCACAGCCGTTAACTGTTATCGTTCTAAAAAAAAAACAATTTTGCTCACATTTCTCAAAAAACGCATTTGGCATTTTCAAAGCCTCATTCGGACGGAAAATAGTTTAGCCTGATCTAATCCCGAGAACGATAATTTTATAATAACCCGCGTTTTATTGGCTACAGAAATCCTGAAAACGGATTTCCTATAATCCATGATCGTCGGGAATTACTCATAAAATTATAGAACTTGTCGGCAGCCCATAGAAAAAAGCTTAGACGATCGAAAGACCTGTTACGATCTTATAAATTATGGGGCATTATAAAGTTTTAAAGCCCCTCGTAAATCAAAGAATTTTAATGAAATTAAGAATGCACGTATAAAACTGGCGAGTGGTTTTATTGCCGTCACATATAGGTATTAATAAATGTCTTTATGATATGTTTCGTTCTTTTCGTGCTTCCTTTTTATTTGCTACTTAAGGCTAATGTTATGTTCAAAAAAAAAATATATGGATATAAATGGGAACGACCGATACAAGCCATAATTTATAATAAAGGACTCGTAATTGTTTAATGTTTGTATTAAAAACGTGAACGTGCAAGCGATACATTTTTTATTACACCTCTGCGCTGGTGCATTCACCAATATCTGTAAGCTAAGGTAACCTTAACTCTGTTCACCACTACCACCAAATTTGGAGGCCTCATATACTCTGGCTATGAACTTCTTTCATCATTCCCACTGAACATAGTAATCTACCCTGTACAAGACTTTCCAATCTTGAATCGAATAGACCCAATATTATGTGACTCGAACTAGTCTTTCAAACTGCCATTAAACGTATTTGTTGTATCTACCGCTCTCCCTCAGACAATTACTTCAATCAGCTCTTTCTTTTCTGCCAATGTGATCTTAGTCTCTGAATTCCCTTCCTCTGAAATCATTTATCCTTTGAGACTTAACTTTCATAATAAAGAATAATAACACAGGCCAACACACATTTTGGTGCCTGCGATTTTTTAACTGTTGTTGGGCAATTTTTGGATGCAGAATGTAAAAGAGTTCTCAGATTTTGTCTATCAGATTTAGTTTAAAAAAAAAATTGTGTATATATTTTACGTTATAACTGTTATAATATATAATATTACTATTGCCAGTTCAAAAAACAAAGACACATGGATTCAAGTATTTATTGCAAAAACTTAATTTACATAATTACATTAGTGACTAATCACATAAAAATTTTCTTTTATACGACTTTCTAGAACGGAGTTTATTAGGGCAGTCTCGCTGAAGGCTGCAGCAGTAGTCCGCCATCATATGGCTATCCCATCGTCCTTGATAACGATATTCCATAGTTTTACTATCCTGATGGAATCTTTCCCCCTGTTCTTCACTACAATCACCTAAGTTTTCTGGAAAACGATCTAGGTGGCTGTGGAGGTAGTGAACTTTTATACTCATGTTACAGCCGAGAATATTAAAATTTGAAAGCATAGTTTCCACTAATTCCACGTAACTCTCTGCTTTATGATTGCCAAGAAAATTTTGAACTACTTGAACAAATGAACACCAAGCGTTAGATTCAGTCTCGTTCATTGATGTGGTGAATTGTGGATCTTTAACAAGTTGCCTTATTTGAGGACCATCAAATATACCAGCTTTTAGTTTTTGCGTGCTAATGTCAGGAAATTTACGTGACAAATACCCAAAACAATTTCCATCTCGATTTAATGCCTGCACAAATTGCTTCATTAGGCCTAGTTTGATATGCAAGGGCGGAAGTAAGATTTTTTCTCTTGAAACCAAAGGTTCGTTGATCACGTTTTGTTTTCCTTGAATCATGCCATCTCTTGAAGGCCAATTTTTGTTAACCCAGTGCTTATTTTTAGCTCTGATGTCCCAAAGGCACAAAAATCAGGAAATTTTGTATAGCCACTCTGCTGTCCAAGGAAGAAGTTAACCTTTTTTAAATCAACACAAATTGCTGACTGATGTTCTTCGTATTTATTTTTTCTCAAAACGAATGCAATTGTTTCATATTCTTCCTTCATGGTAGTAGAATGACCAATAGGAATTGAGCCATATTTGTTACGTTATGTAAAAGAACACATTTTAAACTACGTTCTGAACTGTCAATAAAAAGGCGCCAATCATCTGGAGTGTATTCAGGCAAACCCATTTTTTCTGAGAGCCCTTTTATATTGTTACAGAATACCAAGTCATTGTCCTGAGCGAAAAAAGGCAGCAGATCCTTATCTCTTTTACGATAAAATGTAATATTAGTACCTGGACAAAGTAGATTTTTTCTTTTAATCTGGATGCAAGTAAGTCAGCGGATTCCTTTGAGGGATTCAGATCTCTTAAAAGATCGTTTAGTTCTTCTTGATTGAAACACTGCGGAGTTGATGTTTCTGTATCATCTTCTGTCAGTTCGTGTAGACTGCTGAATGATGGAACGGGTATTTCTTCCGAATCCGCTACAGGCCTTCTTGCAGAATCTAGATCAGGATATGTCCGTTTGTGTCTATTGTTTCTATTTATGCCTTTAATATTAACGAGACAAAAATAACAGTCGTCATGATGGTTTCGCGGTTCTCTCCAAACCATTGGTACAACAAACTTTAGGCCATTCCTCTTTCCAGTTGTCCACTATCGCAAATATTTAACACATATTTTACGTATGAAATGAAGTGAACGCCAAGATAGGCAAGATAAGCTCTTTTCATAAAGTCAGAAATCGTTTTTCTGCTCTCTTTCAAAGTGTATTCACCACATAACAAAAAACATCGAGATGATTTACACAGGTACGTCTGCTTGTGGATGCCATTGTAATGCTCTATTAAAATCAATTCCCAAAATATACAGCAGAGGCCTTTGCACTCAACCAATCTAACCAACCTCATCAAATACCCTACATACTTCTCACGCATCATCACACATCGTTAAAACTCAGTGTAATAATAATAATAATATGGTGGAAACCATAACCAACTCAAAAAACTTATAGACTGCTCGATGATAAGCAAGAAAAGAACAAGACAAGACCAGTACGTCCAAAGAGCGCGAGCTCTTCTGAAGACTGAACTGACCACTTATGCTGTGCCTGTGTTGACCTACAGTTTCGGAATCTTGAAGTGGACTAACACAGAGCTAGAACGAACTACTCGCCTAATGATGATCACAGCACCCGAGGTCATCAACTCTCAAATGACCTTACCACCAATTTGCACTCCCAACAACTGCAAAAATTGAGAGATTTCTTCACCAACAAGGCATAAACATCGAGCCTCCACCACATAGTGACCTTAAGTGATAACTCGTACTCTGCACTTAATTTCTCAAGTGACAACATCGTCCTAAACTCACTTTCAGACCCCGCCAAATAAGAACAGTGGGCTCAAATGGCACTGCACGGCCGATATCACAATGACTTGAATCAGCCACACTTAGATAAGGAAGCATCCAACAGGTGGCTGAAGGATGGACAAGTCTTCTCAGAGACAGAAGGATTTATGGTGACAATACAGGACCAAGTTATTAACATACGAAATTATACTAAATTCATCATCAAAGACCAGTCCGTTTTTCAAACATCAATAAATCAAAAACAGTTGAAGATAGACGTATAGTACCCTTATTAAAAACACTTAGAATTGACCGTAGAATCCAAAAATCCTTGGCATGTTTTGTTTCTTATTCAATTGTCTTTTTGTTACGATTTTCTAATTCTCCGAGCTAAAATACGTCGATTGGCTATTTTAAATTGGTTGAGAAATACGGGGAAGTAAAAAAAATACCGTTTTTTCTCCTCAATGGAAAACCCTGTACAGCCTGTTTTCAAAAAGAAATCCAGAACTCTTCTCTTCATGTGTCATGTCTTTGGACTTTGAAAGTCGATGAGATAAATATGCAACCAATGGCGCCATCTATAGGTACTATGGTGCACCAAATCGCTTTAGATGCGACCTATTTGGGAGCACAACACAACATATCCGTAGAAAATAGAAGAGACCAGAAATATCAATTTCTGTGTGGTTCTTGGTCGTAAAAGGTTATACGAAAGATGAGGAAATTACTACTGCACCATTCTAACAGAATGGCTTCTTGGTTCTGAAACAAACAGAACGTCATGTTTTAATCGTTTCTTGACACAATGGTGAAGGTGTCTAGTTTGTTCGTATAACATTTTACGACCGAGAACCGCTCAGAAATTAATATTTCTGTTCTCTTCGATTTTGCACAGATGTGTCGTCTTGTGCTCCCAAGTAGGTCGCATATCTAAAGCGATTTAGTGCACCATAGTAACTACAGATGGCGCCACTTGTTGCCTATTTTTTCCCTCATGAACGACATCTCACCTTGTTTGTTTCAGTGTTCACACCGCTCGACGGTCTGTCCCCTTCCGGTGCACAAGTCCCTAAAGAATGCGACGTGTGTTCTGTGCGGGGAAAAGGGACACCCGGCATCCTACCGTGGATGCACAAAGTGCCCTAAAGTGGTAAAATATACACACAAAACAACGCACACCACAAAACCAGCCGTTCCCCCGAAGAGTCGCGTACCACCGCCCAAAGAAGTGTGGCGGCCTGCAGCTGCCAGTACTTCTTCAGGAGGACTGACAATGGATCAGTTCCAAAAAGCCATGAAGAAAATGGCAGATTCCTTAATGAAGGAAACTTAGAAGATGATTATAGAGGCCCTAAAACCCGGAAATGGCGGAAAATAATCCCGCAATACCAAAAACTCTAAAGATAGTGTCGTGGAATGTAAACGGCATTAGACAGAGAAAAATAGAGATAATACAACTAATCTCTGAAAGGACACCTGATATTCTGGCACTGCAGGAGACCAGACTAGGCAGGGCAGAAAGGTTCTCTATCCCAGGATACGAAGCCTAGAGATACGAAGCCTAGAGATACGACAGAATCGTAAACAATGGCGGTAGCGTAGCGCTCCTCGTGAATGTGTGCACTCCCACACGCATACATTGGGATTGAAGACATAGAAGTCGTAACAATCGAAGTTCCCACCACCAGAGGGAAGATTAAAATCTCCTCTGCATATAGGCCCCCTAGAGGGGACCTATTACAGGAAGACATAGACGATCTGCTAAGGGGTAGACAACCCCGGATCATCAGGTCAAAGACTCCTGGACTTCACTGAAGCCCAAGGGGGTACAGTCATAGGACCAGACAGGCCAACGTTTCTACCAAGAAACCAAGGTACTCCTCAGGTGCCAGATATAGCAATCCTAAAGAACATTGTCCATTACTTTGAAATCGAAACCCTAGAAGAAGGGGCGTCGGATCATAATCCGATCGAGCTATTTCTGGGTAATGATGATAGGGCACATGAAACCATAATAAGGAAGCAGACAAACTGGCGGACTTACTAACAAAAAGTCCAAGACAAAATCGAAATCGCCGCCATTAATGACTCCCAGGAACTAGAAAGAGCCGTAGAGACTCTTGAGACAAAAATACTGAAAGCTTTCCACGAAAGCACAGTAATAGTCACAACACCATACTCACAGCCTGGTAGCGATATACCTCACGATCTGAGAATTCCCATCACAGAAAACAGACTACTCAAGCGTGCCTACGGACGGAGGCACCTTGAGCAGGACCGAATAGCCCTGAACAGGCACTCAACTAGGTTGAGAGATGCACTGAGGGAGCATAAAGACAGAATGTGAACTAGACACCAGAGATAAAACTGCATGGCAGATGCAGAGGAATCTTAGGTCTCAAAGAACACCAATGCCTCCCCTGCAAGGGATAGGGGGTATGGCTTACACAGACCAAGAAAAGGCCGAAGCCTTGCTGGACACTCTCGAGCATGAGTGCCGTCTTAACCACCATCCGCTAGAAGACGATCAACATGAAGTTGAAATAATTAATGGCTGCAGAAGACTAAAGCCTGAGGAAGCGTAAAGCTCCAGGCAAAGACGGAATTACCAATCAGATGTTAGAGCAACTTCTTAGAAAAGAGACTGGACCACTTCCCCAACAGGTGGAAGCACGCGGTAGTAGTAATGATTGGTAAAACAGGGAAAGACCCCCAAAACTACAGACCGATAAGCCTGCTGCGCGCACTCAGCAAACTTACTGAAAGAATCTTGATCACCAGGATCAAAGATGAAACAGCAGCCCTAGATATAATCCCAAATGAACAATTTGGATTCAGAAGCGAACATTCTACTGAACTACAAGCCCTAAGAATGGTTGAAACTGTCACCAGCGGTTTCAACCTAAAAGAGGCTACTGGCATGGTGTTCCTTGACGTAGCCAGAGCATTCGATAGAGTATGGCATAGAGGATTTGTGTACAAAATGCAAGATGCTGGATTTGCAACTAAAACTTGCAAACTGATACCCCACTATCTTAAAGATAGGAGGGCAAGTGTCAGAGTTAAAAACTCGAGATCGACACAAAGGAAACTAGAAGCGGGTGTGCCCCAAGGATCTGTGTTAGGACCGCATTTATATAACGTGTATACACGTGACATCCCAAAGACACACTCCACTTCTCTAGCCCTATACGCTGACGACAGCGCTATAGCGGTCAAGCATAGACATCCAGGAGTAATATGCAGGAGATTGCAGGAAGAGATAGATCTGATAAGTGACTGGTGTATCACTTGGAAGATCAAATAAACGCACAGAAAAGCCAGTCCATCCTCTTCCAAAAGAGGAGGATGACGCCCCCAGTTGCTATAAACACAGAAGGAACAGACATACCGTGGACAAACACGGTCAAATATCTAAGGCTGACTATGGATAAGGGTCTAACATGGAAGCCCCATATTGAACAGACACGAATAAAGACCAGCAGGGCTATGGCTAGACTATACCCTCTTCAACAGAAAACAAGTATCTGTGAATGGCAGTCGACGCATCATGGTACGTCAGGAACGCCCAGATACACCGGGACTTGCAATGGGAACCTTTGCAAGACGCAATCAGAACCAAAGCCATGAAAGGCATCCGGCGGACAGCGGCGCATCCAACTGAAGAACTCCGAAGGCTGGTGGGCTACGACCCCTTGGAGAAGCGGCGGGCACACAGGGTCTACCACCGTAGACCCCGCGACTACGCACAACATCTGCACTAAACACTTACACTGATATTAATGCCCTTTTCCGTTTCAGAGATACTCCTTATATGTCCGCGAAGCATATAGGAGAGGTGCGATGTACGTACACACATCCGGATGTGTACGAGCTGACACACCTAGGATAGAGAAGACTTATGGTTTATTAATGCCTATCACAGAGAGGCGGTTCCCTAGGTGGGACCTCGGGCCATTGGGCCCCTTCGCGCGCAGTGTTCGGGTATTTCGGTTTTAATACTGCTACCCCCCAAGGAAACTGCCTGACGAACCTTGCCGGAGCAGATACCACGGTAGCAGAATGGCTTATAAATGATATCAAAAATACGTATATGTTCTAAATTTCAAATTTCAAGTAAGATTAAATCAAAGCTTGTAATAAATATTTCGAATACTCAAAACGAGTAAAATTGAAGCCGTCTCGATCGTATCTGTTAGTAACTAATAATATATGCCCCGTTCTTTGAACGTAAAAGGGACGTTCACACTATCTCACTTACGGTTTCTCCGATTGTGTATATGCACCGTTATTGAGATATCAAACTGCAA
Source organism: Kuschelorhynchus macadamiae (assembly GCA_030620095.1). Classification (NCBI taxonomy): domain Eukaryota; kingdom Metazoa; phylum Arthropoda; class Insecta; order Coleoptera; family Curculionidae; genus Kuschelorhynchus; species Kuschelorhynchus macadamiae. The sequence continues at coordinate 1,319,067 of JAUTXW010005427.1, forward strand.
GATCGCTCGCTAAGTCCATTATTAATTGCATTAAGTTTCTTTTAACAATAAGATTATTAATGGAATTCAGATAACCATACGACCGGTATTATGTACCTGTTCTCACCTTAATTGTTTAGAAAGAAATTGTTATCATAATCGCACAGTTACGGTGGCTTTGTATCAGCATCGTCCGGCGTCTCTCAAAAACGGGATCCTTTTTTTATATTTAGAAACAGGGCCCTCACAAGGGTTATTGGCGCCCTCGTAGATAATATTTTTAAGAATAAGAACTTAATTTTTACATATGTTTTTTTAAATTTCATTATTGGTTTGAATTTTTACAATTCAAAAAGTTTAATATAATATACAGGGTGTTTCAAAAAACATGTGCCAACATTTAAAGCAAGGTTCTTTGTCAGAGAATAAGATGACAAGTTTATATAAATATGAGTATGCAGATCCTGATTTTTCGAGATACAGGGTGTTAAAGTTTTACATACAATTATCATTTATTTAGTAATTCCGAAATAGCAAGAGTTATATATTTAAGATTTGGTACAACCTCATCGGTATCTAAATGCTTTATATTTTGCAGTAGGTATGGGTAATCATCCCTTACTTTCTTAATAAAAAAATAGTACGACACTCATTTTTTTAAATAACACCAGCTTTCTCGTATAGGGCAAGTTCAAATTCACAAAAAATGGCTCTTAGTATTTTATGATATTATAACAAGTCATTTTCGTGAAAAAAATTTGATGCACGTCTATGGCATCTTTAGCATGGGCGTGCAGTACATGGAAGCAAGGGAAGCAGTGCTTCCCCAAAAAAAAAATACAAAACATCTTCTAAAATGTATTTTTTGAAATAAGAAACCATTAATTTATTTTATATTAAAAATGCTAAAATATTATCTTAATTATCAAGCCCATAATAATAGCGGCCTTGACTCCGACCAAGCGACAAAAGAAAATGGAATAGAACCTATGCGGGCCGCTAGCTTCTCTGCAGCGGAGTCCTATATGCTTGATTTCCTGTGAATCGAGCCAGCGGTTATTGAACTTTTCACCGGTTGTTTGCAATTTTTGCATTTCAGTAGCGTGCTTTAAATGGGGGCGGAAGCTATCGTTGGAGTAGGTTCTTTGTTTGAACGGCTATCCGTGTGTTGTGTGATACGTACGTCGCGTCGTGCATGGTGCGATATGGAAGTCAATAATACGGACGTGGATATGCAAATACCGTCAACTTCGGCTGTCGGTAATAACGTTGAAAATGTTGAAGAATTTAGTAAGAAGAGTGTATGTGAATGTGTGGTGTGTGTCTTAATAATAAAGGGATTTTCAACATTAAACTTCGCTGATAAGCTTCAAATAATTTCCAAAGAAAGGGCAAAACCACCTATGAAAAATGTAACCACAAAAATAAAAAACTGTATTAGACATTTTTATCCGGAAAAACAATACGAACAATTTAAATGGCTAACAGGGTGTGAAAAAAAAACTGGTTTTTCCGATTTAAACAATTTCCATAAAGCTGTAAAAAGACACATTATGTCCAAAGCGCATTTGCAGGCCGTCATAAAAGAAAAAGTCTTCGGCAAAACCAGAATTGAGCACGCCCTTAATAAACAATTAATCATCGCCAACACGATGAACTAGTCGATAAAAATAGGCAAATATTAAGAAGATTTATCGATGTTGTTTGTTTTCTCGGATAGCATGAATTGGGATTTAGAGGTCATGAGGAGACAAGGGTTTCTTCAAATAGAGGAAAATTTCAAGATTTACTTAGTTTAATGGCTAAATATGATGATTGCTTAAAAAATCGTTTAGAGCAGTCTAGCGTTTTTCGCGGAACGTCGAATCGAGTCCAGAATGATTTAATTTCCGCTGTTGCAACCATTGTTCTAAAAAGAATTAAGCAGGAGATTGGCGAGGCGCGGTTCATTGCTATTGTTCTGGACGAAACAACTGATATCACTAATTTTAGCCAATTATCTATAGTAATACGCTACGTTAAAACAGACGGAAGTATTCAAGAGCGATTTTTAGGTTTTAAGAATGTGTCTGAAAATCGTGCAGCAGATGCATTATATACCGTAGTTTATAACGTTACTAAAGAAATTAATGGAGAGAAAAATGTGTTGCTCAAAGCTATGATGGAGCTGCAGTGATGACAGGACAATTAGGGGGTCTGCAAGCTAAAGTTCCGAGAAACTTTCCCAAGTGCTGTGTTTGTCCATTGATTAGCTCATAAATTAAATTTAGTTCTATCCCAGTCCATCAATCACATTAAAAAGTGTAAGGTATTTTTCGTTATTTTAAGTGGCATGGCTGCTTTTTTACCAAGTCAACAAAACGTACACAAGCTTTGGCTCCATTGTCCACAAACGATTGCCCAAAGTAGTTCCTACTAGGTGGAACTATAATGGAAGACTTGTGTTAACAGTATCTGAAAATCGTGAATCACTGATTGAACCATTTGAGAATATAATAGAAAATAATGAAACCTGGGACTCAGAAGCAATAAATAGTTCGAGGGGGTTTTTAGACTGTTTGAAACGAGATTTTAATTTTAATTATTTGTTGAACATATTTTCAGAAATATTTCCATTCTCGGACAATGCTTTTTGCCTAAAAAAAGTGGATGATTTTAAGTCCATGTTAAGCCAAAAAAGAGATGACTTTGATCTATTTAACGATGACGTTAAATGTAGAGCCACAAGCCAAGCGTCTTCAAGCAGGCAAGGTGGGAAATGTTTAAACATCATACAGACGCCTCTTTTATGAAATAATCGATCAAATTCAGCAACAAATAAACTATAGATTTAACGGTTTAAATTATTTTAAATTCCTCGAGCTGTGCAATTTTGATGCATTTAAAGGAAAAACTTTTCCAGAAGATGCATTTAAATATCTTCTTCTTCATTATGGCCAGTTCTTCGACCGAGTGTCACTGCGATCTGAACTAAAAGTGATTTACGAAACCGATGACATTAGCGCAAAAAATAACGCTAAGGAACTAACGCAATTTTTAAAAGACAAGGAGCTGGAAGATGCCTACACCGAAGTGTCGAAATTGTGTGCATTTGTATTGACAACACCTGCCACAAGTTCATCAGTAGAACGCAATTTTTCAACACTTAAACGTATACAAAATTTCGTGAGAAATTCAACGGGCAGAAGAAACTTTCGCATACATCGCTGTTGTCCATTAAAAATAAACTTCTCCAAAATATGTTAGAGCATCGATGTTTTTATGTTGACGTCATTGACGAATTTGCAAAAAATGATCGAAGAATCGAATTACATTACAAATAGGTACGTTTCTAAAAATTGCTTCCCTTTCTTAAAATTTCACCGCACACATCCTGCAGAATAGGTGACTGCTGACTAGGCAAACCATAAAACTGACAGACCAGCGGCATACAACATTCCAGAAGAAGGTTCCTGACGGTTCCAAGGCCTACGATGAGAGCGGCAGGAATACCGAACCACCATGTTAATGCATATAGCAAAGAAATTGACGGTCTCTTCTCATAATTCGATCGATCGGTTGAGGCATCACGTCGGCATGCGGAAGTTCACTTGTTCAGAGGTTGTGAGGTTTTTGTAACATATATTTTTTATTTGCATGATAGATGTGTGAGTTGGAAATATACAGGAAATAAAAAGTTGACTAGTGCAAAAAAATAAACAACTAAAAAGTGCTTACGAACTTAATTTTTGCAAAAATAACCAATTTCACGGTGGTCTATGTTTGAGTTGTGAATGTAGATGAAATAAAATGTCGGTAGTGCAAAAAATTAAACAACTAAAGAGTGCTAACGAACTTAATTTTGAGAAAATAACCGAATTCAAGGTAAGTGGTCGCAATTTACCAGAACTTAGTATACAACAAACTAGTAAGGACAAAAATAAAGAGGTTCATCGAAACTTTCGCAAAAGTATGTCGATTTAGCTAACTGGATATGTGGTTGTGAGGTCTCCAGCTCATTTTACTGTTATGTTTGTTTGTTGTTTTCTAAGGACTCGTCCGACTCATTATGGTGCAAAATCGGTGTTAAAATACTTAAAAGAAAAAATAAAAAAACATGCGTTTTCTGCAGATCACATGAAATGTTCGGTGAACTATGCTATTCGCACTCAACTATACACAGCTTATAGAGATTTTAATGAAAATGTATCCACAAATCGTTATATTTTAAACAAAATTATAGATTGTCTAAAATTTTGTGGAACATTCGAGCTGGCACTACATGGCCATGATGAAACGGCTTTGTCTGAAAATCCAGGGGTTTTTCGAAATCTTATAAATTTTGTTGAGGAGTTGGGCCAAGATAGACTATCCGCTTTAGCAATGTTAAGTATCGAGAAATCGTTTATAAAAGGAATGTGCGTGCAATTTTAACGAACGTGTCATTCAGCATTTTTCCAATTCTAAAGAATGAAGAGTAGACCTGAACTTCAAGAGAATTTAAGGCTTAATTTAAAGACAAGATATTTATTTTTATTTTAAGTATGCCGATTGTTAAATTCGTTATTGACCTCCCAATGAAATTCACCACGAGCCGCCACTGTGTTTCCTTATACATTAGCAGAGATAGCCTCTTTCCCAAGCCTCGCGAAATACCCTAGTGGTGGAAAATAGGTGGCAATAGATTGTTTCACGTAAAACACTCTGTATATAGTTTTATGTTTATAGTTAGAACGAAAAAGTCGTTAATTAATAGTCAACAGTTCTAACACTTTAACTAATGAGCGTACACGGTCGGCAGTTTTTTGTCCCGATCTAAGTCTGTTTAATTTTTTTCCGCGGATTTTTCTCGTGTAGTAAGATCTATTGGAAGGCAACCGAAGAGTTTTTTCTCAGTTTCGCTACTAATTAATGTCTTCCTTTTTGGGAACTGGTTGGTTTGCAAGTTCCTACGTTGTGTAATATGTATCTTAAAAGGAATGAAGAATGGTACAGAGTATAGAGAGAATCTTCCATTCTGTCTTACTAAATCACTATTCAGACTGTTTTAGTTCAGTTATTTGAGAGTGTAATCTTTTTTGTCGAGCTTTTATTACCCTTATTTGATCCCAGTCAACGTTTAGAATGTTCTGTTTCTCAGCTAAGGATTCCTGGTTAACTGAAGTGTGTTTATGTTGTTTTCAGCAAGAAGCAGAATTCATATACTGGGCATATCTAAGATCTGGGATATATGACTAAATTTTCACTTTAAATTTTTTTTTTAGGATTTTCTGTTAAGTTAGCAAGTCAGCGGTTAAATATGTTTTAAAATTATCATTTCTCAATAAAACAGTGCACACTGCACCCCTCTATCTCATTTAGTTTTCGAGATATGATTTTTTTTCGAATCGACGTAAGCGGCGCGTTCGCCATTTTGTCAAAACGCTAGGTAATTTTCGCGTTGCAAAAGAAATACTAAAAAAGCGATTTTCCCGCGAATCTTTGGATAACTGATAGAGAATTTTCTGTAGATTCAGAATCTGTCTCGAACGGTTTTCTAGGACTAACAGTTCGCGAGATATCGATATTTTCCAAAGGTGTGCATAAAGTCGCGATTTTCACGATTTTCCGGGGGCTATAAAAATTCCACGGTTCACCGACACTACGAACGAATGGACGTTTTTTTCGGTTTCTAGGGTATCGAATTAGTACAGAAACGAAGTTTGAATCCAATCTGAGATCCAAAAATTTTTCGCCAAATTTCCATACATATACATGCAAATTTTTTTACCTGCAAAATTTTTTTTTCCGAAAATGCGTGGAAAAAGTACGTTTCTATATGTATTTTGAGCTAATAAATACATTAAAACCATCCATTGCGACCTGGGATCGATATTTTCGGATATATGACTAAATTTTCATTTTGATAATTTTTTTTACGATTTTTTGTTCAATTAGCAAGGCACCGGTTAAACGTATTTTAAAGTGATCATTTCTTAATAAAACAGTACAAACCGCACCTCTCTATCTCCTTTAGTTTTCGAGATATGACTTTTTTTCCGAAACAATGTAAGCGGGGCGTCCGCCATTTTGTCAAAAAACGCTAGGTAATTTTCACGTCGCAAAAAAATATTAAAAAAGCGAATGGACGTTTTTTCGGTTTCTTGGATATCGAATTAGTATAGAAACGAAGTATGAACACACATCATTCACATATATCCCTTAATTTTTGACCAAAATTTGAAGTCAATCGGGTAAGTAGTTTTTTAGCTAGTCTGCGAACGGACAGACAGACAGACCGATGGAATTGAGAAAACATGTTTTTCGACATCTAAAGACCCTGAAACGTGATGATGTAGGTTAGTTTAGGATTTTGTTACAACATTTTTGAAACTAGTGAAAAGGTGTCAAGAAGAGGGAAAATACATCTTGCTTTTACGCGTTTTGGCGACCTATTACTTTCTATCCCCCGCTCTCGTCTTTCATCTCTGATAAGGACTGATCTATACAACCTCCAATATAAAAAATATCCGTATAAGATAGCCAACGGGCCCTTGATGCAGCTACAATATGTTAACATTATTAATAAATTTTTATAACAAATCTGCATCGCGTGGTAAAATATACTGAGCTTCATAATAAAATCAATATATTTATACAAAAAGTCTACATTTTTTCTCAGGATTCATCTTCCGACCGGGTTTACATCCGAAATCTTCCCCGAAATATGGAGAGTTCCTTATCGGCCCAACTATTCGGAAACTGTCCATCGCGTGTTTAACGGACGCTTGTTTTTTCGGATGCGTGTAAGCTTTTTCGGGATCCTTAATTTTCGATTCCAGACACATGTAGGTGCTCGACATTATCCAAAAGAGCTGGTTTGGGGTGAAGTTCAAACCTAAGTAAAATAATAATAATGAATATTATGCAATATTATTTTTTTTCTACTATCTTACTAGAAAATGTCGTTTTCGAACCCTAAACAAAAGAGGAAAATAGTTCATCAAAGGTAGTAAAATAATGCCTCAGGAAGAAAAAGCAGTATATACTCGGAAGGAAAAGTACTATTTTCCTCTTTTGGTATGTAAATGCTATTTTCTGCCTCCTACATAGAACGTATAATTTTCTTCCCTTATTTACGAGAGGGAATCTATCTAAAAACCAATTACAAGGGGAATAAACAAATAACACTTAAACAAACAATTTAAGCATTTAAAGTTTCTGTAGGATATACGTTTTGTAACCTTTCCGAGAAAGTGTTTAAATATTAGTATTACACAATTGATATAAACATTATAAAGATAAATCTTTCACAAATAGTAAAAACCACAATGCCTTGAAGCAAAAATCACAAGAGTTGTGGAGGCATGAAGTTACTATTTGAGTTCTGCCATTTAAGTATCGTCTTAAGAGTGCATTGTAAGGAATACCTCGTGGTTGACCATATCAAATGCCTTAGACACATCAAAATAGATAACACTTGCGTGCTTTCCCTTAGCATGCTGACGTATAATTGCACTAAGTGATTAAAATATAGGGTTAGGTGTCAACCTCTCTGGCAAAACCAAACTGGGTAGTCAAATTTTTTTTAAGGAAATTTAGGACTCTTACGTAAAATAAACCACTCTTTGCAACTTTAAACCGAACAGCAAAAGTACTGGTCTATAATTATTGTGTATTAGAAAAAGAATGTAGAACTTTAATCAAATATCTAACAAAAATAATTAATGTTAACGAACTATCAAACAGTTCATTCCTTATAAAATATTTTCAAATGCTATGCTAGCACTGGAACATGACACCCAAAAAGATTTAAGTAAACAAGCAAATAAAAAACATTTTAATGAGACTTATTCATTATAAAAATCATTAACGCAGTAAAAAGGTCTTTCAATAAGGTACGCTTTGGTTTTTTTTCGAAAGAGTGCAAAAATAGGGATTGTTTTTTAAATGTTCTGGAAGATAATTGTAAAATTTTATGGCGTTGTAAATTATTGATTTTTTTATTAATTCTGTGGAAGGAATGGAAAGGTATATGTCATGCCCAAAGTTTCTGGTAGGATATACGTTTTGTAACCTTTCCGAGAATGTGTTTATATATTAGTATTACCCAATTGATATAAACATTATGAAGATAAATATTTCACAAATAGTAAAAACCACAATGTCTTTAAGAAAAAATCTTGAGGAATACATAAAGTATAGACAGAAGAGTTGTGGAGGCATGAAGTTACAGTTATACAAGTTACTATCTGAGTTCTGCCATTTAAGTATCATCTTAAGAGTGCATTGTAAGGAATACCACATGGTTGACCATATCAAATGCCTTAGACACATCAAAATAGATAACACTTGCGTGCTTTCCTTTTGCAAGTTGACGTATAATTGCACTAAGTGATTGAAATATAAGGTTAGGTGTCAACCTCTCAGGTAAAACCAAACTGGGTAGTCAAAATGTATTTTTTTAAAGGAAATGTGGGACTCTTACGTAAAATAAACCACTTGCTGTAACTTTAAACGGAAAAGTAAAAGTTAGGGGTTCGCGAGACCGAGACCGAGACCGAATCAGTCTGTCTCGAAAGTCTCGGTGGTCTCGAAAACAAAATTTTAAAAATAATAATTGTTCGCCGAGATGTTATTTAGACAAAAGTACATGGAAGCCCACGTTCGAAACCCAGAGTTTTTCCAATCCTAAAAATTTAATGTAAAAAAAACCCAATGTTTGAACATTTCAGTAAATTAGAAAAAATGTAGGTATATTTATATAAAAAATTAGTCCAAAAATCTATAATTCGAAATGATGTTTCCAACAGATGGAATCAGTAAATGAAGATATACGGACAGTAGTAGGTGTATCAAAATAAATATCATATATCCCTTGTTCTTTGGATATCAACAGAAAGCCACACATGACTAGAGTTACTTAAACAGCCATCCACAGAACAATAATTATTTGACATTTCGAAAGATATACAAATGGAATAAGATAGATTAAACACAAAATAAGGACACACTGTATAATGCTGACACACGTTGTAATTCAATAGGTAGAAAACGATCGATGGCCAAGTAGAGTACCCTTAGGTATTCAGTAAACTTTGCTATTTTGAACCAAATTTTTATTACTTTGATGCTTAGTTACTTTCTTAACCAGGACCGTTCTTAGGGGTCTGTACGTTGTGCTTGCACAAAGGCGGCTATGATTCATAATACTACTTGTGAATCAACTATTTTTGTTCTTTGGTAAATTAACTATAAATTTGAAAAGTAGAGTAGATTTCAAAAGTAAATTTATTTATTAAACAAATATCTACTTGTTCAATTTTTCGCCTGAAAGATCAATCCATAGCCTTTTTTGAGAAAATGTACAGGGATAAATATTATATTGTGCCTGCTGAATCACCAATCACCAATAATATCAAGTTCCTCAAACGATGATAACGATACATCGATTATACATCACTATTTGAAAAAAAAATGATTCCGAAAATTGGAGGAAAGAAATAATAGAATATTTGCAATTAAAGCGCGCTCCAAAGGGTACAGATATTTTAGAATGGTGGAAAGCACACGATAAACAATTTCCAAATTTAGCCAAGATGGCTAAAGATCTTTTGTCTATACAGGCGACCTCTGTAGCAGTAGAGCGTTTATTTTCACAAGCAGGGTTAATTAATACAAAACTAAGAAGCATGTTAAATGAAACTTCAAACAAAAGCTTATTATGTATTCATTCATAAAATAAAAGTAACTTGAAAAATGAAATTATAAAATATTAGTTTAAATTTTCTGTAATATTTTTAAGTTTATTATATAGGTTGAAATAAAATATAAATATATGCTTATAATGTATGTGTAGAAATTTAAATTTTTACTTTCTTATTAGAACAGTTCGTTATTTTTTAAGAGTAATAGTTGAATTAGCTTTATTAATTATCTATTTAAAATCCTAAGCCAAATTTTACTTTGTGTTTTGTTTGTTGAAAATCTTGTCCGTATGTATATATATTATTTTTATTATACACATATAGTTAAAAATTTTATATCGTCCATTACTTTCAAATACAAACAAAATCAGTACAAAAATATTGTTCTATAAAACACGTACCTTTGATTAGCAAGCCATCGACGCGATTAAAGAAGAAAATGTAAAAAAAAAATTTCACTGATTTTTTTTTAACAATTTTTTGTTTATTTTAAGTCCAAACATTTTTAAACAGAAATCACCACAATTAAACGTCTGTTGGAGACTTTACCGTAAACTACATAAGAATATATATTGCGATGTTTTTAGTTGTTACAGTCTATTAGTTATTAATTATTGAACCAAAAAATGTTTGGATTTTTGTTACTTTCAATAATTAAACATAAAAACCGATTATAAAATTATAAGAATCACAAAATCAAAATCCTATATAGTATAGTTGTAATAAAGTGTCTCTCTTTGAGAACAATTTAGAATTTCTAAATTTGGGAAATCCTCTTTTTATGGTTATTTATATCGTTTTTAAAATGACTCTTTCACTAGTATCATTGTTATATAATAACAATGATACTAGTGAACATATACAATGCTAGTATAATATAATTGATTACAGAAAAATTATTTTTTGCATCAATTAATCTGCCCCTAAACATATATTTTTTGAATTATTTTGTCAAAACAAATAATTTACGAACATTAGTTATATTGCTACTTCATTTTGAGATCGAGACCGAGAGTCTCGATAGGTAATTCTCGGTCTCGAACACCAAGTCTCGGTCTCGAAATACCTTTTCAAGTCTCGAACTCGTTTCGAGACCGAGACCGAGAGCGAGACTAGTCTCGTTGTCTCGCGAACCCCTAGTAAAAGTACTGGTCTATAATTATTGGCATGTTAATGATCATACTTCTTGTGAACAAGAATGATTTTTTGTCCTCTTCAAGGCATCGAAAGATATTTCAGCAAAATTCTTTAATAATAGTTGTTATTTATTTGACAGTCAATTTTACTATTCGCAATATTACCACTTGACTTTTTAACCAATTTCGAACCTTTTGTGATCTTTCACTTGTGTCCCAATATGATAATTCATTTTTCTAATTGAGAATTGTTATTAGATTAAAATTTCTAACAAAGCTGTTTTTTTTTAAATAGCTTTCCACACTCGTCCGTATGTCGATCTCTGCCAGTATACAAAGCCGTTGAAAAATAAACATAATTTAAATATTGTCATTTATATCTTTTTAATCTGGTAACCTCCAACTGATTTTTTCAAATTATTGGTAGGAAATATAAATTGGTAGCCATATAACAAATTATTATCATTAATATATAATATTTGAAACGATTAACAAGAATTTTGACACTAATAATCTCTGGAGGATTTCCTACCACTAGTTATTAATAAACTAATAAATTAGTAATATTATGTGAAACAAACTCATTAACAGGACTAATTAGATTTTATATATTGGGTTTAAAATAAGGTTAGTAAAATTAATGAATGATGGGAACTTTGAAAAGCTAAGTAAAAGGCATATTTACGACAAATATTTTTAAAATCCACCACTAAAGAAAAGTGGTCTGAGTTTAAAAAGGTTAGATATTGCAATACAATACAATTCCTAATAATTTAACTGATCCAAACAGTATCAATGTTTTTTTTTTCAGAAATCATGGTTCTTGGGATTAGACCGTGTCAAATTGGAATTACTATCCGACGTTTCGCCTTCGATTGCACGAGGCATCCTCAGGGATCTTTACTCCACGAGATCTGAACACTGAAAATTCATTTTTCATCTAAAACTTTTGGCAGCGATAATTTAAATACAACACTTATTTACTTGTGTTGTCCTCATATTACAGACTCGTATAACCCATGTTATAAATAAATGCATAGATATGTCCTATTACCCTGAATGCTGCCAGCACGTCCAGGTTTTACCCCTTCCTAAGATTAACCAACCTACCGAGTACTCTCATCTTAGATCAGTGTTCGTTACCTACCTACCGGTAGCTCGCGAAGACATTTCTGGTAGCTCATAACATATCTTGTAAAAATCATAGAAGCGTCCATAAATGTTGAAAAAAAAAATGAAAACAAGCAGCGGCAACACTGTGTTAAGTGCTCTGTGGACAGCTGCTAAAATTCGCCAGAGCGCCAGCATCGCCTGAATGTTTGAGAACACAAGAACGATCTAGATTGCTTTGAACGCGATAAATGCGCATGTCGGGCATACAACACGTTCAGTTTGAACCTAAAAGCATTAGATGTGTTACAGAGTGAGCAATAAAAAAGGTAATGGAAAGCTGTAATAAGAAAGTATTTGTTTACAGAAGTTAAAGGTAAAAATGTATGTTTGTTATGGAATGACTGTGTTTCGGTTGCTAAAAAAGGAAATATTGAGAGGCATCATAAAAGTGCACGTCCGAAAGAAAAATTGAAACAATTAAAGAAACAGTTAATTGGACAACAGTCAACTGATAAAACAGGCGTTTTTAGAAGCTGCAGATTCCTTATTTTCCGACTTTAAAAATAAAGACAAGATAGTTTCAGCAATAAAATCTATGCAACTTTCTGCTAATACAGTGATGAGACGAATGGAAGCAATGAGCCAGGATATTATTTCACAGTTAAAAAGTGACTTAGATAACTGTGTTTATTTCTCTCTTCAACTGGATGAATCAGCAGAGGTGGTTGACACCTCCCAGATAGCCGTGTTCGTCGTTGGTTTTTAGTGATAGAAGAAGATCTTTTGAAGTTTATTCCACTAAAAGGATATGCCACTGGACAGGAATTGTTTTCTCATTTAAACAATTTTATATCTTTTGAGAAAATTCCAATTACAAAATTGGTAGGCTTGACAACTGATGGGGCTCCAGCTATGGTGGATCTGGTAGCATTTTGTCGTAAAGATGAACGCTTTCCACACTTTATGTGTTACCATTGTATTATTCATTAGTAAAAATTGTAAACAAGATTAAAGTTCTCGAATTACCAAGAAGATTATTCAAAATCTTAGCCGATGAAATTGATTGTCAGTACGGGTATCTATTGGAAGTGCGATAGTTAAGTAGACAACGAGTGATAACACGTTTTAATGAAACTATAGTTCATCTGTCATAGTTCAATTTTTCAAACAACGCGGCGAACCGATTCAGGAACTGGAAAATTCAATTTGGCTTAGAGATTTTGGGTTTCTTGTGGACAGACAAGATTAATGAACTCAATTTGCAACTTCAGGGAAGAGATAAAGAACTGGCGGAAATGATTTCCGATATAAATGCATCAAAAAAGAGTTTTGGGAACAAACCTTAGTCAACCGTGATGTCAAGCATTTTTCTGTTTTTTCAGAGAAGATATCTCAAAATCCAAAAGAACCCTATGACAGTAAATCTCATGTAGAAATAGTTTCTAACTTGAAGGATAATTTCAAAAATCGATTTAAGGATTTCAACAAAATGACATTTATGGCACAATTTGTTGTTTCACACTTCATGGAAATTGATATCCAACAGTTTGCAACTTGTGTTATGCAGAACTTTGGCGAAGACATCTCTGGAACTGAAATGGAAGTGGTTGCGTTATTATGTCTTAGATCAATAAGCATTTTGCCAACATTTTCTGAAGTTTTAGAAAAGGGACTGGACTTTCAAATCGTTGTTTATTTGAATAAGTTTAACATTTTACCACCCAAGCCCCAAACCATCTGGTTTTCGGCCGGGATTTGGTTGTGATATTCTACTGGCGAGTGACCATGCTGGGGTGAGTGCTCTGGTACTCTTGGATTTTACAAAAGCATTTGATATGCTTAACCATCCTATTTTATTTTCAATTTTGCATTATGCTGGCTTTTTTGACTGATATTACTCAAAGAGTGGTGGAAGGGGATTGTTCTTCAAACTCACTCGAAGAAGTAGCGGGTATACCGCAGGGAAGCATTCTGTGCCCATTGCTTTATACAATCTATATATTCAGATTTTACGAGTCATTAATTAACTTTAATTATCACTTGTATGCGGACGATACCCAAATTTATTTAATTAATTAATTTAGTGTAATTTCGTGTGTTAATAACTTAATCCTGTATTGCCATCACAAATCCTTCAGTCTCTGAGAATACTTGTCCATCCTTCAGCCACCTGTTGGATGCTTCCTTATCTATGTGTGGCTGATTCAGTGCAGTGCCATTTGAGTCCACTATTCTTGTTTGTCGGAGTGTGAAAGTGACTTAAGGATAATGTTGTCACTTCCGAAATTAAGTGGAGAGTACAAGTTGTCACTTAAGGTCACTATGCGGTGGAGGCTTCATGTTTGTGTCTTGTTGATGAATAAATCTCTCAATGTTTGCAGCTGTCGAGAGTGCGAATTAATTAAACCAACAAGGGATCTTCCATCTTCTGCTCGCGGTAAGGTCATTCGGCGAGTTGATGACCTTGGGTGGTGTAACTTGTACTTAATCATCATTAGGCGAGTAGTTCGTTTTTTTTTTCAAGATTCCGAAGCTATAGGTCAACACAGGCACAGTATAGTTGTTAATTGCTGCTTGCTTATCATCGAGCGGTCTAGCTTATTGGAATCCTAGATATTGGTAGGTCGCTCCTTGGTTTATCGCTTGAACTATTGCTCCATTGTGTAGGGCTACATCACCATTAATGACTTTGCCTTTTTCGATGTTTAAGGCTTTACATTTTTTCACTCCAAATTCCATATGGATGTCTTTCGAGAAGGTATATGTCACGTCAATAAGTTTTTTAAGTTGGCTTTGGTTTCCACCATAGAGCTTAATATCATCCATATACAGAAGGTGGGATATGGTTCGGGAATCGTCTCTAGTGGCTTTGATGTTGAAGCCATGTCCTTTATTGTTGAGCAACGTGGAGAAGGGGGTTCATCGCTAAGCAGAATCACAGTGGACTTAGTATTATTTCTATGTCTCACGGTATTCTTATGGTTGTATTTTATACTGACGGGATTGTACCAAGTCAGTACAAAAAAAGGAAAAGGAAAAAAACAACTATTGTATATTAAGAAATGATCTAACGATGCTACATGTTTTCAAAATGATCGATTTCTAGATATTCCTGTTCATGTCTGTATTAGGTCCTAATTGAGCCAAATGCCTCACCCCAAACGTTGTTGGGGTGAGGCCTGTTACTGATATGACGAGAGGAACATTAATGATTCTTTCCTGTTTTCACAGCCTTTTTATTTCCATTGACAAGTCGGTGTATTTGGCGATCTTCTCACTGTATTTCGCTTGGATGTTCTGGTCGTTGGGGACAGCCATGTCAATTAAATAAGTGATCTTTTCTTTTTTGGATTAGAGTAGAGTAGAGCTTGTAGTGTTCGTTTTCAAGTATGGATGTTGGTGTATAATGGTAGTAAGGGTCTGTGTTCTCCGTTAGTTTGTATGTTGTGGCTAATGCTTGATGAACGACCTTTGCTGCTGAGTTGTGTCTCGCGGTGTATTCAGTTTCGGCCATTATTCTACATCCACTCGTTATCTGATCGATCGTTTCTCTCTGCTGGTGACATCTCCTACACCTATCATTTTCAGTAGTTGTGTCCCTGATGATGTGCTTTTGGTAGTTTCTGGTTGCTACGACTTTGTCCTGGATGGCAAGCAGAAAGTCTTCTGTTTCGGGGAACAGCTGGCTTTCTTGTAGCCACGTACATGAAAGCTTTTTATGTATGTGGTCTTGCTTTATGTGGCATCTGTGTCTTCCGCGGAGTGTTTTTTCAGACCAGGTGCTGCGTGGCTCGTTTGAGACAGGTCGGGCGGTGTATAATTCTTGTCTGCCTTCACTATTGCCTTGTGGAGGTTTATTTGTTGTGGAAGAAGTTTCTGAGTTCGTAAATTTGTTTTTTATTTAGCGATTGTATAATTGCCCTTCCTCCTTCTTTTCTCTCGATGTTGAGTCTTTCCTTGCATGCGTTGGGATGTAACTTCCTGTGTTTAGTGAATTCAGAGTGTATGAGAATATGTATGTTTTCTATGCCTGTGTGTGATCATTTAATGATACCAAACGAATACGTAAGAATAGGTATGGCGAAGGTGTTAATAGCTTTCGTTAGATTTCTGGAGTTCAGTTTTGTTTTTAGTAGTTTTGTGAGTCTGGTTTAAACTTCCGTCTTGAGCTCTGATTTGATATGAGTGTAGTTAATTTTGATTCTTTGATGGAAGCCTAGCTTTCCGTGTGTTTCTTCTTTGAGTATGTTATCTATGGTTTCATTGTGGATTATTTCCGTCGTTGGGTGGTCTTTCCACTGGCCCTTACTTGCATTTACTTATACCAAATTCCAGGATAAACTTTTCTGTAACTTTAAGGATTTTCTTTAACTATGTCTTTGTACTTGCGTATAATTTTATGTCCTCCATGTAAAAGAGATGGTTTATTTTATGTAGATTATTTTTTTGATGTTTATTTATTTTGGTTGTTTTCTATTATTATTATTATTTCTACAGTATGTCCGCGGATGAACTTTACCAGAGAGCTAATGGACTAAGAATTGAAAGATACGAAAAAAAGTCACTCTTGATAAAAAATTTTGCTTAAATAGCAAATAAGGTTCGCGGTTATCAAAAATATAATTTTTTATACAGGGGGCATAAAAAATGCAAAAATGTTAATAATAAATTAATAAAAGTTTAGGCTTGAAAAAGAAATAAGGTTCGCGTTATCAAAAATTTAATTTTTTGTACGGGGGGCGTAAAAAGCATACCTCGTTTATAATTTTTCCTCAAAAATACAAATATTAAATATGTTTTAAATTAAACCCCAAGCAGAAATACAAGATTTAAAATTAAGAGTATAAGTTTTATCACATTACTTTTTAAAGTCCTAAATATTCTCAAGAACAAATTTAATCAGAGTACTTAAGTACTAGTCTTAATTTCATGAAATAATTATCATTTAATATAAAATAGTTCTTATCAAAATGCTATCCATTTAACATCCTAGGAAGAAATCAGAATTGTTTTCAGATATTTAAGAAAGCAGTTAAAAAAATGTGTTCTTTAGATATCTAAGGAAGCAATTAGAATATTAAGAAATTAAATATCTTTATAATTAAGAAATTAAAAAAAGTTATTGAATTAAAATTAATTCTGACCAAAATAGAATGAAAGTGCATTCAGTATTACAATAATATTGATATTTTCTTTGAAATAAATAGTGGAAAACTAAATGTTTGGCATTTGTAGTATGGATTCGGTCATCAAATAACGACCAACCAACAAATCAAAATATCTTTACTTTTTATATACTTATATAAACGGCTTCTTACTTGGTAATCTATTTTCAACTCCGTATTGATCAACCCACTTCTGATATGCCTGGTATGCCAAATTTAATCCAGTAAAATCTGCCAAATTTTCGTCCAGAGATGTAGAACTATTTTCCTTAAAATATTAATTTTTTTATTAATTATCTGAATAAAATAGAAAAGGGTATTTATTTCCCTTTTGCGAGGGAAGCAAAAAGTGATGTATTTTTAATAACATTACTTTTTAAAGGGAATTTTATGCAAAATTTTAACGTTATTGTGTAAAATATTGGAGTCTTTTTTGATCATCAAAGTTGCTATCGTAAAAACAATAGCGGTTAGTATTTATTATGTTACTTGTTGACTCGTAAACGCATGGTATTTCATCGTTGAATTCCTGTTTCAATACTCTATTTAAATTTGAGATAATGTACCGGAGGTTGCATTAAAAAAAAGGATAATTATCAAAATTAAAAACTTGACAACAGTGCCATATTTCTTTTGTTTAAAAAATTGATTACGTAGAATTAGACAATAAATACACTGGGATTGTTTTCCATGCAATCAGATTTTTATAAAATCATTTAAGTGTCTTTGTTTTATTTTTTCGATTTTCTCCGGATATTTTTTTTGCACCTTTTGTATTACTGCCCAAAAAAAATTAAACATTTTCGCACGTTTCCAAAAAGGTTGCCCGGTTTCTATGTATTCTGTACTTACAAGTGTAATACCAAGTTCCAAAGCAAATTTTTCATACTCCTCGTTTATGCACTCTTTCTCAATTTCGTAACTTTTGTGCGTTTCGTTGGTCCAGAAATCGGAAGTGTCTTTGCGGAACATCTGTCGACTTTCCTCGTCGTTCTGAGCAAAAGCGTGAGTCAGTTCGTGACCAATTATACTGCCCAATGCTCCGTAATTTAAATATGATGGCCTATTTATGTCATAAACTGGTTGATGGAGGATTGGGGCAACCAAAACTAAAAAGAAACAATTCTTTAGGCGACTCAGGATAATTCGCAATAACCAAATTTATTTTAACAAATGAAAAATTGACCACTCAGAAGATATGAATTTTGTGCATTTCTTTTGAACAACCCTGTATGAATTTTGTTGAGTTCATCTCCCGGGTGAAGTCAGAACATAATGATTAAAAAACAAAATAAAACCAAATCTTCACAAAAATGTTTTTATTTAGCCTCAACGCGCTTCGGTTAAACAACTATTGTCAAGAGCATGTAAATATCTAAAAAAATGTCAACATTTACGGGAGTCAGGAATAAAATAATATAAAACAAATCACTTACATCACGTTAACACAGGATCAACATTACATCAACGCATAAAAGACCAACGTTTAAAACACCTACATACATTAAAAACTAATTGTTATCTACTGAAATATGAACTGTAAATGTGTCCTGGCTGTGAAAGTCAAACCTATTCACAAGTCGAGTACATAAAAACAGGCATATAAAAATAAGCATTCTTTTGGTTGAAGATATGAATATAATATGGGAATTGCTTACTGTTTATTATTTAATAGTTATTTATACTATAAGGGATGTAAGTAACATTTACCAGTCGAGGACGAATTTGCGCCCGAGCGATAGCGAGGGCTGGCAAAAAAGTTCGAGACTGGTTAATGTACTTACATCCCATATAATATATAACATTTTCCCCCCTCCCTGTATTGTATGTATACGAGAAAATGCTTGACCTGCAACCTTGATCCGTTGCCAGAGCAACATAAGCAGTTTATATTTTATCAACAACGTCAAGTTGACAATTCATAGCGAAAAGTTTGAAGAAGTCGAATTGTTTGATCCTGTGTGGACAAAATGGATGTTTCAGACATAGAAAAATCAGCGAGTATTGCTTGTTTATCTCTACTACCGGAAAAGTCGAGAAAAAGGTATGAAGCAGCATATAAATCCTTTAAGAATTGGTGCCAAACCAAGACGGCCCACCACACTGCAGTCTCAGAAACCTTGTTTTTGGTGTATTTCCACGAAAAAACTGCTATATTGAAGTCCCCGTCAAGCTTATGGTGTGAGTATTCGATGTTGAAGTCCACCCTTTTTATAGAGAAAAATATAGATATTTCTAAGAATCCAAAACTTCGAGCACTTTTGAAAAGAAAAAATGATGGTTATAGACCCAAAAAATCGAATGTGTTTAGCAGGGAAGATGTGAATAAGTTCATGCTTGAAGCCCCCGATGATATATACTTATTGATGAAGGTCGTAATGTTAATGGGAGTTGCTGGAGCGTGCCGTTCTAATGAACTCTATGAAATGAAAATGGACAATGTCAACATAAGTCAAGAAGTCATAATTATGACCATTCCTGACTCCAAAACTGGAATGTCACGTACAGTTACAGTGACAAAAAGTGACGACACTCAGGTTTGTCATTTCAAAATGATTCAAAAGTACATGGTGGATGGAAATCCGCTACTATTGCGGAAGGTTACGTAACTGAGAGCCTCAATAATAAAAAAGAAGTAGCGAGTAAAATGTTATACAGTAAGACCCAGGCAGAAATCTCCTGCAGTGCTCAACAGTGACAGAAACATTGGTTAGAAATAAAGGATCTGTGGAGTCAGAAAATGTAATACACATCGAGAAGAAACAAGAAAACGTGTTTCCAAATCTTGTTAATAATGTGAATAATTGTAATAATTGTACCATTAATATTCATTTCAATTAGTACCACCGGACTTTTGTAATATGTTGATGAAATCCAAAATTAAAGCTGCTTATAATAATTTTAGATTATTATTTCGCTAGGGATGTTAAGTTGACTTACATCCTGTCGTTAAGGGCAACCAATACCTTGTTGAGTAACTTTCATTTACGTCTGTCAAAGCAGTGTCAAAATAGGTTGCTTACAATACAGGTAGGGGGAAATAGTTATTTATACTATAAGGGATGTAAGTAACATTTAAAAAGTGTTTTTATATACTCAACTTGTGACTTTCACAGCCGGGACACACTCACTGTTCATCTTTCAGTAGATAATAATTAGTTTTTAATGTATGTAGGTGTTTTAAACTTTGGTCTTTTATGTGTTAATGTAATGTTCATCCTGTGTTAACTTGATTTATTTTATATTATTTTATTCCTGACTCCCGTAAATTTTGACATTTTTCTAGATATTTACATGCTCTTGAAAATGGTTGTTTAACGCGTCGAGCCTAAATAAATAGATTTTTGTGAAGATTTGGTCCTGTTTTGTTTTTTAATCATTCCTGTATGATATGTCTGAAATTGGGAGATAATAGTTTTGGAATACGACAGTTACGTGGGCATTGTGCCAATGTGGAGTTTCCGTGATAATTTTCTACAATACAATGTCAGAAAATGTCTCATTCCTAAGTAAAAAAATATTTAAGTTACTTACTTAAAACATCCCAAAATTTCACATAAAATGCATTCACTTCTAAAACAGGAACACTTAGGGCGTGTAGTATTTGAAAAACGAACGGTTCTCTGATTTTTCTGAAACGGTAGTCTAGGAAGTTTCTGTTTAACTCGTGGCTCATTTGTACTATGTTATCGGCAGGTAAATTTTGCTAAAATACAATCTGTTATACGGAAAATTCAGCTTGGATTTGCTTTATTGTTGAAATGTCCAATTTAAAAAAAAAAGGATTCTTGAGATGAGATCGTGTCAAAATGGAATCGCTTACTTACGTTTCATCTTCGATTGAACGAGGCATCTTCAGAGATTTTCTTCCTCCAGATCGATACACTAAAAGAGCTCGGAGAAAAGTAACTCGGCATTTTGTCCCTGACCTGTGTTTAACAACGGTAACATGGTGTCACAATTAGAGGTTCGCGAGACCGAGACTGAGACCGAGACTAAATAAGTCTCGGTCTCGGAAAATGTTTATGGTCTGCTGCTTCGATGCTTCGAGACCGAGACCTACTTAGTCTCGGTATCAGTCACGAAAACAAAATTTTAAAAATAATAATTGTTCGCCGAGATGTTGTTTTTGTAAAAAAGCCCAATATTTGAATATTTCAGTAAAGTAGAAAAAATGTAAGTATATTAATATAAAAAAATATTCCAAAAATCTATAATTCGAAATGATGTTGCCAACAGATGGAATCAGTAAATAAAGATATACGGACAATAGTAGGTGTATCAAAATAAATATCACATATCCTTTGTTCTTTGGACATCAACAGAAAAGCCACACATCACTAGAGTTACTTAAACAACCATCCACAGAACAATAATTGTTTGACATTTCGAAAGATATACAAATGGAATAAGATATATTAAACACAAAATAAGGACAGACTGTATAATGCTGCCGAACTCATGCAAGCGACGTGCTGGGCATTCTAGGGACAAACGTTATAATTCAGTAGGTAGAAAACGTATTCGGCCAAGTAAAACACCCTTAGGTATTCTGTAAACTTTGCTATTTTGAACCAAACTTTTATTACTTTGATGCGTATTTACTTTCTTAACCAGGACCGTTCTTAGGGGTCTGCACGTTGTGCTTGCACAAAGGCGGCTATGGTTCATAATACTACTTGTCAATCAACTATTTTTGTTTAGTAGATTTTAAAAGTAAATTTATTTATTAAACAAATATCTACTTGCTCAATTTTTCGCCTGAAAGATCAATCTATAGAATTTTTTGAGAAAATGTACAGGGATAAATACTATATTGTGCCTGCTGAATCACCAATAATATCAAGTTCCTCAACTATGACATGAGAAGAGAAATAATAGAATATTTGCAATTAAAGCGCGCTGCAAAGGGTACAGATATTTTAGAATGGTGGAAAGCACACGATACACAATTTCCAAATTTAGCCAAAATGGCAAAAGATCTTTTGTCTATACCGGCGACCTCTGTAGCAGTAGAGCGTTTAGTTTCACATTTAACACTTAATTGATTTAAAATGACCTAAGGAGTTACGTACCGTAGTTAGGAAACAACCTGTATATATTTTGTTAATTATTTTCTTAGGTATAGGTCAACTCAGTGAAAAATAAAACTATAATTTACATCGACGTTTCGCTCATTATATTGAGCTTTCTCAAGATGGAAATTTATTTTCTAAAATATAACTATATATATATATATATATATATATATATATATATAGGGTGATTCACGTTGAGTGTCCTATTAAAAGTTCTGGAGAACTATAAAAGCGATTTTTTCAAATTCGGCGTACGGACATAATAGGTAATAATTATATATTTACAGATCCTGGAGATTTTGTATTGGATTTCCTACATACACTCGCTCTTTGATGGTTCCCCAAATGTAAGAATCTAGGGTAATTAGGTCCGGAGACCGAGGTGGCCAATTCCATGGTCCCAAACGCCTGAACCACCTATCTTCGAACATTCCATATAATTCTTGACTCACTTCATTGCTGCAATGTGCAGGAGCCCCATTCAATTAGTACCAGCAAGAAATCAATTATTGTAGTGGTAACTCATCCAAAAACTCATTAACTGTAGTTCTTAAAATATCCAGATATTTATTCGAAGTTAAATTTTCATCGTAGATACAATAAGCAAATTTATTGTCCATCAGTAAGCAAAAAACATTAAACCCGAATTGAAACTGAAATCTTCGTTCTATAAACCAATTTTGGGTTTTCAGCCGCCCAAAAATGACTATTTCGTCTATTAAATATTCCTTGCCTCGTAAATTTCGACTCGTCAGTCCAGATAATTTTTTTCAAAAATAGTGGGTCTTCCTCAATTTTAGTTAGAACTATTTCGCAAAATTCAGTACGTCTCTGAAAATCTTCTGGTAAAAGGCCTTGCTGGGTGATAAATTTAAATGGTTGAATGTTATGTTTGCTTAGAATACGTTGAATTATTGAATATGAAAGTCCTAGATTTATTTCAGCAGTTCTATTTGATGCTTGAGGGTAAACGTTAAAATATCCAAGTACATTTATTTAATTGCCTTCATTATCAGTTTGTAGTTTTGTGTATGATCTATGTTTTATAATTTTGCCGTGATTTTTAAAATTTGCTTCATATCTGAAATATGAAGGCAAATTAAATAGAAAGCCTAAAATGCTGTGTACACGTACGAAAGAATTGTAAAAAGAGAGGATGTCAGTATTAATGTGTATAATCAGAGTCCAAGGACCATCATCAAAATATTATGTTATGCACGTTAATACTGACAACCTCCTGTTGTTTCAGCAACATAAATTGATTTTTAAGGAAATAAAAACTATTATTGCATGTAGTACCTTCTAAATTTTTTCCTCTGCATAGGAGGTAAATGAGGATACATCTCGTTAAATTTTCTGCAGGTTCTTGAAATAACTTTGTTACACTCTCCATGAATGTAAAATAAATTTAAAATATCAATATTGGAATATTCAATTGCGTTTTCCATTTTTACGGAGCATCAATTGAAAACTATCTGTTAATGTCAAAAAGATGTCAGGAAGAAGTAAACAAAACCTTCCATGGCCTACCAAGCTAAGTTATTCGTTAAGCGGGTGGTTTTGTTATGGTAGTCTTTGAAAACAGAAAAATATTCAAAGTTGGCTCATATCTAAAAAATGGTGGGAGATGGGTATAGGAATATATATGGAAATATTGTAGGTAAGGTATTGGTTTATTCGAAGATACCATAAAATACAGGGTGTTGTATTTAAAATAAATGAGTTTTCACCATTACTAAATTTCGATAAAAATGCCCTTTTTATACGACACCCTGTATGATATATCGCTATTCTAACATATAGTTATTTTAAATATATGCATTCTCTAAGCCAAAAAAAAACGCTTACGCATGTAAATATGGAATTTTATTAACGTGGTGATTTTCTAAAAAAAAATCATAAATTAATTTTTTTAGAGAAAATGGTAGGAGATAAGTATAGGAAGATGTTAACAAAAGTTACTTAAAATCATGCGTAGAATCAGAAACTGTAATAAAATATAGGGTGTTCTATTTGAAAATTCAATGTTGCTATTGGTTTCGGAGAGATGTGGCAACGCTGCACTTGCGAAAATATTTTAAAAATATAGATTATTACCTATTATGTCCGTATGCCGAATTTGAAAAAAATCTTTTTTATAGTTCTCCAGAACTTTTAATAGGGCACTCAACGTGAATCACCCTGTATAAATATATATATATATATATATATATATATATATATATATATATATATATAATTTAAAGTGGTTAAAAAACTTTACTCAAAAAACATTACATTTAAAACAAACAATGACCATAAAAAGTAAAATCCATTTAAAACAAAATTAATATTATACATAGTACGCATCTTGGAAATCTGAACAACTTTCAACGGACCTCGTTTAGTATTTTGATCTTGTGTAGTGATGATGCCTCGTGCAATGGCAAATGAAACGTCGGAAAATAATTCCAATTTGACACAAGTCTAATCCCAATAAGTATCATTCATTATCTGACTTTTTACCTTATTATAGCCAAATAATCTCTCGAACTCCGTTTCGTTAAAAACTACGTCTGTCCATCCAATGGCCGCAGTTATCTTCCAGAGGTGTTCAACGGCGGCGTCCTTTGTTTTTTTATCCATCCAAACGTTTTTGTTTAAGTGAATTTCCATTTCGCGCTTGATACCATCGATGATTTGTTCGATGTGTTTTCGTTTTTCGGTGGTCACGGTTTTTCGAATGTACTGCGCCTCTGCTACACCATCAAAGCTATATAAATAAATAAATAAATAAATAAATAAATAAATGCTTTATTGTCAAAAAAATTTTACAATTTTGTGGACAAAGCTGTTGTAAAAAAATAGTGTACAAACATCAAAATTAGCAAACAAAACAAAACAAAAACACATCATAAATATTATAGAAAAATAATATTTAAATCAAGAATTTAGAATATTAATATGATAGAATCCTAAAAGAAGTACATTAGAAATGTACTTTGTCAGTCGTACTATGTTATTAACATTTTCATAAATATAATGTAAAAAAATAAAAAAGTAAAGTAAAAAATAAAAAAGTACGAAACAATTAAAAAAATACATATACAAATTTTCGGTAAAAATGGTTGGTAATGGCAACTATCACACTAGGGGTTCATAAGGATAAAATTATGTGTTGTAAAACTCGTTCACGGTGTAGAAGGCTCTTTCCAGTAAGAATGATTTCAAAGCCTTGCGAAATGAAGTCAGAGATATTATGGATTTGATGTTAAATGGCAGGTGATTATGCATTTTTTTTTGCATTGTAGATTACTGATCTTTTAATTAACTCTGAGTGTGGGGTTGGAAGATAGAGATCGTGCTCAGTATTTCTGAGAGGGTAGTTGTGAGAAGGTCTCTCTAATAGAGCAGGTGCGTGCATACGAATTAAGCAAACCGATTCCAAAATGAATAAGCAAGGAAGGGTTAGTATTTTATATCTTTTAAAGAAATCTCGGCAGTGAGTTCTACTGTTAAGTCTCAGTAGGTAACGAACAGCTCTTTTTTGTAGTATAAAAATTCGATCAAATTGAATCGCACAACATGTAGCCCCAGAATGGAATAGCATATCTGAAGTGCAACTCAACAAGAGCAAAATAAACAGTTCTAGAGGTAGAAAAGCTAAAGCTCCTCGGAAACAGATCTTAACGCAAAGCAAGCAGAACCTAACTTTTTGATAGACCATTGGTTATGTGGATCTTCCATTTTAAAGACAGTTGCTCGTGTAGCATAAAGTTGCTGAAATTTTCATTTTTATCAATAGTGGTGCCATTAAGATTTTTAACACTTCATCGTGTTTTTATAAGACAACGAGTTCGTCTCTGTCCGGACTGTTCAAACATATGGTCAACTGTATCCGTTCGTCCCCTGTATTTAATGGTGATTACGCACATCAAACAGTTTCTTGTACGGATTCTATCGACATCGTCAACCACTGCACGTGGCAACGACGCCGACTGAGCAGCATATTTTCTCGTGCCGCTTCTAATGTTTAAACGTTTATGGCCATGTGCCGCTATCTTCCGAGGCTGCACGCCTGGAAGAAAAAGAACGCCGTCTGCTCTCATGGCGACGGTGTGTCGGACTGCTACGAGAACGAGACCTTGAGGGAGCTACAAGTAAGACATCCTATCCTCTCCAGCCTTTTTAATAAGGTTTTGAATCTTCACGATTCCTACGGCTAGAATCGGATTCACTAGACGAGGGACTCCTCTAAATTACGTTTATGTTTTAGATTTTCCCATATTCACTAAAAATAACGCTGGAAAAATGTGAAGTAAAATACTAAGGCAAGCTGTCCTTATGGGAACAGTGCTCAACAAAATGGCATCGCTTGTGCATTTGTTACTTAAAAATCCAAATTGATGCTTCAGAATAAAGGTATAAAAATCATTTAAGTACTTACCGATTATGTGTGTAACGAATTTCATAAAAATCGAGACGGAGAAAATAACGTGAACCTTCCGCACGAAGCACAAGAAACACAATGAAACAACGTTGCGAATGGCGCGGGAGAGACCGATAGGAGAGAGGTATGATTATTTTATTTTTAGGTTACTTTGAACCTTGTGCTAAAAGTGGAAGTAACATGTACTACACAATTATGTAATATTGAGGACTGGACCTGAAATATAATAGAATATGTGCAATTAAAGCGCGCTCCAAAGGGTACAGATATTTTAGAATGGTGGAAAGCACACGATAAACAATT
This sequence comes from Kuschelorhynchus macadamiae, assembly GCA_030620095.1. Taxonomy (NCBI): domain Eukaryota; kingdom Metazoa; phylum Arthropoda; class Insecta; order Coleoptera; family Curculionidae; genus Kuschelorhynchus; species Kuschelorhynchus macadamiae. The sequence continues at coordinate 1,345,935 of JAUTXW010005427.1, forward strand.
TCCAAATTTAGCCAAAATGGCAAAAGATCTTTTGTCTATACCGGCGACCTCTGTAGCAGTAGAGCGTTTATTTTCACATTTAACACTTAATTGATTTAAAATAACTTAAGGAGTTACGTAGAGTAGTTAGGAAACACAAATCTTTGGCTACCCTGTATATATTTTGTTAATTATTTTCTTAGGTATAGGTCAACTCAGTGAAAAATAAAACTATAATTTACATCGACGTTTCGCTCATTATATTGAGCTTTCTCAAGATGGAAATTTATTTTTAAAATATAAATATATATATATATATATATATTTATAAATATATATATATATATATATATATATATATATATATATATATATATATATATATATATATATATAAAAGAGTCACGTTGAGTGTCCTATTAAAATTTCTGGAGAATGGGATTTTTTCAAATTCGGCGTACGAACATAATATGTAATAATCTATATTTTAAAAATATGTTTGCAAGTGCAGCGTTGCCACATCTCTCCGAAACCAATAGCAACATTGAAATTTCAAATAGAATACCTTATATTTTATTGCAGTTTCTGATTCTACGAGATAATTTTAAGTAACTTTTGTTAATATCTTCCTATACTTATCTCTTACCATTTTCTCTAAAAAAATTAATTTATGATTTTTTTTAGAAAATCACCACGTTAATAAAATTCCATATTTACCTGCGTAAGCGAGATAATTACTAGATTTTTTTTCTGGGTTAGAATTTCATATACCGAAAAAATACCTATATGTTAGAATAGAGATATATCATACAGGGTGCCGTATAATTGAAAATTTTATCGAAAATTTAGTAATGGTGAAAACTCATTTATTTTAAATACAACACCCTGTAGCTAGTATCTTCGAATAAACCAGACACACCTACAATATTTATATATGGCCCTATACCCATCTCCCACCATTTTTTATATACGAGCCAACTTTGAATATTTTCCTGTGGTGGGAGATGGGTATAGGAATATATATGCACACACATTGTAGGTAAGGTATTGGTTTATTGAAGATACCATAAAATACAGGGTGTTGTATTTAAAATAAATGAGTTTTCACCATTACTAAATTTCGATAAAAATGCCCTGTATATCGCTATTCTAACATATAGTTATTTTAAATATATGCATTCTCTAAGCCAAAAAAAAATCTAGTAATTATCTCGCTTACGCAAGTAAATATGGAATTTTATTAACGTGGTGATTTTCTAAAAAAAAATCATAAATTAATTTTTTTAGAGAAAATGGTAGGAGATAAGTATAGGAAGATGTTAACAAAAGTTACTTAAAATCGTGCGTAGAATCAGAAACTGCAATAAAATATAGGGTGTTCTATTTGAAATTTCAATGTTGCTATTGGTTTCGGAGAGATGTGGCAACGCTGCACTTGCGAAAATATTTTAAAAATATAGATTATTACCTATTATGTCCGTATGCCGAATTTGAAAAAAATCCCTTTTATAGTTCTCCAGAACTTTTAATAGGATACTCAACGTGAATCACCCTATATATATATATATATATATATATATATATATATATATATAATTTAAAGTGGTTAAAAAACTTTACTCAAAAAACATTACCTTTAAAACAAACAATGACCATAAAAAGTAAAATCCATTTAAAACAAAATTAATATTATACATAGTACGCACCTTGGAAATCTGAACAACTTTCAACGGAGCTCGTTTAGTGTTTTGATCTTGTGTAGTAATGATGCCTCGTGCAATCGCAAATGAAACGTCGGAAAATAATTCCAATTTGACACAAGTCTAATCCCAATAAGTATCATTCATTATCTGACTTTTTACCTTATTATAGCCAAATAATCTCTCGAACTCCGTTTCGTTAAAAACTACGTCTGTCCATCCAATGGCCGCAGTTATCTTCCAAAGGTGTTCGACGGCGGCGTCCTTTGTCTTTTTATCCATCCAAACGTTTTTGTTTAAGTGAATTTCCATTTCGCGCTTGATACCATCGATGATTTGTTCGATATGTTTTCGTTTTTCGGTGGACACGGTTTTCCGAATGTACTGCGCCTCTGCTACACCATCAAAGCTATATACAGGGTGTTCAAATAAATTTAAGCCGGCAGTATTGCTAATTTTATTATTAATACAACCGTCAAGTCGCTCAAATTTAGGGAGGTTTGGGGGTTAACACTCCCCCCTACAGCCAGTTTTATTAAAATGTTTGTATGACAGATTTATAGAATCACTTTGTCAGTGTCAAATTCTGTTAATCAATTTAGTTACCACCCTTAAGGGAAGGAAATGTATTTTTTTTCCTCTCTGTGGAGGTAAACTTTACCTTCCCCAAATCAGTGGTACAAAGCAGTACTTACCGAATATAAAGTAGAAAAACAGATTTTGTTTATAGACTTTATCTTATTGTCAACTTACTTTGCTATGGCTTGGTCGAAACAATAGTCCCTTCTGCTGGTCTCTTTTATCGTATCTTTCATGATATCTTGACAAACTTCTTTGATTTTTTTCGTCAGAAATCGGCAGTCGTCGGTTATAAGAAGTAGGGCGATATAGTTCAGCCAGGTTCTGTGAAAGCCGATATCAAAGCGACATCAAAAGGATTTTAATTATAGCAAGTTTAAAAAAAACATTTGATCAATGAAAAGTATGGTGAAAAGATAACAACTTAAAAACGGAAGACAGCAGAGATTATAAAATGGACAAAATAATTGCATGTTTTTTAATTGGGATTTTAAAATAACCAGGTTTTTAAGATATCCGTTTTTATACTGGATACTTAATATAGCTGAGTTTTTTTGAAAATAAAAAAATGACTTTAACTTTGAGCGCGGAATTTAAACATTTTTGGGCTTAAATTCAGTGTTTTAGGACTTTAGTAAACTCAATGGTTTAATAGTTTAAACCATTTAAATGACAAAACTTAAATTCAATCATTGTTTAAACCCACAAGAAGCTAACAAACTAAAACTACTTCTATTAATGTCAAAAAAGTATACAAAATCCCACATTTAAATAACTAATTGACTAAGAAGACAATTATTCGATTAACTTGTTGCCTAAACTCACCTAGTTTGAGTTCTTTGAAGTAGATAGTACAAATCTTGAAAATATTTTTCCCCGTCAAATTTAAATAGAATTTCATCGACCATCTCTATGGAGTCGACTCTGGTCAAATTTCTCAAAAACTCTATCCAGTGTATTCCCGTAAACCGAAAACCGTTCAGTTCTGATATTTTAATTTTTTGTTCCTCTATCGTCAGGTTGCTTGTTGCATTATGTACCCTCTCTACAATCTGAAAAGTAAAAAAAGTACGAAACATTTTAGATTTTTGCATATCAGTACTTACAAGGCCTTAGTTCTCGAGATACAGGGTGTTAAAGTTTTTATTTAATTTTCCTATTTTTTAAATAAAATCTATTATAATGTAAATAATGGAGTGAAAATTGATATACGGGGGTTTTTTGGTATGACAAATTCGAATCTAATATTAGTATTGCTCTTACTTGTAGGGGGCGCCACCTACATGTCTTTCTACTCCTTCGAACAATCACAACTTTTTGGTACAGTCTTGTATTACATTTTTGAGTAAAACAGATTATTCCGTTGCCATTTCTACGTCAAAGAGGTATACCTATTAAAAGTGGATACGAGCAACCGTTTTCGAGATATATAAATTATAACGCATCTTGGCACAAAAGCTTTGAAATGAAAGACTAACACATTTTTTTGAGGTGTGTATTCAGTGCCTCAGACATAAACTAAACAAAAGGTATTTAATTTCTATCAAAATTGTTATTATTAGGTTGTTTTTAATAAAATCTAGGTTACGTTTTATAATTTTCAAAAATTTCACCATTTGCTTCTAAGCACAGGTCAGCTCTATGGTGTATAGCTCGGGTTGCTCTGTGGATACATTCGGGCGGATTTCTTAGTGTTTGTGCTGCGTTTGTTATCCGATCCAATAATGCTTTTCTTGTATTTACTTTAGTGAAATATACCAGTGATTTGAATCATCCTTAAAGACAATAATCCAAAGGATTAAGGTCTGGCGATCTAGGTGGCCAATTAAACGGACCTCCCCGACCAATCCATCGGTTTGGAAAGTTTTGGTTTAAAAAATCTCTTACAAGTAAACTGTAGTGTGCAGGGGCTCCATCATGCTGCAAATACATGTTTTGTCTTGCATTAAGGGGAACATCTTCTAATAGATTTCGCAAGTGATTTTCAAGAAAGTTTAAATATTTTTCTCCTGTAAGACTACCGTCGATTATAAATGGACCAATTAAATGACCATTTAACATTCCACACCACACATTAATGCTAAATTTATGTTGGAAATTATGTTCTACTGTAGCGTGAGGATTTTCATAGGACCACCGGTGTTCATTGTGAAGATTATTGATAACATCACGTGTGAACTGTGCTTCGTTAGTGAACAGAACATACCTATACAACCTTCGATCTTCATTAATCCAGTTACAGAATTGCATTCTCAACTCAAAATCACCCTCCTGCAAATGTTGAACCCGTTGTAAATGAAATGGGTATAAAAAATTAATGTGAAGATTTCTCCAAGCAGACGATTGTGTAATTTGATAAGCAATCCGCCTAGTGCTTATGCTTGGATCATTTTCGACGGCATTGAGTATAGCCTCTTCTGCTTCAACGTTGGGTCCCGATTCCCTTTCAGATACCATTTTCGTACTTGGAAACATCCCAGATTCTCCAGCAGTAGTGAAAACTTGTTGAAAAACTCTTCTATCTGGCACCCTTCTATCTGGAAAACGACGCTGGTACTCCGCGACTGCTTGAATTGCGACCCCATTGCAGAAGCCATAGACGAATATCATATCTGCATATTCACGATGCGAGAATATCACAGGCATAATGACGTATTTAGATCTAAAGTTTCTTAAATGATTATTGTCAGATAATAAAAGTTATGAAAAGAAATTGACAGGGACAAAATTTGATCTTATTATTAACTGACATTACTATTGCTAAGTAACAGGAAAAACGATGAGAACACCAACCAACCAAAGGAAAATTAAATAAAACTTTAACACCCTGTATCGCCAGGACTAAGGCCTTGCGGACACTTATTTATATAGACTTTTATGTTTATTTTCTGGTCCTGAATATGTACCTGAAGTATTGACATTTCCTCATGAATCACCCTGTATATACATGGTGTCAAAGTTGTAATTTTAATTTAGTTTTTTCTTCACAATTTATGAACAGGGCGACAGAACTGCATGAAATTGAGACGTGGGGGGTTTTTTGAAGCGAGAAATTCAAATCTGTGCTTAGTTCTGATGCTGCTTGTAGAGGGCGCCACTTACGGTGCATTATATCTCTTTAAAATAACGTAACTTTTTTGTGTCACGGTGTATTGGCCCAAATGTTAAAGATTATGTATTTTCCACTTCTTTTACGCCAAAAAGGTATACTTTGTAAATGTCCCCCAGAGTGGTCGTTTGCAAGATATTTGCCTTTTAAAAATTGCATTAATTAAGTTAATTCAGTTTCACTTTTGTTTTTCCTTTAAATGCATCAAAATTGCAGAGCTCGAGGAATTTAAAATCATTTAAACCGTTAAATCTACAGTTCATTTGTTGCTGCATTTGATCGATTATTTCATAAAGGGGGCGTCTGTATGATGTTTGAACATCTCCCACCTTGTCTGTTCGAAGACGCTTGCCTTGTGGCTCTACATTTAACGTCGTCGTTTTCTCCCAATATAGGTCAAAGTCATCTCTTTTTTGCGTTAACATGGACTTAAAATCATCCAGTTTTTTTAGGCAAAAAGCAATATCATGTGTTTTAGTTTGTAATATATTAAAAACATTGTCCGAGAATGGAAATATTTCTGAAAATGTGTTCAACAAATAATTAAAATTAAAATAACAGTCCAAAAACCCCCTCGAACTATTTAATGCTTCTGAGTCCCACGTTTCATTATTTTCCCTCCATTAATTTCTTTAGTAACGTTATAAACTACGGTATATAATGAATCTGCTGTACGATTTTCGGACACATTCTTAAAACTTAAAAATCGCTCTTGAATACTTCCGTCTGTTTTAACGTAGCGTATTGCTATAGATAATTGACTAAAATTAGTGATATCAGTTGTTTCGTCCAGAACAATAGCAATGAACCGCGCCTCGCCAATCTCCTGCTTAATTCTTTCTAGAATAATGGTTGCAACAGCGAAAATTAAATCATTCTGGATTCGATTCGACGTTCCTCGAAAAACGCTAGACTTCTCTAAATTATGTTTAAGCAATCATCATATTTAGCCATTAAACTAAGTAAATCTTGAAAATTTCCTCTATTTGAAGAAATCCTTGTTTCGTCATGACCTCTAAATCCTAACTCGTGCTGTCCGAGAAAAAAAACAACATCGATAAGTCTTCTTAATATTTGCCTATTTTTATCGACTAGTTCATTGTGTTGGCGATGACTAATTTCCAACTGTTTATTAAGGGCGTGTTCAATTCTGGTTTTGCCGAAGACTTTTTTCTTTTATGACGGCCTGTAAATGCACTTTGGTCATAATGTGTCTTTTTACAGCTTTATGGAAATTGTTTAAATCGGAAAAACCAGTTTTATTCCAGAGACCTTTTTCATTTTCAAAAGATAAACATGGCCAACAAAATAATTTACTTATATTTTCACACCCTGTTAGCCATTTAAATTGTTCGTATTGTTTTTCCGGATAAAAATGTCTAATACAGTTTTTCTTTTTGTGGTTAAATTTTTCATAGACGTTTTTGCCCTTCCTTTGGAAATTATTTGAAGCTTATCAGCGAAGTTTAGTGTTGAAAATCCCTTTATTATTAAGACACACACCACACATTCACACACACTCTTCTTACTAAATTCTCCAACATTTTCAACGTTATTACCGACAGTCGAAGTTGACGGTATTTGCATATCCACGTCCGTATTATTGTCTTCCATATCGCACCATGCATGACGCGACGTACGTATCACACAACACACGGATAGCCGTTCAAACAAAGAACCTACTCGAACGATAGCTTCCGCCACCACTTAAAGCACGCGACTGAAATGCAAAAATTGCAAACAGCCGGTGGAAAGTTCAATAACCTCTGGCTCGATTCACAGGAAATCAAGCATACAGGACTTGGCTGCAGAGAAGCCAGCGGCCCGCATAGTTTCTATTCGATATTCTATTGTGGCTGGGTCGGAGTCAAGGCCGCCCTTATTATGGTCTTGATAATTAAGATAATATTTTAGCATTTTCAATATAAACTAAATTAATGGTTTCCTATTTCAAAAATTACGTTTTAGAAGATGTGTTGTAATTTTTTTTTTAAGAAGCACTGCTTCCCTTGCTTCTATGGACTGCACGCCCCTGAGACAGGCAGATTCAATAAGAGATGCGAGTGCTCAAAGCAGCCTGTTATTCATAATGCATCGCTAGGAGCGCTTCAAGGTCATCGGGCGGCTGACTCGATCTGTAGCGTCCCACTGGGTACTCTTAATGAAATTATTTATCGATTTTAATCTTTATGATTTGAAGAATACAGTTTAAGGTTGGTTGACATTAATTACAAATAAACTATGTGTGCTAAATCTTTAATTTTTTTGCGCGTTATTTGAAATTTCTGAATCTTTCGCAGGCTGGATTGGAGCTGATGTTGCCATGTATGCTTTACAACGTCCAACGTGACTTTTGTTATAATTAGATTAAATATCGAAAATAAGTATGTTTTTGCAAATAATAAAATAATTAATGAGTTTAATAAATGTTTTGAAAATAAAGGGCGTTTTATAAGCTCAATACAGCTCGTTAAAAATAAACAAAATTCATCTAAATATAGTACTTTTAAGGGTTCAAAATAGAAAAACAGTATAACACTTTACATTTATTGTTGAAATAACTGTAATCTACATACTTTTATTTGAGCTCAAATTCATCCTTGTATCTGATAAGGCGCCGAATTTTAGGCGTCGCGGCGGTCGCCTGCTAGATGATTGCGTGCAAAAATTGACCTCTGCCGCACGAAATCTGAATTGTTTTAGCGTTTCCTTTCCTACTTCCAGAATTTGAAGCGTATATTTTAGTAAAAAAATTAATACTCACTTTATTAAGGCTTTCCGCAAATTTGATTGTGTTCTTTACTTCCAAACTGGCCCTCGTAGATTGATTTCCCCAACGTTCCGCCATCTCTATAATCTTCTGGGCATTAGCTTCGCTCCATAGATTCAAGTTAGAGTATTCTAATGGTGGAGGTTTCACCTGTACGTCGATATCTTTTTGTTAGAACGTGTTTTTCTTTTTAAATTTTATCAAGAATATTAAATATAATATTTAAATATGCCTCAACAGCAATATTATTGTCATTGATATAAAATACATTATGTTAAATCATAGACATAAAATTGCATAAAATCGTGCATATTTTGATGCGATGATTAAACTACAAATATTTGTGAGAAAGGACTATCTCTCCTTCCTGTCGGGCCCCACAAATAGAAAGGCTGGAAGGTTATAATAACAGGCTTCTTTCTTCTTGCCGTTGAGACATAATGTTAATGACCATAAACGAATTATTAGAAAAATTTATTCCTTAATCCAATTGTATAACCGTTGTTTAACTGCCAATTAAAATATATTATCACATCGGGCATATTTGATAACATACCTGATCTATTTTTTTTTACATTATGCATAGAAACGTATACCTAAGCTTGTTTATCTTTATTTATTTTGTTTTATCTTTAAAATATCGCAAACCTCTCAGATGAGATTTTAAAATATTGTAAGAAATGTATACTTTTTTCTGTTAAATATGTATAAAGAGATATATAAGTATATACAGGGTGTTAGAGGTTTGACTACAAATATTTTAACATGTGCTAGTGTGGACCATTTTGATTAGAAAATGCTTAAATAACTTAGAGTCAATTTCTTGCCATTTTTTGTATTTTGTTTTATTAATTTTTATCGTTAACACATTTATTAATTTTATTATGTAAAACAATTAATTATATGATTTTTTACAAAGTGCCTACAAATTTTTTCTTAGTAAAATATCTGAAAGACCTAAATTTAAAAAATAAAAAACGAATAAATTGTTTTATTTTACCATAGAATGCTTATTTGAAAACGGCAACACTGCCCACCGTAAAGAAACGAGCAGGCTTCAACGAACATGGCAATTCGCAACTATATCAGTTGCAGTTATCTTGTTTTTTTGGTTCTGTCGCCTTAATTTTTCCATACTGTTTTAATACGTAGTGGGGATTTAAAAACTCTTTAAAAATGTATACGAATATTGAATATACAGACATGTTACTTATTTATAGAGAGTATAGACAGAATGCTCATTTGGCGTCCTAAACATACCGGGAAAGATATCCTAACAGGAGGTGTCCTAATGACAACAATTGTGGCGGTTTTACAAAGAGTTCGCGATACGGGAAGTGTAAACGTCCGTCAAACTAATCGGGGGCCTGAAATAACACCCGAAAACGAGAAACATATTTTAGCTCCAGTGGAGGCAAAACTTGGTTTAAGCACTTGGGAAATCTCGCGACATGTTGGATTTTCTTGGTTGGTACATTCATCGTACCCTTCGTGGAAAGCTTCTGTACCCTTATCATGTGCAGCGAGTACAGGCTTTGACTTTAGAGGACTTACCCCGAGGAAGAAAATTTTGCCGGTGGTTTCTCCGAAAAAACCAACAACACGAAAATTTTACTTTAAACATACTGACAACCGACAACTGTTGTTTTACGAGAGATGGAGTTTTAAATTATCATAATACTCAGACCTGGGCCCAGGAAAATCTACACACCATTTAACAAGGCCAATTTCAATGCCGGTTTTCAACACATATTTGGGCTGGTATAATCCACAAAGGGTTAATCCGACCTTTTGAGCTACAAAAGCGTTTAACAGGAGAGCCATACCTTCAATATTTAACTAATGACTTGCTCACTCTTTTAGAAGATATTCCTTTAGCTCAGCGAGCCAGTGCTTGGTTTCTTCATGATGGAGCTTTGGCCCACGTTCATAGGAATGTGTTACAACATTGATATCCAATCACATAGCAATGTTGGAATTAGTTAATAATTCTACACGAGATACGATCCGATCCTCAACTCTACTTGATTTAATTATAGTATCAGAGAACTGTAAATATTCTAATTGCTCAAACACGCATTTGCCTCATATATCGGACCATGATTTAGTAAGTGCGACGTTGGACTTTGAAATTATATGTACCCAGCCTGAATACATAACATTTAGGGATTTTAAAAATATTGATACTGATCAGCTTCAGTATGATTTGCAATCAATACCGTGGAGAAATGTATATGACTTGGATAGTGTAGATACAAAATTGGATTTTTTTACCTCAAACTTAAATACCCTTCTGAATCTGCAGGCGCCTTAAAAACAGATGCTCATAAAAAAGAAAAAAAAACCCTGGATTACAGACAATATTCAAATGATGATTAAACAACGCAACAAGTTATTTTTTAGATTTAAAAAGAATAAATGTCCTCATTTATTTGAAAGCTACAAGACGCTTCGGAATTATATAAGTAGGGCTGTTGTGCGAGAAAAACGAGCTTTCGCGGAATTTCACGCACGCAAAAGAAACAAAGATATATGGGGGGCCTACTAAAATTAAATATATATTCAAAAAAAATAATCGGGTTTGCTGATGCAGATAAAATTAAACCATAAATTCCATACTTCCATTCAATTCCATACCAAAAATGTCACCAAGGGGGTTAATTCTTGGACCTTTTTAAGAAAAAAGTTTAATATGAACCTAAAAGTCGTAACTCTGGAGATACAGGGTTTTAAAAAAACATTTTTTCTAAATCCCAATTTTGTTGCTATTATAGATAAATAACTGTGTGAAATTTGATACACATCTTTTATGCATAAAAGGGCATTTTTTATTAACAACCAATTTTTGAAATTTCTATCAGTGGCGTGCATATGTAATTAACCTGGGTAAATCCGTATGCTCCTTAATGCATAGAAGACGTGTGTCAAATTTCATGCAATTATCTACAATAGCATCAGAATTGAATTGGCATGAAAAAAATGTTTTTTTTTAAACTTTACCATCCTGTATCTCAAAAGTTAAGACTTTTAGGACATAAAAACACCCCCTTTAACATCAGAACGCAATTAGGAAACGTCCTGTATAGTACTTCACAATGACGGCCCCTGTATAAAGTAATATGACAGACGGCCACTTTTGGCATACCCGAGTAGCCCAAAGTCGAACTACGTAAATTAAAATTTTGATAAATCTCGTTCACTGGATCTGATGCTGGCTTCCCTTGTAAAATCTGGACTTGTAAATCGTACTTCACGACTGGGTGGTATAATAATAGTAGACGTAGGCAGTAGCCCGGGAACCGTTAATGGCAGAACTCAAGAATATATTTATAGGTAAATCGATCAAGAAAAATCAAAATTAAATCAGTTTAAAATTCGAAAGTTCGCCGTTTTTGCGACACAAAAGAGATATAGAAGTGCGGTACACAAAAGAAAACAGACAAATATAGATAAAGGTTCATTACGCACTGTTACTTTTTTTAATTATCTGAAGTGCGTATATTCAAAAAGAGTGCCATATTATTGAAAGAACGACGGGACACCACTGGTTTAAAGAGATTTCTTGGCCGACTTTCCTAAACCGATTGACTCCGCCCCGTTTTCTTTCGTGTCCCGCACTTTAAACGTTGGGTCAAAAGTCAACAATTAGGGAGATATTGCGGTACAAAGATGGCGGGAAAATAATGTTCTTATTTTTTATCTTAAAAACAAAAAGAGATAGAATAATGAAATTTGATGGGAGTATTACTACTATGAAAACACACTATCTGCATTTTTTTTCACTTTTTTAAATTGAGTGAAAGTGGTTGAAATAGATTACCCTTATTATTCATGTTAATCAATAATCAAAGTACCAGGGACTATTTTCGTTAAAAATATTTTATATCTAGATCGAATGACATTTTTTCTCATTAATCCTTACCTGTAGATAGATGGCACTACTGTTAAAATCAATATTGATATCTACGTCTATGAAGAAGTTGAACAGTAGTCCCTTTTCTCTTGCTCGGACGGTGACGTTGGGCCAAAACAGGGCTAGATAGTGTCCTTGAGCAAGGGGCCATCCCCCAATGACGTATTTTAAATCATTCAAAAACGTTTTGTCTTCATTTTCTTCGATTGCTGATGTATTCATACAGGATTTAAAGAACTGAAAAATTTATGAAAATTATATTATTTTGATTAAAAACAATTTTATTGGTTTAATTAAACTCGAAGTTTGTTTACCAAATTAAAATAAATCCCTTCTCTTTTGCAATTTTTCCTGAAAATCAAATTTAAAAATTTGCTTAAGCTGATCACCATTAGTTGGTCTTGAAAAGCCCGCGTCCATTCGTGACATTAACGAGCAATTTTTCCAAGTGTGTTGAGGAAGTCGGCAGACGAGAGTAGCGACCGCAGACTTTCGGCAAAGATAATTTCCGGCTATCCCCCTATATATATATTTTTCTGTGGCTATATCACTCGGTATGAAAATAACTATTTTGCTATTTATATTTTGTTTCCGCCAAATTTTGTTGGTTATGAAAAACCCGCTTGTCTTATTTACAATGTGTTTAGTAAGAAGAACTTTTTGCTTTTTTTTGATTACCTAATTTAAAAAAAGTGACAATTACTTTTTGACTTGTTTCAGAAATGTACAGGGTAAGTCGTTATATTGTGACACCTACTTACAGGGTTTATTAACAGAGATGGAGAAAAAGTGTAAATATAAAAGCTTTAGGGTTTCTTTTAAACCGCCAGAATCCGTTATGAAAAAAAACAAACGACTATCGCATGCGTATTTATATACCTTAAAAAATATAATGAAATACGTTTTTTTAAGGGAATACCCTGTATTTTTAACTGTAACAAGGTTTGCATCATTATGTTATAATACTAGCTGGCACCCGCGACTTCTTTCGCGTATACTATAATGAAAGTGGTGTAAAGAGGTACTTAAATCGCCTCATTTGAGTACCTCTTTATAAACCACCTGGGTTTAGTTGTTTACAAGACCCAATTTTATTAAATATTTGCTTTAATCAATTTAAAGTATGTATATTTTTAATCAGTTTTTGCTTGGTTGACATGACATACAGTTTTTAAAACAAAACTATTTTGTTAAAAAAAAAAGTTTTTCCTTATACAGGGTGTTAGGGGTTTGACTACAAATATTTTAACATAGGATAATGTGAACGATTTTAAACAAAATATTCTTATAAACCATCGGTAAATTCGAAAGGGTTTTGGAGATATTTAATTTTAAAATGTTTTATTTTGTAGAAGGTTTTAACTAATTCCAAGACAACATGGCAACATTGCTATTTGCTTGGACATCAATGTGATGACAATCTCATCGCCTGTGTTTTGTCAACAAAGAAGTATAAAAAAAACCTGTAGGTTACCAAGTAGATTAATTTATAGCACTAGGTAGGTAATTCACACACTAAAAAAAGTATTTTAAAAACTTAAAGTAAATGTCGTAATTGACTACCGCCACTATTTAAACACACACAAATAAGGCGAAGCCAATTTTCGTGAACAGATTCAAGAACGTTAGGTCTTTGTCTAATTTGTTCAGCTGCAGCAAAAATGCTGTTTCTAAGGTCACCTTTATTTTCAATTTCAACTCCATTATACATTAATGTTTTCATGTGGCCCCAAAAGTAAAAATCAAGGGGGTTTAGGTCTGTTGACCTCGGAGGCCATTTTGTAAGTTCTGGGGCATTTTGTGAATGTCGGCAGCAGCTCCATTATCAGGCACTGGCTCGCTGAGCTAAGGAAATATATTCTAAAAGAGTGGGCAAGTCATTAGTTAAAAATTGGAGGTTAAACGCCTTGATAGCTTAAACCGTTGTGGAAAATAAAACGGTTTATTCGTTTTTTATTTTTTAAATTAAGATATTTTACTAAGAAAAAATGTGTAGACATTCTGTAGAAAATCATATAATTAATTGTTTTACAATCAGCCATGTCAAACATGTGGCTCAGTGAGCATTTTTCTGCGGCCCAAATCAGTTTTGAAAACAGCCAGATAGTGCGGCACGCGAACAAGTTGAAAACCGTTTTTGAAAGCGCGCGCCACTGCAAAAACGATTGGTATAATAAAATGTACAATTGTACATAGTGCCATCTATGTTTAGGAGGGTGAACTACACATACTCAACCTAAAACCTAAAGCCAAACGTTATCTGGCTTGTTCTATGAAATTCTATCGTGCAAAAACAGAGATGACGCTATATAAGCCATGTTCGATTGAGTTCAGTCGTTCAGCGTTTAGTCAGTTGCGATAGAGTTTCGAGTTGCTCACTTATTGTTACAATACTTAACAGTACTTATTATAATTTATTTCGGATACAGTTTTTAACATGTCTCTTTCAAAACCAAGATGAGCATCGTATCTTTCAAGAAAAGTGGGAATTTGAGTTTTTTTGCTGCAAAAAGAAAGAAACAATTATTTGTTTGATTTGTAATAGTACAGTCGGTGTCCCAAAATTATATAATATAAAACGTCACTATGATATTCATAAAACTATGTTTGACAAGTATACAGGTATGGTCAGAAACGGAAAGTTAAATAAGTTAAAATCACGGTTGAAAGATCAGCAGCTTATGTTTACACGTCCAAAGCAAGAAAATGTGTCTGTCCTTCAAGCGACCTACGTACTGTCGGAGTGATCGGGAAACACTCAAAACCATTTGTTGAAGGCGAATTTATAAAAGAGTGCCTTATAAAGGCCGCGGAAATTGTAAGTCCCGGGAGCGTGAAGGCATTTCAAAATATATCCTTGTCCCGGAATACTGTCGCTGAAAGAGTTACTGCCATGGGTTGGCTGCCAATATAAGTGATCAGATAAAAACAAAATCAGACTCTTTCATTGCATTTTCTATTGCCTGTGACGAAAGTACGGATGTGTGTGGTGTGGCGCAACTCGCTGTTTTTCTTCGTGCGGTTGATACAGATATCAATGTGTATGAAGAATTACTGGAATTAGTACCATTGCATGATACAACAACTAGGAAGGATATTTTCAATGCTGTTTATGGACTTCTGCAAAAGTGCAATTTAGATTTGTCAAGATCAGAGAAACGGGCAGTGACAAACCAGATTTTCATCATGTTCATGGTATAATCCACAAAGAAGGTTTATGCTCAAAAGTGATCAAGTTGGAAAATGTTTTAAAGTCAGTGAAAAAAATTATAAACTTCATAAGGTCACGAGGCCTTAATCAGCGACAGTTTTCTGCATTTTTATGTGATTTAGAAAGTGAGTACACTGGTTTACTATATTATGCAGAGGCCGAAACTCAAAGAAGAAATACACGTTTTCATGGAAACAAAAGGAGAAGATGTCAGCTTATTATGCGATGTACCTTTTTTACAAGATCTTTCATTTATGGTAGATATCACAAAACACTTGTCGGACTTAAATACGAAATTGCAAAGACCACGTCGAGTTATTACAGATATGCATGATAATGTGAAAGCTTTCAAGTGTAAGATGATGTTGTGGGAAAAACAGTTAGCAGAGGATAATCTGTCACATTTTCTGACTTGTAAGGCGTATCAGGAAAGGACAAGTGTCCCAATATCATACAAAATATATTCAGAGAAAATGAGAAGTCTTCTCGCAGAATTTGAGAAGCGTTTTCAGGATTTTAAGACCCAAGAAAAAAAAATTTTCTCTATTTACTGGTCTTTTCACTACCGATATTGATAAAGTTCCCCCTCACTTGCAAAATAGAAGTAATTGAGATTCAGTGTCAGACCCATTTAAAACAAAAATATGATAGTGTTGGTACATTCGAATTTTATAAGTACTTACTTGCCTGTTCAATACCAATAAATGAGAAAATTTGCCTGTAAAATCCTGTCAATGTTTGGAAGTATCTATAAGTGTGAATAACTATTTTCTTTGATGAAAGGAAACAAATCTCCCGCAAGATCGCAATTGACGGACGCACACTTGGACGCAGTTTTAAAGGTTATTTCCGCCGATAAATTCGCGCCACAAATAGACAACTTGATTAAAGACAAAAGATGTCAAATATCTGGCTAAAAAATTTAATGTTTGTAGTTTTTTTGTAATGTCCTTTTTATTGGAAATTTAATAAACCGACTTGTCCTATAATAGTACTTTTTCTCAAGATTTTCAGTAGTTTTTCTTCTTTGAGTTTGACGCGGCTGTTTTACATCATAAAATTGATAAATGTGTTAACGAGGTGCTTAAAATTAATAAAAAAAATACAACTTTAAGGCCGTTTTTCTCAAAAATGATAAGCAATTTATCCTATGCTATTTAAACATTTCTTAATCAAAATGGTCCATACTATCACGTGTTTATTTATTTATTTATTTATTTACCAAATACACTACAGAATACAATAATGATTCTAAATGGTATACATTGTCATAACTATGAACTAAAGTAGAGGCACATTAACACTACAAAAATGACAGAGAGAAAAACAGCTAACAGAGTTAAAATTAGGCAGTGAGTAGATAAACACAATATAGAAGGAAAAAAGAAAACAAAATAAAACACAATGGTCAATTTAGTTAGTGTCTTAATGACAAATTTTGCTTTAAGGACGACTGACTCACACAAAATAAATCACACTCGGAATAAAATGTATTAAAGTTATTAACCATACGATCAATGAAGGCACTTTGACCGTAATTGGTTCTGTGTGTGTGCACATGAAATAATTGAAATTGCCTGGTCCGCCTGCTGGGAACTTGAAACTGTACCAGACCCAGTAAAATATCACAGTTTATAACACCATTTACAAGTTTGTGTAGAAATAATAACAGGGCTTCTTTACGTCTGGTCTCTAGACTTTTTAAGCCACAAAGCAATAGCCTTGTTTCATATGGTAAGTTATGGTAGGGAAAACGGAACTTATACAATAAATATTTCACAAATTTATTTTGTACTTTTTCAAGTCTAATTCTGTGGCAAGCATACTGAGGAGACCAGATTATAGAGCAATATTCGAGTATACTACGGACAAGGCAATTATATAAACATACAAGTGCCTTCGTATCACTGATATGTTTGGTGTTTCTCTTAATAAAGCCCAGTAACCTAAAAGATTTGGTAACAATGCTGTCAATATGCTGGTTAAAGTTCAAATCTGTATCAAAAGTTACATCCAGATCGTTAATAAATTCGACCCTTTCAATATTTACATTATTAATGGTATATGATGTTTCTAAGGGATGTACACATTTATAAAAACTAATAGATTTACATTTAGCAGTATTAATCTTTAGGTCATTTACTTTACACCATTGCACAAAGCCATCAAGATCCGACTGCAAATCATCAGCACTAGAATCAACAGTATTGTACAGCTTTAGGTCGTCTGCATATAAAAGATATTTACAAGATCTAAAACTAGACTGGACATCGTTTATAAAAAGCAAAAACAAAATGGGACCAATATGAGATCCTTGTGGCACTCCGGACGTCACTAACACCTCTCGATAAAATGAACCACACACATTAACCTGTTGGCGACGATCAGTCAAATAGGATTGGATCCATTTCAGGCAGCTTGCAGAAATCCCAATATCGGACAGCTTCTTGATCAGCAGAGGATGACAGACGCTATCAAAAGCTTTTGACAGATCCGTGTAGATGGAGTCGACTTGTTTACCAGACTCAAGGGATGATATCAGAAAGTTCTGATATACTGCCAAGTTGGTAGCTGCTGAGCGGCCCTTGAAAACGCCATGTTGTTCGGGTATGATGTAATTTTTGTATGTGCAGAATACTTCATCTGCAACAATGGCCTCAAAAAGTTTTGGAATTGCAGATAGCAATGAAATCCCTCGGTAGTTCTGAACATCCTCCTTGTCCCCGGACTTAAAAATTGGCTGGACATTAGATTTCTTCCATATTGATGGAAAGAGGCCAGTATCAAAAGATCTTTGAAAAAGGGCACTAAGAGGTCGGGCAAGAGACTCTGAACAACTTTTTAGGAGAAGTGGTTGAATACCATCGGGCCCAGTCCCCTTTGACCCGTCCAATTGACACAATTTACTGTTTAATTCCTCTGCGGTAAAGTTGTGAGTTGCAAGCACAGTGGACCATTTCACTGGGTTAACATGAGATAATACAACCGTGGTGTGATCAGTATAGCATGATTGAAAATGCGATGCAAATGCGTCTGCGATATCTCCGGAGCTCTTGTGTTAAAATATTTGTAGTCAAACCCCTAACACCCTGTATATTCTTTAATTTTTAAATAAATGAAATGCAATTTACCTGTCTTTGATCTCTAAAACTCTTCGTTAAATTTGCCTCGTCTTCGCGGTCTTCCATGACGAGTTGTTTAAGGGCATTTTTCTTGGAATCGTCTAGAGTTTTAAGTGGACTAACCTGATCCCGCTCTATAGCAGTTCTGAGGAAGTTGCCGCATGCGAATCTATAGAAGTCCTCGCAAGGATCTACGTCTTGGTCTACAGTGCTGAGAACGTGGTGAGCTGCTATTATGCATGCTGGAGTAATACAGACCCCACCCTCTAAAACAACAATGTTTATTTGTTTAAAACTCATTGATTTTACATTCAACAATGTAAATAAAACACTTTAAACTGTTTTAGATTTCCACTTTTATTCACAACTTGTGACATATGTTTCGCTAGCACTGAAGGTTCGTCAGGCAAAACGGTATTTAAACTAACAATTTGCTAAATGAGCTTGATTTTTATGAAACGTATTTCTAGGTAATGATTTTTGTGGCTTTTTCTATAACAATATCTATCACTTTTTTAGAAAGTTTAAAGGTACGAGCAGTTACAAATCAAATGAGACTATCGGTCCTATACCGGGTGTCAACGATATCGTTTTACACGATGCCATTCATTTGCTTTTTAGGTTAGGATATTTATATTTGGGTTAACGAAATATGGTATTAAGACACATATTTTTCATGAAAAAACAATTGAATATTACTGCCAGTTTTTCCGATATCAGAACCAAGTTAAGAATTTCAAATGGAACCCTGTATATTATTTTACATAGTTTGATAGAGCTTAGAATTACCAAAATGGCGGACCAGGAAGCGCTTTTTCAAAATTCAATAAGGCGGTCGTTTCCCGATACCGATGAAATTTTGTTTAACAAATTATTAAAATCTTAAACAAAATGGGGTTTTCAATGGATTTTAATCAAACTTAAAATCAAATTTTTAATTTATCACAAAATGGGATAAGTTTAATTTTTTCTTTAAAATGTGAACTTTTTCTTAAATTTTCTCAAAGATTTTAAATAAAAAGTTGTATTTATTAAATATTAGTATTAAAGTATATCTTATTAGCTACACGAAACCGCATAACAAGCCGTATTTTTGCTTTTTGTTTCAGAAAAAATTAACAAAACCTTGCCGATACACATTTTTCCTAATACATAACATGAAACAAACACACACATATTATTAATCAGAAAATCCTGGAATATTTTTTATTGTTTATTGATAAGTAATTTTGTATTATTTTGACATTTTGTGACTGTTGTCTTATTTTAGGAAAGCGAGAAAAAATCACAAGTAGTATTAATTTTATTTTACCAGTAGATACGGTGCAGTAACATGAAAGATGACTTAACTAAGATAAGTAGATCTTGGAAACAATTGCATAGGGATGCCATTATAATTTTCATTAGATTTAACCAGAAACGTCAAAAGTACTGTTTTGTATCGACATTTCTGATAACTTTCGTTACATTTTTACACTGAGAAAAACAAAAAACAAAAACAAAACCGCATAACAAACCGTATTTTTGCTTTTTGTTTGAGAAAAAATTGACGAAACTCTGCCGATATACATTTTTCGTAATACATAACATGAAACACACACACCCACACACACATATTATTAATCAGTAAATTTCGGAATATTTTTTATTGATAAGCAATTTTGTATTATTTTGTCATTTTATGATTTTTGCTGTCTTATTTTAGGAAATCGAGAAAAATTCACAAGTAGTATTAATTTTATTTTACCGGTAGGCTTTCGGTTTTTCTGGAAATACCTAGACCTAAGTCAAGAAGTTTAAAAAGAACCCTGTATATTTTTTCACACAGTTTGATAGAACTTAGAATTCCCTTTACATTGACATATCACAAGTTGATTTTTTTTCGAAGTGGAGGATCAGGAAGCTTTTGTTCAAAATTCAATATGGCGGCCATTTTCTAACACCGAAGATATTTTTGAATTATAGGTAGAAATAATAAACAAATATGGGGGTTTTTATTGGGTTTAATGCTAATTTAAAATCAAACTTTCGCAATTAATACAAAAGTCACTCAATTAAATGTTCTATGCGCTGTCCGCCTTGTTCTTGGCATAGTGTAACTCTCTCAACATTTTCCGCGAGCAGGTTTCGTAAATGCTGTTCTGAGATACTCTCAACGGCTCGTCTTATTCTATTTTCTAACATTTCCAACGATATTACAGGAGTTGCATACACTTTTTCTTTCAGATGACCCCATATAGAAAAATCAAGCGGGGTTAGGTCAGGCGACCTCGCTGGCCATCGAATTGGTCCATTGGTTCCCAACCAGTTCTCACCAAATCGTTCATTCAAGTAGTTTGCAACAATTCTTGAATTATAAGCAGGGGCGCCATCTTGTTGGTAAACTAAATCATCATTTTGCTGCAAATTATTTATAGAATGTTCAATTTCATTTTCGAGAAAGTCCAAATACATCTCGCCAGTTAAAGGCTGATGGAATAATATTGGACCAATAACGCTTAGTCCTACAACGCCTAACCAAACATTAACTCCAAAACGTTCCTGGAAGGCACCTTCTCTTACTAATCTTTGATTTTCCTTTGCCCAATAACGAAAATTATTTCTATTAAACATCCCTAAATTAGTAAACCTTGATTCGTCCGAAAAAATAATCTTATGATGAAACACAGGACTTATTCTATAATTATCTAAAAACCAATTGCAATAAATAAGTCGTCTTTGGAAGTCATTTTCAAATAGGTGGTGGTGAATTTGATACTTAAACGATTTAAACCAGTGTTTCTTTAAAATTTTTCTGGCGCTTTCATGGGACGTATTGCACTGTTTGCCTAATTCACGAAGGGAAGCTGTACGGTCATACTCGATGTACGCTAAAACGTTTGTTTCCACTTCTTCGCTTACTACGAAACCATCATTGCCATTAGCATGGACACCACCATTATTTTCATTTTTTAAATGTTGTACTAGCCAAGGATAATATGCATGTGAAGGAGCGTCACGATTCGGAAAGCGTTCCTGGTATAATCTCTCTGTGTCCCTTGAATTTTTGCGACATTCCCCATAAATAAGGAGCATGTCAATTTGATGTTCTCTTAAATAAACCATAATATTTATTTTTAAGACTAACTAGAACCACTTCTCAGTGTAAAAATGTAACGAAAGTTATCAGAAATGTCGATACAAAACAGTACTTTTGACGTTTCTGGTTAAATCTAATGAAAATTACAATGGCATCCCTATGCAATTGTTTCCAAGGCCTACTTATCTTAGTTAAGTCATCTTTCATGTTACTGCACCGTATCTACCGGTAAAATAAAATTAATATTACTTGTGATTTTTTCCCGCTTTCCTAAAATAAGACAACAGTCATAAAATGTCAAAATAATACAAAATTACTTATCAATAAACAATAAAAAATATTCCAGGATTTTCTGATTAATAATATGTGTGTGTTTGTTTCATGTTATGTATTAGGAAAAATGTATATCGGCAAGGTTTTGTCATTTTTTTCTGAAACAAAAAGCAAAAATACGGCTTGTTATGCGGTTTCGTGTAGCTAATAAGATATACTTTAATACTAATATTTAATAAATACAACTTTCTATTTAAAATCTTTGAGAAAATTTAAGAAAAAGTTCACATTTTAGAGAAAAAATTAAACTTATCCCATTTTGTGATAAATTAAAAATTTGATTTTAAATTTGATTAAAATCCATTGAAAACCCGATTTTGTTTAATATTTTAATAATTCGTTAAACAAAAATTTCATCGGTATCGGGAAACGACCGCCATATTGAATTTTGAAAAAGCGCTTCCTGGTCCGCCATTTTGAAAAAAAATATAACGTGTGATATGTCATTGAAAAGGTAATTCTAAGCTCTATCAAACTATGTAAAATAATATACAGGGTTCCATTTGAAATTCTTAACTTGGTTCTGATATCGGAAAAACTGGCAGTAATATTCAATTGTTTTTTCATGAAAAATATGTGTCTTAATACCATATTTCGTTAACCCGAATAAAAAAATCCTAACCTAAAAAGCAATTGAATGGCATCGTGTAAAACGATATCGTTGACACCCGGTATAGATAAAGTTTCCTTGTGTATCCACCTATTCTGTTAAAAACTAAAAATTAATATCGTTATATCCCAAGCATTAGAAACAGTTGAAATTATAAAAAAATAATCTTATTCTAAACAAAACCAATCCTGTCCTGCAAACAAAAATTATAGATGCCTTAAAAGTGTACATGAATAAAAATTACTTGCAGTTTAATGAGGAGTTATTTTCAGCCAAGGAAGGGCTTATCATGGGGAACCCTTTAAGTCCACTCTTGGCTGAAATCTTTACATGCATAATTTGGAAGAAAAAATTAAAATAAACCCTTTGTTTCAAAAATGTCTCTATTGGTATAGATGCGTCGACTATATATTGGTCTATTTTACTGGCACGATGAGACTGCTTAATATATTTTCAAAAGATTTAAATACCATACACAAAAATATACAATTTACTGTCGAAATAGAAACTAATAACTCTATAAACTTTTTAGATTTGAACATAACAAATGTAGCAAATAAACACGAATTATCAATTTTTCATAAACCTAAATATACCGACACCACCATCAATAACATTGCACGCATTAGCACAAAAACTAGCAGGATTTCATAGCATGATACGCAGATTATTTAATATACCTTTAAACAACGATAATTTTCAAAAAGAATTAAACAAATAACAATGGATATGATGCCAAAATAATTGACAGTATTTTAAATCACATAACACTTTCAGAAATATGCCCTGTACCACCCAAAGAAAAAAATAAATATAAGATACTATAGCCGATCTCAAACCTATTTTTTTTGTTAAAAAGGGTAAGTTAGATATATTATATGTATGTTATATTTGAACCGATTCTTACCACAAATTGTTTATTTAATTTTAACTTAACAAAATGTCCTAGCTTTTCGACTCAAATCTTATTATGTAACTTATCAATGCTAAAGAAATTATTAATAGGTACTGATTTGTGTGACAACAAGACAGTAAAGAATTCTCAAATAATAATAAATAAATCTAAATATTAAATTTTAAGGCCATAGGCAAAGGAATTGCTCACACGTATGTATAATAATCTAACATCTAAATATAAATGGAATCAGAATTTAATCGCATCCAATGTTTTTTGAAAACATTGAGACAGGGAGAAGGCCCACAAATTAAGAAGAAATGTAGGGTGGTCTATCACTTTTGACATCTTTATTAATAATATTAAAATGCTATAAATGTCACGAACTCTGATAAACAAAATTTCCCTAAGTTCATTAGACAAATGTAAACCCTACTTCTACAGTATAAAATTCTCCTTCTTCCATGTATTCTAATTTTACACTCTGTATTATAATAGTCATCTAGAACTACATAAGTATGGTACAAGAAACTCCACCAACATTTATATACCTCCCTATAGGACTAGCACTTTCCAAAAAAGTCCTTACTGTTTTTGTGGGAATATATACAACCAACTACCAAAAAGCCTAAGAGAAATAACTTCTTACAAAAAATTTAGGAAAAGTACAGAGTTATCTTTTTGAAAAAAGTTATTATAATGTTAAAAATTACTTTTCAATTTTGCAATAAATGTTTTCTGTTAGTCCAATCTTAATATTGTTTTAAAAATGTCTTATGTTATCCATTATTTTTACACTTAACGTCATATCTATTTAGATCTTTTGGCATAAAGTGCTGTTCTATACGGCAATACCATTTAATTTCAGGCCCTTTCTCCTGAAATTTCTCCCATCTTTAATTCCAATGTGAAATATAAAAAAGATGCTGTTTGAATAAAAAATTTTAATGGGACATGCAATGTATACCTATAGATGAAAAATTTTAATAAAAACAAATATAGATTGGCTTGTTTTTTTTTTAATTTGTATTGTAATCCTCTTTTTTTATATTATGAAATATAAGCAGTTTCTATCGCCATGTTTTTCTTATGGATTTTAATACTCTTTTTTATTAATATGAAATATAACCAGTTCATTCAATGTTATAATATTTTAATACCCAAGCTTTGAGTTTCTAGATGGCCTAGTTTTTTGTTTAGATTGTAGTCCTCTTTTTTATATATTACAAAATATAGGCACATAGGCAGTTTCTAGATTGCTTTTTTTACAGATTTTAGTGATCTTTTTTATATAATATGATATATAAGCAGTTTATTAAATATTACAATATTTTAATATCCAAGCTTAAGGTTTCTAGATTGTCACTTTTTTTTATAGATTTTAATAATATTTTTTTTAAGATATAAAATATAAGCATCATATATTATACGTATTAGTTTAATTTGATCCATTTCTTGATCCATCTGATAATAAAGTGTACATATTTAATAATCATAAAAAATTATAACCTTTAAAAAAATAAAAGACATAACAAAACATTATAATTTAAAAGTTGTGTCAGGTATTTTAAATACTTAGGATACTTGGGTAAGGTGCAAGATCTGTCTTTTTTTTAATTTAACATTCCTTTTAAAAAGGGTCCATAAGAGTAATACAATTTTTTTATATAAAAAAATAAAATTATAAAAAATATATTAATTAACATATATATATATATATATACTAAACACATTGGCGTCATTTTGAATTTTGAATTCAAAATGACGTTTTACGTCAGTTTACCACTATCAAGACTGAAGACTACACATCCCCTATCATATTTAATTTGTCTGCAAAAGTCAATTGAATAAGATTTTTTTTAAATGTTTTGGCCGCCATCTTGAAATCATGCCACAACTTTACCAGTTTATATCTGTATCACAGTTATTGCTTACACAAAATTTAAAATTAATCTAATTAGTTAAACTTTTTATTACGCCGCCATTTTGTTTTGCTATCTTATATTCATACTAAAATTTTGCCAGTTCATTCCTATACAGTGTGGGCCATTTTGGTGATGCATGTATTGAGATCTAAGAAACTATAAGAGATACAAAAATTATTAAATGGGCAAAGTTTTACAGAATTTTATTGGTAATTTAAAAACGCCAGCGGCGTGCTTTTAAGTTGTTCGGTTTTCGAGATATTTTGAAAAACTAAAAAGTGGCATTTTCTGTAAAGCCCTGTAACTTCTTTATTTGTATTTTGTTTCAAACTCTATGAATACTTTTTCGTAGCCATTTTTTTTGTAGAAATCAATTATTGTATTAGATTTTAATTACGACGTTTCGGTTATCCTTCACCATCACCAACTTTATTTTTTCTTATGGACGCCATATTGAATTTTTGTCTCTTTAAAATAAGCAAAAAAAATCCTATTCATTGATGTGTCACAAGTTTACGTTTCCTAAAGAAAAACCAGCAAAATGTCCAAAAATCGATTTTATTCTAGCAGTAACAATATTATTTTTTTGTTTTGGACTGTTTGATTTTTTGACTTGTCAAAGTTTGTTAGTTATTTTTTGTTATCCTTTATTTTGAATTCTTAAAAATGGCTGTATGTTACACCAACGAAGAGAAATTTGATATGCTGGAGTGTTATATTGAAAACAATAGAAATGCGCTTTTAGCCTTAAAAAAATATAACAAAGACAATAACAATCGTGACAATCAAGTTATAAATAACTTTCCCGAAAACCCAACTTCATCGACAAGAATAAGAAGTACAAAGCTAGACATTCCTAGGACAAGACTTGGAGGGATTTTAAAGAAAAATAAGTACCATCCATACAAGCCGACCATTGTTCAAGAGCTCATTGAAGGAGATTTTCTTTAGGAAACTTACCTTTTGTAGCTGGTACATTAAGAAATTCCAGGAAGATGTAAATTTTAGCAGTGCCATTGTATGGACTGACGAAACATATTTTAGTAACTGTGGAATCTTTAACAAACACAATCGTCACCATTGGGCAACAGAGAATCCTAGATTGTTGGCACAACGTAGGTTGCAAACTCGATTTGGCATGAACGTTTGGTGTGGCATTTACGGTAAAATAGTTTTTTATATTAGCAGGTTTAACTGCTTTATACATAATCTTGTATTTTCAGGTAATCGACTTATAGGTTCATTTTTTTACCAGCATACATAAAAAAAATGTCGTGCTTGCGTTGCTAAAAATGGACAGCATTTTGTTTAATATACCAAATATTGTATTCTTTTGTGTACATGTGTCTGTTTCTAGTTAAAGCTTATTATTGTTTATTCGTATTTTTTGTGATTTTCTACATTAAATATTTATTAAACATTACAAAAAAATATTATTACCGTGGCGATCCAAAGCCTACTAGAATAAAATCGATTTTTGAATATTTTGATGGTTTTCCTTTAGGAAATGTAAACTTGTTATACATCAATGAATAGGATTTTTCTTGCTCATTTTAAAGAGACAAAAATCCAATATGGCGTCCATAAGAAAAATTAAAGTTGGTGATGGTGAAGAATAACTGAAACGTTGTAACTAAAATCTAATGCAATAACCGTTTTCTACATAAAAAAAGGCTATAAAAAAGTGTTCATAGATTTTGAGACAAAATACAAATAAAGAAATTTCAGGGCTTTACAGAAAATGCCACTTTTTAGGTTTTTCAAAATATCTCGAAAACCAAATAAGTTAGAAGCACGCTGCTGACGTTTTTAAATAACCAATAAAATTCTGTAAAACTTTGCTCATTTAATCATTAAAATAATCACCAAAATGGCCCACACTGTATAACACTTGATTGTTGTGCATACTTTGAGGTAAATTGGATAATTAGGTTTCTTAGTAATAGTTTTTTGCGTTTCAATAGGCCGCCATCTTGTCCCGGCATATTGGACTTTTCCCAAAATATTACCAAATCATCCCCATGTGACCCTTAATTTTTGAGTAAAATTTAAAGCCAATCGGGTAAGTAGGAAGTTTTTTAGCAATGCCGCGAAGAGACACACCCACATACAGACAGACAGACCGACGGAATTGATGATTTTCGACATCTAGGGACCCTGAAACGCAAAAATATCCGAAAAATCTCGGAGGGTGATTTTTCACGATTACGATACTTCCCTGTTACGAGGGAAGTAAAAAGTATTAGCAATATGTTTTTATAGAACGGAAGCTTTCACGGCTTTGGTCTATTAAGAAACCATGCTTCTTGGGATTAGACCGTGTCAAATTGGAATTACTATCCGACGTTTCGCCTTTGATTGCACGAGGCATCTTCAGGAATCTTTACTCCACGAGATCTGAACACTGAATGAGCTCGAAGAGATTCAGGCGGGCTTTTATACCCGACTTGTGTTCTCCGAACCGTGACCCTCTGTTAAGATCGATTTCCACGTGCGATGTAGACCGTAACCCTTATCTCTATTGAAATTTTTTGTATGTTTAAATATTTCAATAGATTCTCTAACTTTTACAATACTCTCTAACTTTTACAACACGTACAATCTCCAATACACATAAGAAGATTGGCCAATGCTTGCGATCCCCGACAGATCTTGTACAGAGTGGCCATTTTATGGTGATACAGTACCTTATCTAGAAAACGGTAATAGTTACGACAAAAAGTTAAATACAAAAATTGTTTGGATTCAATCAAATTTTTATTTTATTTCACTTTTGTTTATACAGGGTGTTTCGTTTTGACGTGACACATGTCAACTTTCTTAATTTGAATGGAACATCCTATATATTATTACATGTTTCGATTCTACTGTTAATTTGCGAAAGTTTTTATAATAACATCTATATTTGAATTCTTTATCGTTTTTGAGTAAATTGAGTTTTTAGAATTTTTTTTTAAAAAAAATTTTACCTTTAAAACTTTAATGGAACTGATTAATATACTCAACATACATTACTAAGAGTTCAATTCAACGAGTTTCCATGCTGGTCTTACCAATTAATATACAGGGTGTTAAAAATGGAGAGCAAAACAAACAGAACTTTAAATGTAAAAATTTTCTGTTTTTCAAATGGAACACCCTATATATTTTTATTTCTTCTGATTCAGCGTTCAATCACCTATCGTTACTCATATATATGTCCTATACCTAAAATGAACAGTTTCGATTTTATTAGCCGTTTTCTGATTTATCCCGGAATTTTGCAAGTAAATGAGATCAGAAACTAAAAAAATCAAGATAGGCTTAGGAAATAACCGAATGCAATTGTTGACTTAAGTTGACATTTGCTTTGTTTGTCGTTTTTGTCAAATTTTTGCTACGAAATTTCTTAAAAAATGGCTTTATATAGTTTAGATGAACGTTTGAAATTATACAACTGTTTCATAAAAAATAATAAAAGTCCAGGGTTAGCCCTTAGAGAATATTCGAGGGAATATCCTAATAATCGAGTTCCCTCCAGGACTATATTTTTTCGAATTGTGCGTGATTTGCAAAATGGTGTCCTTAAAAACTCTAAGAAAAATCGTCCCAATTTTGTCTTCACTGAGGAAAAACAACTGGAGATTTTACTTTATTTCGGGGAAGATGATGAAAGATCCCAAAGAGATGCTGACAGAGACATTGCAGGTGTCAGTAGAGGAAGTATTCAAAAAACACTGCAGGTCAATGGTTATCATTCTTATAAATTTCTTTAAACTCAATTATTATCACAATTAGACTTTAATGAAAGATTGACTTTTTGTTGTGATATTATGGACCGGCAGTTCGAAAATGTGTTTTTTTTCAAAAGGACTTTGGACTGATGAGGTCTCATTTAATTTAAACATCTAATAAAAGCAATTAAAAAACAAGGCCGTCAAACCGTAAATGTGTGGTGCATAATTATTTGCGACCGTATTATCGGACCAATATTTTTTGACAAGTCGTTAAATGGCGAAAGATACTTGGAGCTGCTTAGAAATGAAATCATGCCCCTTATCAACGACTTGCCAGCAAATATTCGAGAAAATATCATTTTTCAGCAGGATAGCGCCCCTTACCACACGGTTGCACCGGTAGTAAATTTCCTTAATCAACATTTTCCATTGTGGATAGGAAGACATAGTTTAATATCCTGGCCACCACGAAGCTTTGATTTAAGCCCTTTAGACTTCTTTTTGTAGGGTGCACGAAAAATAAAGTTTATAAAAATAGATCTAATAATAGAAATGAGTTAAAAATAAAAATCAGGGAAGAGATCAATAATTTTAATGCATCTAATTCGGTAAAGAACGTTATTCGAAAAATAGAGGCTATTTACACTTCATGTATCGCAGTGGACGGTGGCCATATTGAAAATTTTTTCATGTTTAATACTCAGTTAGTTATTAGTTATACCGTGTGGCACAAGATTTTTGTCTCTCCCTTATTTTCGTAAACATTAAATAATAAGAACATAAATTACATAATATTTCACTTTTATTTGTATTTTCTAACATTATTTATAGTCGCATTCTGTGTTAAGGAAATGAGAATAAGGCTTAGTTTACGACATTTTTATTTTAGCCCTCTTCATCTGTTTACTCATATTAAAAAAAAATAGTCAAATCAGAAAACGGCTAATAAAATCGAAACTGCTCATGTATAGGACATATATATATGAATAATGAATTGAACGCTGAATCAGATGAAATAAAAATATACAGGGTGTTCCATTTGAAAAACAGGAGATTTTTACATTTAAAGTACTGTTTGTTTTGCTCTCCATTTTTAACACCCTGTATATTAATTGGTAAGACCAGCAACTCGTTGAATTGAACCCTTAGTAATGTATGTTTAGGATATTAGTCAGTTCCATTAAAGTTTTATATGTAAAAAAATTTTTTTTTAAAAATATGTTTTTTTGAAAAAAATTCTAAAAACTCAATTTACTCAAAAACGATAAAGAATTCAAATATTGATGTTATTATAAAAACTTTCGCAAATTAACAGTAGAATGGAAATATGTAATAATATATAGAGTATCCCATTTAAATTAAGAAAGTTGACATGTGTCACGTCAAAACGAAACACCCTGTATAAGCAAAAGTGAAATAAAATAAAAATCTAATTGAATCCAAACAACTTTTGTTGTAACTATTACCGTTTTCTAGATAAGGTACTGTATCACCATAAAATGTCCACCCTGTACCTTTCCAAACAGAAGGAGTATATAAAATTCGTTGCTCCTGTTGAGAAGTGTATGTGGGAGAAACAGGATGCTCAATATCAACTGGACTTAAGGAACATGAACGATGTATTAAAGAGAAACAAATTGTTCAATCTGCTGTAGCTGAACTCCAACATAACACTGGCCATTTCATAAATGTAAAGGAAACCTAGGTTCTAGCATCGGTTCCGGGTTTTTATAAACGAAAAGTTAGAGAATCTATTGAAGTATTTAAACATACAAAAAATTTCAATAGAGATACCGGTTACGGTCTACATCACACGTGGGTCAAGGTTCGGCGAGCACAAGTCGGGTATAAAAGCCCGCCTGAATCTCTTCGAGCTCATTCAGTGTTCAGATCTCATGAAATAAAGATTCCTGAAGATGCCTCGTGCAATCGAAGGCGAAACGTCGGATAGTAATTCCAATTTGACGCGGTCTAATCCCAAGAACCATGATTTCTTAATATGTATTTATTTTTAAAACCACTCCATAAAATAAAACAACACTCCCCAAGAATTGAACATAACTCACCATCATTTGCAGTCAACAAACAAATCATGAACACAAAACTAATCACACTCAAAATCACTACAAAGGCCAAAAACAACTTTTCCCGATTTGAATACGTTTTTACTCGTTTCCATGAACTTATCACAGGCATTGTAACTGACATTGCTAGAATTATTTAGTAAACAACCTATTAATGAGTTTAAATTTTGGGTATATACATATATTGATATTAACATTTGCAAAAGAACTGTTTATCATTTTTTTGTCAATATCGAGCGAAACAATACCATACTGTTATTTGTTTTATACTGGTATTTGTGTATTTGGCATATACACAGTAAATTATTCTTTAAAAAAACTGACGTTAAACAATTAAAAGGAACTTTAGCTCTTACTGCCGAGAATTAAAATGCTCAATTCAGCGTCTTTTAAGAGAAATTATGGTATCAGTCTAGTGAATCATTCTCTCAAATGACGCAACCGACGGTTGTCTTAATAAACGTTAATTATTATAATTTTAGAAGGGTTTATTAGGTTATGACATTGTTAATGTAAGGTAATTTGTTTGAAATGTCTATTTTAGAGCTAAATAATTTTTTCGTGTGTTTCCAGTCGCAGTATCTCAAACCGTCGAGATGTTTTCCATAACTTTTACTGACAGATACAAGAAAAAAATAAATCGGTACATTTTCTTTACCCAGAAGTTCCCACGTTATGAATATTTCCGGTTTCACCAGAAATGACTCCAGTTTCGATTTTTTAAATGGAACACTCTGTATATTTTTACATTTTTGGATTCCTCAGACAATTCTGAATCAGAACGTGACATTTTAAAAACTTTTTACGCCTACTTGATTTATTTATAGCCATTTTTAAAATTGCATTTAGGTGGTGAAAGCAAATTAATCTAAGCACCTGAAATGGTGGCAGAATAATATAATCGCTGAGTTTTATAGATTAGTCTGATAACTAGGAACAAGAGAAGTTGATGTGTACTAACTTTTTGCGATTAGATTAAAAATAAGCCCAAAAATTAAATTTTACTAAAGGCCGTTTTACATGGTGCAGTTCTTCTTTGCAATATGCAATAGTCTTGACCAAAGGCAAAAGGTACTAATGTTTTGCTACTGCGCATGCTTTTGTTCAAGACTATTGCAATTTGCCAGAAAGAATTGCAGCATGTAAAACGGCCTTAAGAAAAATACTCGATAATCAATTACTCTGACCGACAAGATTTTTCTAACACGGGTCAGCTCATTATTTTCACAATGGAAATACCCTCCCAATAATAAAAAAAATATTCGGAAAGCCCTAATAGGTACCATTTTTTAATAGTCTAATTAGAACCTTTTATATTGGCAGGTAAAATTTTATTGTGGGGCGGCTAAAATGGATCCATTTTACAACGGAAAAATTACCTAGACTGTGATGTTTACAACATTAGACATAAAATAAACGTTAAACATCACTCTTCTGTTGAGTTTCGAATTCAGTGGTTCTCTGTGTATCGATAAGCAAGTGTATGTGAAGACGAGAAAGTCGAGTGAAACGCGCTGAAGTTGCAAAATTTCTCGTGACAAATTTTGTTATATTTGTGGAGAATTTCTGGTGAAATCACAATCAAAGCCTACTTTAAATATTTTGGTGTGTTAATTGGGAATCGAGATAAGTGGTGGACTCCCCATGTGTGCTGTGTTAGTTGTAGTGTATCATTGGTGCAGCGGATGAAGGGAAAGAGAAAAACGATGCCTTTTGCAGTTCCAATGGTATGGCGAGAACCCACCAATCATTCTGACGATTGTTATTTTTGTCTGACAAAGACTGAAGGTTATTCCAAAAAGAGAAAGCACAATATAATATCCAAATTTGCCAGTGCCGATTGCGCCTTTAGATAGGCAAGTTATTGATTTGGGAGATAATGGAGATAACGCATCATCAAACAGCTCAGAAGAACAGTGCACCGATCCCACTTTTACCACAGGTCCCAGTTCTGGCGAGCCACATTTGATTGTTCAAAGTGAATTAAATGATTGAGTACGTGATTTGGGGTTATCCAAGCAACAGTCAGAACTTCTGGGTTCCCGTCTTAAGGAATGGAACCTATTGGCCAAAGAAACAAAAATTACGAATTTCAGAAAAAGAAATGCTATGTTGTCTGAATTCTACACTACTGATATAGACAGTTTAATGTAGGAACTTGATATTGAACATTCTCCCCGTGAGTGGCGCTTATTCATAGACTCATCTAAATATAGCTTAAAAGCTGTGTTATGGCATAATGGAAATTTAAAACCCTCTATACCAGTTGCCCATTCAGTTGCAATGAAAGAAAATTATGAAAATATGGGCACGATTTTGGATAAAATAAACTACAATAGGTCAAAATGTTAAAAATGGCAGATATGAAAAAATGGGGTTAATACTTAAAAGTTATAGCGATTTAAACAGGGTTAAGAATTTTCTGAAATCAGGTATCATAACATTTTTTCTTTGAAAACCCTACGTGCTACAACTTTCTATTTTATGTATTTGGATGGACATTGTGTTCGTGCAATAAATCAGCATTATGTAATTTTTAAAAATGTACTTACATTGGATCCCAGCCTAACTCTGTTGATGAAAAGAGTGCACGCCTATTGCGCCTAACGTTTGGAAAAGCATTTTTATACAGTTTTCTGCTGCCCCTCTTCAGATATCGTCAACAAATTTAAGCGCACAAATCTGTACCTTTGGCTAACAAATAGTTCAGAGTATTAAAATAATGTAACACGTAAAATGTAAAAGCACAGTATTCGAGTTCACTGTAGTTGTTCGAAGTGCATTCTTCCTTGTTCACGACACATTTCCGCTCGTTCAATTGCTTCTCTCAACACGTTGTGGAGCATTTGAAGCGTAATACTTCTAAATACACGTACAATCCTTTCTTCTAAGATTTCAAGGCTGTTACGTAGACTCTTTCTTTAGCATATCCGCAAATAAAAAAAATCGAGAACAGTGAGGTCCGGTGAACGGGCGGGCCACCATATTGGGCCATTGGTTGCAATAACTTTATTGTTAAAATGTTCAATTAAATAATTAAGAACTTCTCTGGTATTGTGAGGAGGTGCTCCATCTTGCTAGAAAATTCGGCGTAAAACTTCTAAAGATAGATCATTAAGATGTTGCTCAATTTCATTTTGGAGAAAGCCTAAGTACTTAACCCCTGTTAATTGTCTTTGAAATAAAATTGGCCCAATTATTCTGTTACCAATGACACCAGCCCAGAAATTGACACCAAACCTTTCTTGAAAATTTCCTACTCTCATTTCATGTTGATTTTGTTGGGCCCAGTAACGAGTGTTTTGCTTGTTAAAAATACCATTATTAGTAAATCTGGATTCGTCAGAAAATAAGGGACAATTCTACAATTTTGGAGCAACCAATCACAAAGCAATACCCGTCTATCGCCATCGTCAAGATACAAATGTTGGTGTAACTGGTACTTAAAAGCTCGATATCCGTGTTTCTTTAGTATTTTTTTAGCTGATTCATGATTTAAACCCCGTTCGTGATTTATTTATAATAAACTAGTTAGTTTATTAATTATTATTAATTTCCACTTATTTATTTCTTCTTGAGATGCAAATTATTAATAAAATTTACATAAAAATATTAAATTTACGTTAGAAGTGGAACAAAATAAGACAATAAATTTTTTGGATTTAACAATTATGAACAATGACAATAAACACGATTTTCAAATTTATCATAAACCATCTTACACAGATATAACAATACAAAAAACATCAAATCATCCTTTTGCACATAAAATAGCAGCTTTCAACAGCTTTGTACATCGTTTAATTAGTATACCTATGTCATCAGATAACTATAATAAAGAATTGAATATTATAAAGCAGATTGCCATTAACAATGGCCATAGTCTTAATATAGTGGACAAAATAGTAAATAAAAAACAATATAAAAAAAGCAACCAATTTAATCTATCCAAATAATAATTTAAAAGATATAGCCAAATTTAATACAATAACATATACAGGGAAAATTAGCTCTAAAATCAGTAAACATCTCATGAGAGCAGATTATAAAGTTATACTTTCTGTACAAATAATACATTAGGGAAATATATTAAAAATAATAAATCCAAGTCTGATAAATCTAAAAAATTAGGGGTATACGAATTAGAATGTGGGTCCTGTGATAAAGTTTACATTGGCCAAACGGGGTAGACCTTTCAATAAACGTATAAAAGAACACAAATCCTCATATAATAAAGAAAAAACAGACTCCAATTACGCTAAACATTTGATAGAAGCAAATCATACATTTAAAACCGAATATAAAATTTTGTATACGGCTAATAAAAGCTACAAATTGAACCATTTGGAAAGTTTAGAAATTAACAAGAGGAAAACCCGAAATATTTTATTGAATGACCAGTTAGACTTAAATGGTTCCCCTCTGTTAAATCTTTATATCTAAAGAATAGACAGGTAAACACCGATATTGTTTTATTGATACCATTAAGATTTTTATATATATATATTTTTTTAATATTTGGTACAGATTTTAGTGTTAGTTTTAAGTTAGCTTTTGACAAAGACACAGTGTGTCGAAACAGCTGTCAAGCAGAAATAAAAAAGTGGAAATTAATAAACTAAACGTGTTTATTTTGTATACTAATGTATAATGAATTTTCATCAAGTAACGTCTACATCGATAAGACATTTATAATAAATCTGCCTTCTGCCACTTGATTTCCATCTTGATGCCTAAAACGATTCTCGAGATATGGAAAATACTGATGGACTGGAAGTTGCCGGTCGGGGTATCTCTGAGCATACAACTCAGCAGCATTCCTTGAATTTGTATGACATTCTCCAAATATTAATAACATATCGACTTTTTTCACACAAAAATAATACTGAAAACAAGAAAAATAAGGAAATCTTATGTCTCCTCAGAAAGAATAGGTAAGTGTCACTGTCAAATCCTATTTAATATCCAGCTTGGCTATCCATGGTACACTTGATAAAAGTAAATAATCGATTAACGAGTATTTTTCTTAGTAATATTTAATTTTTGAGCTTATTTTTAATCGAATTAAATTTTTTAATTTTAATTTAATAATTTACAACATGGCGTCATCAAGATTTTGATCGGACATTTTATTCCATCGCCATCATCAACAACTAGCACTGATGATAGGTTTCGGCTCGAAACGTCGGATATATGTGAAGTGTGTTATGTCATTGAATTTAGAATTTAAATTAAAGTTAATTAAGCATAAAATGGAATTTTTTGCCTTTTTAAAAAAAGAAAGTTTACGATGGTTGCGAAGAAACGCAACGTCGGATTGAAAATCTAGCAGCGCCATCTTGTAAAGCGGAAGAAGTAACATCGAGAATGTGGAATTTAGTTTGGTTTTTCTCGAATAACTTCGGAAGTATTCGGATTTTTCAAACTTTTAAGGCGACATTTCGATTGGCATGAAATTGTACAACTTTGCCATGATTTAACCAACTTTGTATCTCTTATAGTTTGCGAGATCCCAATGATAGGCCTCGAATTTGGGACACACTGTATACTGTGAATATGTACTGAACTTCGCTGGAAGAAATATGGGCACTTAAAGGCCATGTTCACTGCTCTTCATGATCGGCAATAATTGCTTATATTAATACCTTGATTAAGCCATTAATAAATTTCGCGTTTCTACGCGTACACGTCCATACTAGGATTAATTTCATTTTCTGGCTTTCGGTGCTTGTTGCCACTAGACATACGGGAAATGTTTTTTACTTATGGACGTTTTAGTAAATTTATTTTGTGTCGCCTTTTGACTAGAGGCGCTGACGTTACTGAGTCCCTTGTGGGGCCCTGAATCCAACACGAAATTTGTAATGTAAGTTTTGTTTTTCGCGTCTGCATATTCCTAGGATCTTAAAATTCGAACAATAAAACTCCTAATACATATGGAAATTAGAAGCAGTTTTAAGCATTATGAAGCTGCAGCGGTGATACTATTTTTAGTTGCTATACTTAAAGTAAAGGAAATTTAACCAATTTTTTTGTTTTCTCTGCTCACTGGCCTATAAATAGTTTTTTTATTGTTATAGCTGCCATTTTGTTTCGCCAAAATGGATTTTCACCACAGTTGTGCAAGATCTCCAAGGCTAATTACGAGGAAAGGAAAAAAAACGTTTAATAACGCATTTATCGTAGAGTAATGTATTTCAAATAATAAAGAAAACCTGTCTATATAAATCATCGGACAATATCGCCAATAAAAAACCGGCAGATAAAATGGAGTCGGGTTTAATGTAAAACGTACATGTGGAGAATTATATTAATGTAAATAAACAGTTCCTTCTGATTATAAGAAGCGGACGTAGCAAATATATCAAAAAGTTGATAGTCGTAGGAATAGTGGAAGAAATATGGGCACTTAAATGCCATGTTCACTGCTATTCATGATCGGCAATAATTGCTTATATTAATACCTTGATTAAGCCATTAATAAATTTCGCGTTTCTACGCGTACACATCCATACTAGGATTAATTTCATTTTCTGGCTTTCGGTGCTTGTTGCCACCTGACATACGGGAAATGTTTTTTACTTATGGAGGTTTTAGTAAATTTATTTTGTGTCGCCTTTTGACTAGAGGCGCTGACGTTACTGCGTCCCTTGTGGGGCCCTGAATCCAGCACGAAATTTGTAATGTAAGTTTTGTTTTTCGCGTCTGCATATTCCTAGGATCTTAAAATTCGAACAATAAAACTCCTAATTAATACATATGGAAATTAGAAGCAGTTTTAAGCGTTATGAAGCTGCAGCGGTGATACTATTTTTAGTTGCCATACTTAAAGTAAAGGAAATTTAACCAATTTTTTTGTTTTCTCTGCTCACTGGCCTATAAATATTTTTTTTATTGTTATAGCTGCCATTTAGTTTCGTCAAAATGGATTTTCACCACAGTTGTGCAAGATCTCCAAGGCTAATTACGAGGAAAGGAAAAAAAACGTTTAATAACGCATTTATCGTAGAGTAATGTATTTCAAATAATAAAGAAAACCTGTCTATATAAATCATCGGACAATATCGCCAATAAAAAACCGGCAGATAAAATGGAGTCGGGTTTAATGTAAAACGTACATGTGGAGAATTATATTAATGTAAATAAACAGTTCCTTCTGATTATAAGAAGCGGACGTAGCAAATATATCAAAAAGTTGATAGTCGTAGGAATAGTGGAAGAAATATGGGCACTTAAAGGCCATGTTCACTGCTCTTCATGATCGGCAATAATTGCTTATATTAATAACTTGATTAAGCCATTAATAAATTTCGCGTTTCTACGCGTACACATCCATACTAGTATTAATTTCATTTTCTGGCTTTCGGTGCTTGTTGCCACTAGACATACGGGAAATGTTTTTGACTTATGGACGTTTTAGTAAATTTATTTTGTGTCGCCTTTTGACTAGAGGCGCTGACGTTACTGAGTCCCTTGTGGGGCCCTGAATCCAACACGAAATTTGTAATGTAAGTTTTGTTTTTCGCGTCTGCATATTCCTAGGATCTTAAAATTCGAACAATAAAACTCCTAATACATATGGAAATTAGAAGCAGTTTTAAGCATTATGAAGCTGCAGCGGTGATACTATTTTTAGTTGCTATACTTAAAGTAAGGGAAATTTAACCAATTTTTTTGTTTTCTCTGCTCACTGGCCTATAAATAGTTTTTTTTATTGTTATAGCTGCCATTTTGTTTCGCCAAAATGGATTTTCACCACAGTTGTGCAAGATCTCCAAGTCTAATTACGAGGAAAGGAAAAAAACGTTTAATAACGCATTTATCGTAGAGTAATGTATTTCAAATAATAAAGAAAACCTGTCTATATAAATCATCGGACAATATCGCCAATAAAAAACCGGCAGATAAAATGGAGTCGGGTTTAATGTAAAACGTACATGTGGAGAATTATATTAATGTAAATAAACAGTTCCTTCTGATTATAAGAAGCGGACGTAGCAAATATATCAAAAAGTTGATAGTCGTAGGAATAGTGGAAGAAATATGGGCACTTAAAGGCCATGTTCACTGCTCTTCATGATCGGCAATAATTGCTTATATTAATACCTTGATTAAGCCATTAATAAATTTCGCGTTTCTACGCGTACACATCCATACTAGGATTAATTTCATTTTCTGGCTTTCGGTGCTTGTTGCCACTAGACATACGGGAAATGTTTTTTACTTATGGACGTTTTAGTAAATTTATTTTGTGTCGCCTTTTGTCTAGAGGCGCTGACGTTACAGAGTCCCTTGTGGGGCCCTGAATCCAGCACGAAATTTGTAATGTAAGTTTTGTTTTTCGCGTCTGCATATTCCTAGGATCTTAAAATTCGAACAATAAAACTCCTAATACATATGGAAATTAGAAGCAGTTTTAAGCATTATGAAGCTGCAGCGGTGATACTATTTTTAGTTGCTATACTTAAAGTAAAGGAAATTTAACCAATTTTTTTGTTTTCTCTGCTCACTGGCCTATAAATAGTTTTTTTATTGTTATAGCTGCCATTTTGTTTCGCCAAAATGGATTTTCACCACAGTTGTGCAAGATCTCCAAGGCTAATTATGAGGAAAGGAAAAAAAACGTTTAATAACGCATTTATCGTAGAGTAATGTATTTCAAATAATAAAGAAAACCTGTCTCTATAAATCATCGGACAATATCGCTAATAAAAAACCGGCAGATAAAATGGAGTCGGGTTTAATGTAAAACGTACAGCGTGGTCCACTTAAGATGCTCCTATACTTTATCACAATAAATAAGACACTGAGAAGAAAAAGTTAAATACAAAAGTATTTGACCCTAAGTATATTTTTTATTTATAATATTTTTATGTATACAGGGTGTTCCATTGTGCCAGGACAGTAACCAACTTTTTTCTTTTTAATGAAATAGTATGAATATTTTTTGAAATTCTAATTCTATGCTTGATTTTGAGTATTTTGTGTCATCATAGCATACGAAATTTTGAGTAGTTTTTAGAAAAATTAATTTTTCTAATTTTTTTCGGAATAACAGTTTTTTGGAAAAATGTGATTTTTTCACACTTGAAGACTAAAATTGTGAATTTTGGTTATGGATCCATGGGAGTGGTTAATATTTAATACTCTGACCTATCAAGAGCGAAAATCCATTATACAGGGTGGTCACAAAAAAATGTTTTTGTGTAATTTAGAAGTTATGACCAATTTTCTATAATAATTTAGGTATTTTTGTTAAAAATCTAACTAAACCTAAATAATATCCTATTCTAAGTTTTTTTTAACATTTTATTTAAATTTAACATTAAATCAACAAGTAATGCAAGAAAGAAAGTAACTAATTACTGATTACAAAACATTTTCGACATAACCCCCGTCTTTGGCAATAGTATAATATTACGATTACGGTTTTAATTTTCGCAATAATAGCATTTCTAAACGCGTCTTAATTTTACAAGATATCCATGGAAAAACAAAACTAGTAAAATTGTTGCCTGGACACCAATAAATACACAGTTTTTATTTGACATTTAGTTGCCTCTAACTCTTTTTAAAGGAAAAATGGCTTTATACAGTGTCCAAGAGCGTTTAAATCTTCATGAATGTTATATGAGAAATAATAAGAGTCCAGCATTAGCCCTGCGGGAGTATCGGTTGTTGTATCCTTCAAGATGGGTACCCACAAAACATATTTTTTCACGAATTGTTCGTGATCTTGAACGTGGAGCGGTAATCAATAAACAAAAACGGCGCCCAAAAATTGTCCTAACAGAAGAAAAGCAATTAGACATTCTCCTGTATTTTGAAGAAAACAACGAAAATTCGCAAAGAGATGC
This sequence comes from Kuschelorhynchus macadamiae, assembly GCA_030620095.1. Taxonomy (NCBI): domain Eukaryota; kingdom Metazoa; phylum Arthropoda; class Insecta; order Coleoptera; family Curculionidae; genus Kuschelorhynchus; species Kuschelorhynchus macadamiae. The sequence continues at coordinate 1,386,817 of JAUTXW010005427.1, forward strand.
ATCCCGAGATCTACCGGGAATTAGTAAGACTAGTGTCTAACAGGACTTTTAAATAAGGCTTTTTTAGTGTTCTCTCAGGATGGACCACCATTTTGAAACCGACATTTTTAAAAATATTTTATTTACCGATGAGGCAATTTTCAATACGGCCAGCATGATCAACCTAAAAAAATACTCATTACTGGTGTAACTCAAATGAACATCGTGTAAAAGAAATGAAAAAACATGGTCGGAGAAGTGTTTATGTGTGATGTGGTATCATCCGTGATCGAATAATAGGTCCAGTATTTTATGACTTTGTTCTGAATGGTGAGAGGTATTTAAATTTGTTGGAGAACGAAATATTTCCGTTAATTGACAATCTGCCGAGCGATATTAAAGAAGGGCCTGTTTATCAACAAGATAGTGCTCCATATCACACTGTAGTGCCTTTTAGAAAATGTTTGAATCAACGGTTTCCATTTTGGATTGGTTGGTACGGGACCATAGATTGGCCAGCAAGGAGCCCCGACTTAACACCCCTGGATTTTTTTTATGGGGCAACCTAAAAAACGAGGTGTATAAAAATAGGTGTAATACTGTTCAAGATTTAAAAAGGAGAACTAGACAAGAGGTAGAAAGACTTAATGCAACAGACACGATTAGAAATGCTATTGCGAGAATTGAAACCATGTATACTAACTTGTATTGCCAAAGACGGGGATTATGTCGAAAATGTTTTGTAATAAGTAATTAGTTACTTTCTTTTTTGCATTACTTGTTGATTTAATGTTAAATTTAATTATAATGTTAAAAAAACTTAGAATAGGATATTATTTAGGTTTAGTTAAATTTTTAACAAAAATACCCGAATTATTATATAAAATTGGTCATAACTTCTAAACTACTAATTTTTGGAGTATAAAATATATGTATGGAATGACGCAGAATTAAATCCTAAACACAATAAAAGTGCTAAATACAGGGTGTTCTATTTAAAAAAATTAAGTTTTTTTAGTTAGAAAAACATTTTTTTTGATGGTCATTTGTAACCACCTTGAATAATAGATTTTCGCTCTTGATAGGTCAGAGTATTAAATATTAACCACTCCCATGGATCCCTAACCAAAATTCACAATTTTAGTCTTCAGGTATGAAAAAATCACATTTTTCCAAAAACCTGTTTTTCCGAAAAAAAAAATAGAAAGGTTAATTTTTCTCAAAAACTACTCAAAATTTCGTATGCAATGTAATGACAAAAAATACTCAGAATCAAGCGTAGAATTAGAATTTTTTAAAATATTCATACCATTTCATTAAAAAGAAAAAGTTGGTTACTGTCCTGGCACAATGGAACACCCTGTATACATAAAAATATTATAAATAAAAAATATACTTAGGGTCAAATACTTATTTATTGAGATAAAGTATAGGAGCATCTTAAGTGGACCACCCTGTACATGTGGAGAATTATATTAATATAAATAAACAGTTCCTTCTGATTATAAGAAGCGGACGTAGCGAATATGTCAAAAATTGATAGTCTTAGGAATAGTGGAAGAAATATCGGCAATCATTGCTTATATTAATACATTGATTAAGCCATTAATAAATTTCGCGTTTCTACGCGTACACGTCCATACTAGGATTAATTTCATTTTCTGGCTTTCGGTGCTTGTTGCCACTAGACATACGGGAAATGCTTTTTACTTATGGACGTTTTAGTAAATTTATTTTGTGTCGTCTTTTGACTAGAGGCGCTGACGTTGCAGAGTCCCTTGTGGGGCCCTGAATCCAGTACAAAATTTGTAATGTAAGTTTTGTTTTTCACGCTTGCATATTCCTAAAATTCGAGCAATAAAACTCCTAATACATATGGAAATTAGAAGCAGTTTTAAGCGTTATGAAGCTGCAGCGGTGATGTTATTTTTAGTTGCTATACTTCGTTGAAGTTGTTTGCACAGACCAAGGGTGCGGGTCCCAGGAGTCGGAGGAGGTTCACAATTCGTATTTTTTAGTATATTATTGAAAATATTATTGGGATCACCTTTATGCAAACTTAACACTGCCTGTCGTAACCTCAACAGCGAAACTGGGATAACGTGTTCAGTATAATAATAAATAGTCCATGATTTTGTGTACAATGAAATTTCGAGTCTTATTAGAATAAAGCAGCCAGCAGAAAATTATGATTGCAGCCGATTTCAAAACTAATTTTTTTTTGTATGTATGTTATATTTGAACCGATTTTTACCACAAATGCTAAAGAAATTATTAAGTACGGGTTTATGTCATAGCACGACAGTAAAGAATTCTGAGGTAATGATAGTAGGCAAAGGAATTGCTCACATGTATGTATATTAATCTAACATCTAAATGTAAATGGAATCAGAATTTAATCACATCCAATGTTTTTTGAAAACATTGGGATAGGGAGAAGGCCCACAAATTAAGAAGAAATGTAGGGAGGTCTATCATTTTTGACGTAATTACGTAATAGTATTAAAATGCTGTAAATTGTGAATGGAATAATTTTTATCTTTTAATATGTCGGGTGTTTTATATGACTATACGATTTAATTTCAGGCTCTCTCTCCTGAAATTTCTTCCATTTTCCATTCAAATGTGAAATATAAAAAAGATGCCGTTTGTATCGAAAATTTAAATTTATTTATATATATTTATTTATTAGATTTTTACAATTTTTTACAATAAAAACTACATTTATAAAATTTAACAGAATTTATTTAGTAGTAAAATAGGCTATTATACCCAGTCTTTTAAAATTAATAAAAAAGTGTCGTTTTGGGTATAATAAATTAAAATTGTCAAGAGCTTTCGGTCAAACTAGACCATTATCAGGACTGGCACTGGCAAAAATAATAAGTAAAAACAATTAAAAAATATAAAAACTCGTATGCAGACTAATACACGACTTTTCACAAAGTACGTATTAGTGTGAAAATATAGAAGTAATATTTTATTATTTGAGTTTTGTAGTAAATGTGTAGTTTTTTTATGGTGGTTATGGGCCTATTAGGTGGATAATTTAGGCCGTTGCACAGTGGTTTCCCGGAGACCATTTATAGCCAATAATGGTTATATTAGAAGTACCTTTAACCTAAGTAATTATAGTATTAAAATATACTAGAAGGTCCAGTAGGCTTAGAAAATAAAAAACACGGAAACAAAAGAATACCTACAGCTCTCAAAACGAAGCGTCTTTTCAATGTTTTACAAACAGGCTCTTAAAACACATTATTTTTCTATTATATTGTTTAACTTATTGGTAATTATTTAAGTTTATTTGGAAATATATTAACAAAATTTGATATGTGAACATCGTAAGTAAAATTAAAACGTTAATTTAATGTTTGATTTTTATTTCATAGTAGCTGTTTTGAAGGGTTGTTTTATTCGTGGTTAAAAACATCTGATTAATTTCAAACGTTTTTCTTTGATAGAGAAAATGTATATTTCTGTCATCAATCGTTTTTGCAACTTAGGGTGTTTTTAGTAGAACATTATCTAAAGATATTTCTGAGAAATAAAATAGCTGCCGCTTTTTGCCGCTTTATGAGATATCAAGACTTTTATGTTGGTATTCATCAGTAATAATTTCAGCTACAATAAGATACATCGTACAGTAAAAATAGAAAAAACATTATTATTCATGATTTTTTTGCTTAAAAAAATTAAAAACCTACAGTTTAATATACTAAAAGTCTCCATTCCTTAGTCATCGATGTCTGTCATTTCTAACCTCCAAATGTCATCGGGAAAAGGTTTTTCTTGTCTTGTTTTTGTGCAGCTCTCAATTTGGAGATTATTTTACCTTCAATGCTGTAGACAGGTCATGTACTGCACAAAACGACATTAGCCCCGTAAAGTACGTGACCTGTCAACGACATTGGAGGTAACATAAACTAAAAAAATTTTTTTTTACAGAACCCCAAAGAGTCACAACCATTCAGAGGTTAGAGATTTCTAATTTATGGTTTGAAAATAAAGGAAATTCAATTGAAAGAAGTTCCCAAGTTTACAATGGAATTGCCAGTATAATGAATATTCGAGGCGCAATCTATCAACAATCCGCTAAAAAAATAATTGAAATTTGCGACCAATTAATAAAACGATGGAAAAAAAGCTAATAGCTCCAAAAATACATTTATGAAATCGAATAATGCGTGGTTACTAAGCGAGGTAATTTTTTTCTCCACAATTGGCTATACTACAAACCCCGGGTATTTCTTTTGGAAGACCAGAAAAATCATTTACAGAAAGCAGTAATAGGTCAAAACGAAGAAAAATTCGAGAACTGGCAGACACATACGACAAAAATCAATTAAAAGTGCCTTGAAGTTAATTTTAAAAGAAGAACAAAAAAAGGATGACCTAAATTTAATTAAAACAAGTCTTGAAACTACACCAACTCGATCAGCTAAAATAATGAACATTTGGAATATTCACAACAAAAAAACCTATCAAACCTGATAATCGATACTAGGATGTCCAAGCATGATTATCAAACAATTAGAAGAGACGCCAAAGAAAGAAACTTCGATGTTTATCCCTCTTATAAAAAAATTTTGGAAGCAAAGGTCAATTGTTATCCATCTTCTTCAAAGGTTCAAATACAGGCGCTTTTGGACCATACTGTTTCGCGAATTATTTTATCTCAAAAAGATGTATTTGAAAATGTCGATACCAGCCTTACAATGACTTTGATATACAAGTGGGGTTACAGTACCGGTCACAGCGAATATAAACAGACTATTACAGAAAATGCTTCAGACTCTGATATATTTCTCACATCACTCGTACCCCTACAATTATTTTCAGTTAGTGAGTTGATCCAAATATAAAAAAAAATATTTTGGCAAAACCCTCGGCCGTCCTCCACTAAATATTGTAGGCTTTTCAAAAAACCGATTCAGTGAAGAAAGAAATTGAGGAATTACGTTTGACCGAATATTGATTTGAGAATAAAACATTTTTAGTGAAACATGAGTTAAAAATGACAATGATAGATGGCAAAATTACTGGTGTTTTGACAGAAACGAGTTCAAATCAAGCATGTAATATTTGCGGAGCTACTCCGAAAATAATGAACGACATCGAACAAGTTAAAAAGAGGCCAATAAAGGAATCATCTCTAGACTAAGGTTTATCCACTCTTCACGCATGGATTAGATTTATGGAATATTTCATACACTTATCATACCGATTGGACTTCAAAAAATGGCAGGCTAGGTCAGAAGGGGAAAAGGCAAGTGTTAAAGAAAGAAAGAAAGAAATTTAAATCCGCTTTAAAAGCGAAGTGGGATTGAATATAGATAAAGTAAAGCCAGGGGGGAGTGGAACTAGCAATGACGGGAATACGGCAAGAAGATTTTTTGCCGAACCATCAGTAACAGCTAACATCTTAAATGTCGACGAAGAGTGTGTAAAGCGTTGTGCATGCATTTTGCAAGCTATTTCATCGGGATTTCCAGTTGATGAAACTAAATTTAAAGAATATGGCGAAAAAACAGCGGTACTGTTGACATCAAAATATCCGTGGTATTACATGCTCCCATAATTTCTGCCGCAGTCCTACCAATAGGCATGATGTCGGAAGAGGCACAAGAGTCTCGCAACAAAAACCTAAAAAACTACCGAGAACATTTTACTCGCAAAACATCAAGAACAGCCACAAACAAGGATCTTTTAACTAGATTTTTGATATCTTCTGATCCACTAATCACAGGTTTAAGGAAAATGCCGAAGAAAAATAAACAAATGTTTTTACCCGAAACAACTAAATTATTTAAAGAACATTTACCATCTATGGCTCCTAAATATATTGATTCCTCCGATTCTGAAGATGAAATCAATGTTCTATATTGATTTTTTGTTTGTTTTTTAATAATTACTTCATTTAATAGTACATATTCGTAATATACTTTTTTATATTTTGTTGTGGTTAATTTAAGACACAATTTTCATTAAATGTTAATACTGTATATAGTGACGTAAATGAAAAAACTTCAATGGTTTAAAAAAAACTTGTTTTTTTTAAAGAAAAACATACACATATAATTTGATATTTATATAATTTAACCTACCAGTTGGGATTATTACGACTTTTCGTTCGAATATCGAACGCCGACACGTGTTTTTTCCTGCATTTGCACAGAAACGCAGACAAAATATAATATCTTACATCCTAAAAATCAGAAGAGCGAATTTTTTTGGAAAGCATTCCAGGATTATAAAAAAATAAGAGTTTTTTTCTATTTCATGCTATTATTCTTAATAGTTATAAAAGTTTATGTTTTTGGATAGTACGTTTTCTTTCATGTTTTTTACATTAAAAAATCAGGTCTTTTTTTAGCTTAGAAAAAAAATCGTTTTTTGTACATCCATCCCTATAGATAGGCAGGTATCTAATGTTTACCATTTCACAAATAAGCGTCAAGAAATAGGCGGACAAAAAACATTCGCCAAATCCGAATTTATTCTCAGATATGAGGGGAAGCTAATGCTGAGTTTTGTAAAGGAAATCTTACAAATATGTAATGAGAAATTAATAAAAAGTAATTTAATGCTTGTTTCATTGGGAAATAGTAATATGAAGTAATAAAAAGTTCCAATTGCTCTAATTTCCCCTACTATGCGTTACTCGTGATTCAAAAATTCAAAAAAGGAAATAGAAGTTATAAAAGTTTAATTTGATATTTAAACCAAATCTACACTTAAGAACATAAAAATATAACTTGCGCTTTAAGTTATTTTTGCTGTTTATTTTTCTATTAAAACTGACACCTATCACGAACTAATCAAATCCAGATGTGTATAGCTTGTAATTTACTAACTAAAGTTTATTTTTAAACGTAATTTACCTAATCTCTACCAATTGAACGCAAAATATTTTTAATTAGAATTATAACCTACTTTTGGCCAAAAACGATCTCCGAGAAACCACTGTGCGTTGTGTTAAACCGAAAATATTAACTATTACGTTGAAGTGCTGGCGTGACATTTTTTTTGAATAAATGAAAAAGAATTAACTTGTGTGTTAATAAGTGCATTAAGGCTCTTCTGAAAATTTCTATTTATTTCTAAATCCTCATAAGGGTTATGTTTTAAACCCCTTGAGATGATGTTGGGTAAAATTTTGCTGTTTTTTTTTAAGGAAAAAACTGGTGTTTATTAAACTTAATATGAAAACCAACGGCAGAAGTGGGTGGTCTATTGAGGTGTTTTTTAATTCTGACCTCTAGATCTACAAGTCATGCCGACGTATATGAAGCATCACAAGAATTAAAGCTAAGTTTATAAACTCCACTTTTTTTATGGTCTTTGTTATTGACTAAAAGCGTAGTTGTTTTAAAGACGACCTTGGCTGTGTCGTTACAGCCATTTAAGATGTTAGCTATCTTTTCGGAGCATGATCCTAGATAAGGAAATGACAAATATTTATTGGGTTTTTTAAAGGTTAAGTGGGAAAAGCTTGGCGTTTCAGTTTTTTAAAATTGATTTTATTCGGTTGAAAGAGGCAGTGTAAAAGCTGTATAAATATAACTATAAAATGAAGACAATTTAAACAAAATATACCTTTTATAAGGGATTCATTTATTAGTGTTGTAAGGGCCTCTATCACTAGGAGAGGCAGGTTCAGGAATATTTTTATTGATAGTCCATTTTTATTCAAGTAAATATATTTAACATTTAACTATTAACTTGTTTTTAATTTTTTTTTAAACAGGCAACAAATCAGAAAGGCATTTGTGGTTTCCCCTTATTGGTGATAAATTCGATTATATAATGCTTTACTCCCTACGCCACAGTCAGTAATTCTATATCTTATAAACTTCAGGTTATCATCAATTTACTTGTCGAATCGCAAACGCGAAACGTTGGCATGATATACAATGTTGAAAGCTTCTGTTCTAAGTAAAAGATATACAAATAATTTAGAATAGTGCAAAGTTGACTTTAACTCAAGCTTTTGTTTGTCCTTTCCAGGCCAATCTGCAGGAGCCATCCATCCCCCGACGCCACCCAAATGTCGGCGCCGCCCGCCCAAGGCTTACCTCCACTACCATCGCCCTTGGGTGGAAAGGTGCCACCGGAACACCCCGGGGGCGATCGGTTCCTGGGCAAAGGCTCGCCCTTTGGTCCTCCGGGTGGTGTGGACCCTCAAAGACACTCCCAAAGTGATGACGACAGCGGCTGTGCCCTGGAGGAATACACTTGGGTGCCTCCAGGACTGAGACCCGATCAGGTACGTGAAATCTTTGTTTTCGGACACCTCCGAATCTGTGGCGGACCTATGATGGGCTATAGCGTTCCTGTATTATGTATTAAAAATAATTATTTCTTCGTTGCTATAAAATATAGAAAAGAAGTTAAATATAGAAGTAAAGAGGATATTTTTGAAAAATTCAAATTTATTTTCCGGAGGAAAAGTGTATACAATTTATACCATATTGTCAAATAAACATATATGTATACACTAACTGTGTTATGTGAGGTTGGTGACATTATTATTGACCCTTACATTAAGAAGCAACTTCCTAATAATCCAAATTTTTACATTGCAAAATGCAGTTAAAAAGGTAGCCAAAATATTGAATTCTAAGACAGTTTTTCCAAAATTGGGTTGTTTATTTAGCAAATACCTACCCAGTCAAAATAATAAATTCAGTTAATTTTTCAGTTTTAAGCTAGAGGAAAACCTATGTAGTAAGTCCCCATGGGTCATTTTCAGTAGTCCGGAAGGGGAAGTTTAAAAATATAAGCTTATACATTTTATTTAAAAATAGGGTCTTATCTATACGCAAATAAAAAAAAATATCGGTGAAAAAAAATGTTTAAAAATCAAAACAGTAAGTAGTTGCAAGGCACATGTTTTGGTTTTGTTCGAAATTATTCTTAGTAAACCAGTCATGTCAAACATGCGGCCCAGAGAGCATTTTTCTGTGGCCCAAATCAGTTTTTAAAACAGCCAGATAATGCAGTCCGCGAATAAGTTGAAAACCGCTTTTGAAAGCGCGCGCCGCTGCAACAACGATTCGTATAATAAAATGTACAATTGTACATAGTGCCATCTATGTTTAGGAAGATGAACTACACACAACACTCAAAACCATTTGTTGAAGGTGTCGTCCCGGGAGCGTGAAGGCATTTCAAAATATGTCCTTTTCCCGTAATACTGTCTCTGAAAGAGTTATTGAGTGCCAATATAAGTGATCAGATAAAAACAAAATCAGACTCTTTCATTGCATTTTCTATTGCCTGTGACGAAAGTACGGATGTGTGTGCTGTGGCGCAACTCGCTGTTTTTCTTCGTGCGGTTGATACAGATATCAATGTATATAAAGAATTACTGGAATTAGTACCATTGCATGATACAACAACTGGGAAGGATATTTTCAATGCTGTTTATGGACTTCTGCAAAAGTACAATTTAGATTTGTCAAAACTGTGTTCCGTTGCAACAGTCGGAGCTCCTTCAATGACTGGAGTAAAAAAGGGCTTCGTTAAAATATTACAGACAAAGATCAGAGAAACGGGCAGTGACAAACCAGATTTATCTTATATTCATTGTATAATCCACCAAAACGTTTTATGCTCAAAAGTGATCAAGTTGGAAAGTGTTTTAAAGTCAGTGAAAAAAAATTATAAACTTCATAATGTCACGAGGCCTTAATCAGTGACAGTTTTCTGCATTTTTACGTGATTTAGAAAGTGAGTACACTGGTTTACCATATTATGCAGAGGTGCGATGGCTTTCGTGTTCTATGGTACTCGACCGGTTTTGAAAACTCAAAAAAGAAATACGCGTTTTCATTGAAACAAAAGGAGAAGATGTCAGTTTATTATGCGATGTACCTTTTTTACAAGATCTTTCATTTATGGTAGATATCACAAAACACTTGTCGGACTTAAATACGAAATTGCAAGGACCACGTCAAGTTATTACAGATATGCATCACGTGAAAGCTTTCAAGTGTAAGATGATGTGGGAAAAACAGTTAGCAGAGGATAATCGGTCACCTTTTCTGACTTGTAAGGCATCACTATCGATATTGATAAAGTTTCCCCTCACTTGCAAATGGAAGTAATTGAGATTCACTGTCAGACCCATTTAAAACAAAAATTTGATAGTGTTGGTACATTCGAATTTTATAAGTACTTGTCTGTTCAATACCAAGAAATGAGAAAATTTGCTTGTAAAATCCTGTCAATGTTTGGAAGTACCTATTAGTGTGAACAACTATTTACTTTGATGAAAGGAAACAAATCTCCCGCAAGATCGCGTCTGACACAAAGGTTATTTCAGCCGATAAATTCGCACCACAAATAGACAATTTAAAGACAAAAGATGTCAAATATCTGGCACAAGAATTTAATGTTTTTAGTTTTTTGGAATGTCCTTTTTATTGAAAATTTAATAAACTTGACTTGTCCTATAATATTAAGATAAGGTTTTGCGGCCCACCTAGTCGATGGTCTTCATGCTTTTGGCCCACCAGTGACTTTGAGTTTGACATGGCTGGAGTAAACTGTACAGGGTGTCCCGTTTTCGTAGTTTTTATGAGGTATCTCTCTTATTAGTGAAGATGGAGGGTTCCGGTTGATGCTACTTTTTTGTGAATCGAAAGATAACCCAAAAAAAATTTTATTATCCCCTTCGTTTTTAAGATACAGTGTGAAATTGAGCATTTTTGGGCCTTCCTCGTCTTTCGGTTGTTGTTTAACTTATCGAAAAGGTAATAACTAGCTCTCTAGCGTAGTCAGATTTTTTATGTGACCTGTCGTTTTTGAGATATAACACAAACTTATAATTTTTTAAATGGGACACCTCGTATATTTTCATTTGATATTATTCAGTTCATTATAAGCTTCTAGAAAATATATAATAGTAAATACTTTTATATTCGAATAGCCCAGTAATTTGCATTTTTTTAGAGATTAGACTCAGTTTTTGGTAGTAGGCTGGGATTGCCTATACAAAACAAATGAAAATTATTGTCGTGTTAAATAAATTACTTGTCAAAATCCTCTGGTTCGTTTTGAAACTAGTTTAGAAAACGGCAACAAGTATTTTAAATTTTATAATAAAAAATGGCTAGAAACCAAACGTTTTCTAATGAAGAAAAATACGACATGTTGCTCTGCTTTGCACAATCTAACGAAGATGTTAACGAGGCTTCGGAACTATATTGATTAAGGTATGATTAGCATTCGTCGTATTTCATAATAAATACGTTTTTTTGAAGCTGTTGGCGTTTTAAACATAGGTATCCAGGACGAAGACAACCCTGTGATATTACATTTCCTAGAATGAAAAGAAATCTAGTTCATTTCGGATCTTTCAATAAGCCGCGAAGCAAAACCTATAACAAGGAAAACGAGGAAGACCTAATTAATGTTCTGACATCGTACAAAAAATTTTAAGGAAACAAGGTTATAAACCATTTAAATTCAGATTGGTGCAACACTTAGATAGGGGCGACGCGCAGCGTCGTATGATTTTCGATAACTGGGATCTAGAAAAATCCGATAATAGATAAAGGGAAGCAATTTTTAGAAACTTACCTATTTGTAATGTAATTCGATTCTTCGATCATTTTTTGCAAATTCGTCAATGACATCATCATAAAATCTTCGATGCTCCGACATATTTTGGAGAAGTTTATTTTTAATGGACAACAGCGATGTATGCGAAAGTCTCTCCTACCCCGTTAAATTTCTCACGAAATTTTGTATACGTTTAAGTGTTGAAAAATTGCGTTCTACTGATGAACTTGTGACAGGTATTGTACATATTAATTCACAAAATTTTGACACTTCGGCGTAGGCATCTTCCAGCTCCTTGTCTTTTAAAAATTGCATTAGTTCCTTAGCGTTATTTTTTGCGCTAATGTCATCAGTTTCGTAAATCACTTTTAGTTCAGATCGCAGTAACACTCGGTCGAAGAACTGGCCATAATGAAGAAGAAGAGATTTAAACGCATCTTCTGGAAAAGTTTTTCCTTTAAATGCATCAAAATTGCAGAGCTCGAGGCATTTAAAATCATTTAAACCGTTAAATCTATAGTTTATTTGTTGCTGAATTTGATCGATTATCTCATAAAAGAGGCGTCTGTATGATGTTTGAACATCTCCGACCTTGTTTGAAGACGCTTGGCTTGTGGCTTTACATTTAACGTCATCGTTTTCTCCCAAAATAGGTCAGTCATCTCTTTTCCGGCTTAACATGGACTTAAAATCATCTACTTTTTTTAAGCAAAAAGCAAAATCATTTGTTTTAGTTTGTAATATACAAAAAACAACAGCGATGTATGCGAAAGTCTCTCCTACCCCGTTAAATTTCTCACGAAATTTTGTATACGTTTAAGTGTTGAAAAATTGCGTTCTACTGATGAACTTGTGACAGGTATTGTACATATTAATTCACAAAATTTTGACACTTCGGCGTAGGCATCTTCCAGCTCCTTGTCTTTTAAAAATTGCATTAGTTCCTTAGCGTTATTTTTTGCGCTAATGTCATCAGTTTCGTAAATCACTTTTAGTTCAGATCGCAGTAACACTCGGTCGAAGAACTGGCCATAATGAAGAAGAAGAGATTTAAACGCATCTTCTGGAAAAGTTTTTCCTTTAAATGCATCAAAATTGCAGAGCTCGAGGCATTTAAAATCATTTAAACCGTTAAATCTATAGTTTATTTGTTGCTGAATTTGATCGATTATCTCATAAAAGAGGCGTCTGTATGATGTTTGAACATCTCCGACCTTGTTTGAAGACGCTTGGCTTGTGGCTTTACATTTAACGTCATCGTTTTCTCCCAAAATAGGTCAGTCATCTCTTTTCCGGCTTAACATGGACTTAAAATCATCTACTTTTTTTAAGCAAAAAGCAAAATCATTTGTTTTAGTTTGTAATATACAAAAAACAACAGCGATGTATGCGAAAGTCTCTCCTACCCCGTTAAATTTCTCACGAAATTTTGTATACGTTTAAGTGTTGAAAAATTGCGTTCTACTGATGAACTTGTGACAGGTATTGTACATATTAATTCACAAAATTTTGACACTTCGGCGTAGGCATCTTCCAGCTCCTTGTCTTTTAAAAATTGCATTAGTTCCTTAGCGTTATTTTTTGCGCTAATGTCATCAGTTTCGTAAATCACTTTTAGTTCAGATCGCAGTAACACTCGGTCGAAGAACTGGCCATAATGAAGAAGAAGAGATTTAAACGCATCTTCTGGAAAAGTTTTTCCTTTAAATGCATCAAAATTGCAGAGCTCGAGGCATTTAAAATCATTTAAACCGTTAAATCTATAGTTTATTTGTTGCTGAATTTGATCGATTATCTCATAAAAGAGGCGTCTGTATGATGTTTGAACATCTCCGACCTTGTTTGAAGACGCTTGGCTTGTGGCTTTACATTTAACGTCATCGTTTTCTCCCAAAATAGGTCAGTCATCTCTTTTCCGGCTTAACATGGACTTAAAATCATCTACTTTTTTTAAGCAAAAAGCAAAATCATTTGTTTTAGTTTGTAATATATTAAAAACATTGTCCGAGAATGGAAATATTTCTGAAAATATGTTCAACAAATAATTAAAATTAAAATCTCATTTCAAACAGTCCAAAAACCCCCTCGAACTATTTATTGCTTCTGAGTCCCACGTTTCATTTTTTTCTATTATATTCTCAAATAGTTCAATCAGTGATTCACGATTTTCAGATACTGTTAACACAAGTCTTCCATTATAGTTATCCATAGTAGGACCTACTTTGGGCAATCGTTTGTGGACCATGGAGTCCAAAGCTTGTGTACGTTTTGTTGACTTGGAAAAAAAAGCAGCCATATCACTTAAAGTAACGAAAAAACTTTACACTTTTTAATGTGGTTGATGGACTGGGATAAAATTAAATTTAATTTATGAGCAAAACAATGGACAAACACAGCACTTGGGAAAGTTTCTCGAACTTTAGCTTGCAGACCCCCTAATTGACCTGCCATCACTGCAGCTCCATCATAGCTTTGAGCAACTAATTTCTCTACGTTATAAACTACGGTATATAATGCATCTGCTGTACGATTTTCGGACACATTCTTAAAACTTAAAAATCGGTCTTGAATACTTCAATCTGTTTTAACGTAGCGTATTACTATAGATAATTGGCTAAAATTAGTGATATCAGTTGTTTCGTCCAGAAGAATAGCAATGAACCGCGCCTCGCCAATCTCATGCTTAGTTCTTTTTAGAACATTGGTTGCAACAGCGGAAATTAAATCATTCTGGATTCGATTCGACGTTCCGCGAAAAACGCTGGACTGCTCTAAATGATTTTTAAGCAATCATCATATTTAGCCATTAAACTAAGTAAATCTTGAAAATTTCCTCTATTTGAAAAAACCCTTGCTGCTAAAAATTTGGTTCCTTCAACGATGCGTACTATTTCAATTGACACCTAAATTCGTGATAATCAAGTGCAAGATTCATACTAAGGCCGCATCAGCTGCATTGAAGAAAGCTCAAACCGTTTGGATCAAGGAAGAGATTAAACAACATTATAAAACTTTGAACTCAGTAAACTCTAAACTCAAATATCTCTATCTAACTTTAACATTTCTGTTATCCTACATTGAAATTGTAGTTTTAGATCATGACTTTAGAGATGAGGTTGAGTCTTTCGGTGAGAATACGTTTAGGAGATTGGGTAAGAAAATTCATTGTCATAAATTAGCTCAAAGAAATTATCTTTTATCCAATAATATTGATGAATACAGATTAGGTTTGGGTAGCACAAATTTTGGTTTTCACAAGCGTTTTATTAATTTGTCTGGTGTTACTTTTACTCCTCAAGAGGAACATATACTTAATTCTAACCTTAAGTATAATTTTTCCCACAACATCAATACTGATATTAAAGAAACTCTGGCTATAGAGGCCGAATGTATTATTCAAACGACCGACATTTCTAACAAAAATATATTGCGGGCTAAAATAATAAATTTTCTGAACTCTAATTTTACGAGTGACACAGGCTGTAACTACAACAGGGCTCACCTAAAATCTCTGGCACATAAAATCAAATCCAACGATCTGATTTGCACCAAGGCCGGTAAAGGCTCATGTTTAGTAGTTATGGAAAGAACTGATTATGTTGACAAGGTTTCTTGAACTCTGCTGATTTTGAAAGAATAAACAGAGACCCAACAAACTCATTTTTTACGAGGTTAAAAAGTAGTCTGGACACATTTCTAACAACCTTAGAATATTTTAACATGACAAAAGATAAATTATATTCTATGAACCCGAAAACACCCTTACTTTATGGCTTGACAAAGATTCATAAAGATGGCACGCCCATGAGGCCCGTGGTTTCATTTATTGATTCCCCATGCTATAAACTTTCAGCTTGGCTAAAGAGTTCTTAGGGACGTAACGGGTTTTCATAGCACATATTCTACCAGGAATTCCATCGACTTTGCCAATCACCTGAAAAACGTTGATATTCCGCACAATGCATTATTAGTTTCATTGGATGTCAAGAATTTGTTTCCTAGTGTGCCTCCCGCAGACTGTATTCAGTTGGTAAGGGATTTATTGGCGAGATCTTCTTTGCCACAGTTACTCGTTGATGGCCTCACTTCTTTTCTTACCTTAGTTTTAGACCAAAATTTTTTCAAATTTAATGGACAGTTATATAGGCAAAGGTCTGGGCTGGCTATGGGTTCTTGTTTGTCGTCATTTCTGAGTTAGGTTTTCATGAACAATTTGGAAAACAGGATAATGAATAGTTATTTGCCTCCTTCCTAACAGCATATAAAAGATACGTGGATGATATTTGCATTGTGTGGAATGGCAACAGAAATCAGTTGGAAGAGTTTTTACAATTCGTTAACTCCTTGCATCCTAAAATTGAGTTTACATTGGAAATGGAAGATGAAGGAAAACTACCGTTTCTTGACCTTTTACTATCGCGGAAACACAGTAGGATAGAGTTTGAGGTTTACCGGAAAACATCGTCCACGGATAATGTTATTCAGTATGCTTCAAACTCTCCTTACACACATAAATTCGCCGCGTTCAACTCCTTTTTCTATCGGTTGTGTAATTTACCATTGTCAAGGGAAGCGTTTAATAAGGAGCGTGATATTATAATGCAGATTGCTATGAATAACGGTTTTCCTTTGGAGTCCATCACCAAATTATATTACAAATTTATAAACAAGTACAAAATGTCCTATACTGTCATACATTCAAAACTTAGCGATGAGACAATTTTTTTCAAGTGCATTACTTTTTTCGGAAGTATTTCTCTCCAATTGGCAAAATTTTTGAAAAATATTAAAAATGTCAATATTTCATTCAAAACAGTAAAGCCTCTCAAGAGACATTTAGTAAGGACAAAGGACACAACCGATAAATTGTCCAGATCTGGGGTTTATGCGCTAAATTGTAGCGAATGTTCCACGACCTATGTGGGACAAACAGGTCGAAAAATTTCCACAAGGGTGAGAGAACATTTAAGCCTTGTCAACAAATTCAGAAATACGGATGTAACTGAGACTGTGTCAGGTCATGAATTTTCCATTTCTGACGTTGATGTTTTACATGAATGTCCGAAGGGGAAAAAGCTTGACCTTCTAGAAAAAATGGAAATAACCAAAGGTATGAAAAGTCCCATTCTCACTTGCGTTAACGATGTTTTTAATTTTGAACCAACATTAATATTTAACAATTTAATGTAATAATAATTGTAGGCAACCTTCATTTCATTCACTAATTCATAGAGTGAGAGTTTTTGGTTCTTTTCTTTGTTTAGTCCAGTGGTCTGTGGGTGGTTGCTTCGGCGTCTCACTGGGGCGGTCTGGGTTCGATCCCGCCTAGAGACATGAATTTTTTTAATATTTTATTTTGTTTATTCACGTGAGACTTAACCTCATTTTAATGTCCATCAAATATGTATAAGTAGTTGTTTGTTTTGTTGTGCTTTAGTGTGTTTTATTCTATTTGTAAGTTATTGTTTTAGGATTTGTGAGTGTGATTATTTACTAAGGTTCTCTCTGTTGTTTGTAGGTCTGTTCATGTTGTCATGTTTGTTGTGAATTGTAGAATTGTAGAATTATAATTTAATTAGACCGAGACTTGGAGTCTTTTTCTATGTTTGTTAAAAAACCCTTGTTTCATCATGACCTCTAAATTCCAATTCGTGCTGTCCGAGAAAACAAACAACATCGATAAGTCTTCTTAATATTTGCCTATTTTTATCGACTAGTTCATTGTGTTGGCGGTGACTAATTTCCAACTGTTTATTAAGGGCGTGTTCAATTCTGGTTTTGCCGAAGACTTTTTCTTTTATGACAGCCTGCA
The DNA here is from genome assembly GCA_030620095.1 of Kuschelorhynchus macadamiae. Taxonomy (NCBI): domain Eukaryota; kingdom Metazoa; phylum Arthropoda; class Insecta; order Coleoptera; family Curculionidae; genus Kuschelorhynchus; species Kuschelorhynchus macadamiae. Next base: position 1,404,179 of record JAUTXW010005427.1, read on the forward strand.
AATACGCTTTGGACACAATATGTCTTTTTACAACTTTATGGAAATTGTTTAAATCGGAAAAACCAGTTAGGATTAGTTTTTGTTTGAATTATTAACATCATTTTATTTAATTAATAATACTTTTCAAGATTGATGAATTCACGGGGTTAGCAGCGGAAAAACAGGTTAATAATAATTCTTTTTATTATAAAACCGAGTTTTCGGTCCGATTTTGAACCTTCTTCAAGGCAACAGGCTAAAATTGTAATAATGTAAGATAAATAATGCTATGATAGTTATTACAAATCTACTTACATTTTACATTATAATTATTGAATTATTAAATTGCTAAAATTTAAACATTTCTTGTAAAATAGTATAAAACAAGGATACACAAGGTAATAATTAATTGTAGAATTTTTAAAAAAATTCTTGTTAGTATAAGTATAATATACCTGAAAAATGCATTTGTTTTATAAGCAATCCCAGCCTGCTACCAAAAACTGAGTCTATATCTAACAAAATGCAAATTACTGGGCGATTCGAATAGAAAAGTATATACTATTATATATTTTCGAGAAGCTTATTGTGAACTAAATAATATAAAATAAAAATATACGGGGTGTCCATTTAAAAAATTATAAGTTTGTGTTATATCTCAAAAACGACAGCTCCCATAAAAAATCCGGATTCTACGTGAAAAACTGTATCAGAGCCAGTTTTTATCTTTTCGATAAGTTAAACAACAATCAAAATACGAGAGGGGCCCAAAAATGCAGTATTTTCAATTTCACACTGTATCTTAAAAACGAAGGGGGCCATGAAAATTTTGTTTGAGTCATCTTTCGTTTATCTTCGCTAATAAGAGAGATACCCCATAGAAATAACAGAAATCAGACACCCTATAACTAGCGGAATGTTTACTAATACAGGAGTAGAAAAAAATAATTAAGCCATAGTGCAAATTAGATTCTTATAATGTTACACAAGATAATCTCGGGTTACTTGGGTATACTAAATTAGCAATGATAACAGAGTAATCCTACTTTCCTCAGGTTCACCTCTACTTCAGCGCCCTCCCCGAAGACAAAGTGCCGTACGTAAACAGCGTAGGCGAGAGATACAGGGTCCGACAGCTGTTGCAGCAACTTCCGCCCCACGACAACGAGGTGAGGTACTGCCACGCCCTGAGCGATGAGGAACGAAAGGAGCTGAGGCTGTTCAGCGCGCAAAGGAAGAGGGAGGCTTTGGGAAGGGGCGCGGTGAGGCAGATACCGGGAATTATGAGATGCGATTTGGTAAGGAAACATAAATTTATTTGTATACAGGGTGTTCAAAAAGTCCTTGTATTGGGCTAATATCTCAAGTACTGGTAAACAGTTTAAATAATGGCATTTGCATATGTACCAACAAATCAACTTTTTCGGGATGTGTAGGTTTTTTCCATCTTTTGGGGGAGGGGTGGAACTTTTGAATTTTAACTTATCGAATTTTATGATATTTTGAAAACTTTTGGTTTCCGTAGAGTATTTTGTCTTCTAGGGGTTCCTAAAATAAAATAAAATTCGATATAAAGCATTTATATTCAGAAGAGCAACCTCCTCTTGCCACCCATAAAATTGGTGGAAAAAAATTAAACAACTAAAACGTCTAATTTTCTTTAATATTTCTCGAGACGTTGGCCCATACTAAAACCTTTCGGACCCTCTGGATAGATCTTATTATTATTTAAGCCAATCAACATAGACAAATAAAATTGATAATATAGATTTTAGTAGAATTATTTCGGATATGCAGTGACGACAGCACAGAAAGAACGTATTTCTTAGCTGTTAACGGTTAATATACCAAGTTATTTAAGGAATGCTCACACTAAAGCGTTCTCGGCAGCAATCACATGCTGGTGTGTGGCTGCCATTAAGAAGGATAAATACTAATTTTAATAACTTTAGAGTTCACCAAGCTATGCAGGCATTTAACAAAATCTATATATAATTATGTAATTAAATAAAGAAAAGAAAAACCGTATGAAATGTGATTTATTCATTAAAAAACGTACAAAATGTTTTTATTCTAAAATTTTATATTAAGCTATTTTATAATAACAAAACCAAAACTTTTCTGGGCTTCCCAAACTTTGTGCTGCAATCACTATCATAGCTTTGAGCAACTAATTTTAATTTCATTTATTAACGTTATAAGACACATCATTAAAACCTAAAAATCGCTCTTAAATACTTCCGTCTATTTTAACGTAGCGTATTATTATAGATAATTGGCTAAAACTGAATATCAGTTGTTTCGTCCAGGACAATAGCAATTAACCGCGCCTCGCCAATCTCCTGCTTAATTCTTTTTAGAATAATGGTTGCAACAGCGGAAATTAAATCATTCTGGATTCGATTCGACGTTCCGCGAAAAACGCTAAACTGCTCTAAATGATTTTTAAAGCAATTATCATATTTAGCCATTAAATTAAGTAAATCTTGAAAATTTCCTCTATTTGAAGAAACCCTTGTTTCGTCATGATCTCTAAATCCCAATATTTTTATCGACTAGTTCATTGTGTTGGCGGTGACTAATTTCCAACTGTTTATTAAGGGCGTGTTCAATTCTGGTTTGGCCCAAGACTCTTTCTTTTATGACGGCCGGCAAATGCGCTTTGGACATAATGTGTCTTTTTACAGCTTTTTGGAAATTGTTTAAATCGGAAAATCCAGTTTTATTCCAGAGACCTTTAATAATTAAAAATAGTACAGAAAATTTAAACTAATATTTTATAATTTCATTTTTCAAGTTACTTTTATACCATGAATGAATAAGCATTTGTTTGAAGTTTCATTTAACATGCTTCTTAGTTTTGTATTAATTAACCCTACTTGTGAAAATAAACGCTCTACTGCTACAGAGGTCGCCTGTATAGACAAAAGATCTTTTGTTTATTATTATTATTATTATTTCTTTTCTCCAGTTTTCAGAATCACTTTTTTTTTTTCAAATAGTGATGTATAATCGATGTCATAGTTATTATTATTGTTATTATTGGTGATTCAGCAGGCAGGATATAATATTTATCCCTGTACATTTTCTCAAAAAAAGGTTATAGATTGATCTTTCAGGCGAAAAATTTAACAAGTAGATATTTGTTTATTAAATAAATTTACTTTTAAAATCTACTCCACTTTTAAAATTTATAGTTAATTTACGAAAGAACAAAAATAGTTGATTCACAAATAGTATTATGAGCCATAGCCGCCTTTGTGCAAGCACAACGTGGAGACCCCTCAGAACGGTCCTGGTTAAGAAAGTAAATACGCATCAAAGTAATAAAAGTTTGGTTCAAAATAGCAAAGTTTACAGCAATCGATCGTTTTCTACCATTGAATTATAACGTCTGTCCCTAGAATGCCCAACACGTTGCTTGCATGAGTTCGGCAGCATTATACAGTGTGTCCTTATTTTGTGTTTAATATATCTTATTCCATTTGTATATCTTTCGAAATGTCAAATAATTATTGTTCTGTGGATGGTTGTTAAGTAACTCTAGTGATGTGTGGCCTTTCTGTTGATGTCCAAAGAACAAGGGATATGTGATATTTATTTTGATACACCTACTATTGTCCGTATATCTTCATTTACCGATTCCATCTGTTGGCAACATTATTTCGAATTATAGATTTTTGGAATAATTTTTTGTATAAATATACCTACATTTTTTTACTTTACTGAAATGTTCAAACATTGGGTTTCTTTACATTAAATTTTTGAGATTGGAAATACTCTGGGTTTCGAACGTAGGCTTCTATATACTTTTGTCTAAATAACATCTCGGTGAACAATTATTATTTTAAACATTTTGTTTTCGAGATCACCGAGTTTTTCGAGACCGATACCGAGACTAAGTAGGTCTCGGTCTCGAAGCATCGAGACCGATACCGAGACCGTAAACATTTTCCGAGACCGAGACTGATTCAGTCTCGGTCTCGGTCTCGCGAACCCCTAAATACAGTTTTTCATTTTTGTGGTTAAATTTTTCATAGGCGGTTTTGCCCTTCCTTTGGAAATTATTTGAAGCTTATCAGCGAAGTTTAATGTTGAAAATCCCTTTATTATTAAAACACACATCACACATTCACACACACTCTTCTTACTAAATTCTCCAACATTTTCAACGTTATTACCGACAGCCGAAGTTGACGGCATTTGCATATCCACGTTCGAATTATCGTCTTCCATATCACAACATGCACGACGCGACGTACGTATCACACAACACACGGATAGCCGTTCAAACAAAAAACCTACTCCAACGATAGCTTCCGCCACCACTTAAAGCACGCGATTGAAATGCAAAAATTGCAAACAGTCGGTGGAAAGTTCAATAACCTCTGGCTCGATCCACAGGAAATCAAACATACAGGACTTGGCTGCAGAGAAGCTAGCGGCCCGCATAGATTCTATTCGATATTCTATCGTGGCTGGGTCGGAGTCAAGGCCGCATTTATTATGGGCTTGATAATTAAGATAATATTTAAGCATTTTTAATATAAACTAAATTAATGGTTTCCTATTTCAAAAATTACATTTTAGAAGATGTTTTGTAATTTTTTTTGGGGAAGCACTGCTTCCCTTGATTCCATGGACTGCACACCCCTGAAATCTAGCTAGATCTGTAGCAGAATTAAAAAAAAGGCTGCAAGAAATTTTAGATACTTTTAGTCTGGAGTACTCTCAGAACCTAGTAAGCACCATGCCTCAAACAATTATGGCTGTTTTATAAAATAAAGGAGATGATGTGCGGTGGTAGTTTTTGAAAATATGTTGTATATTTAAGTTGATTTGGTTATATTTGTTATTAATTTTCCTTTTGTTGTGTTTATAAAATATGTCAGTAAGTATAATTTGTGTAAAAGTATATAAAATGTTTGGGCAGTAGTAAACAGTGCACAAAACGAAATAATTTGCTTGTTTTCGATAGCTTAAATAACAATAATTAAGACTTTTTTCAATCGGGCCAACCGAAATTGGACGGGGCTCGTATTAAAAAAAAATGATAATATTGAAATATTTATGTATAATAGATAAATTAAACAGTAAACAGATGCTAAGTCTCGGCCTCAGTCAAAGTTTATAATAAAAAAGCTAAAAAGAGCCCTGTTTTATGTTGCGTGAATGATATATTTAATTTTGAACCGAACCTCATCTTTAATAATTTACCTAACAACTAAAAACCCAAAACGCAATATCATTATAGTCCCGAATAGCAGTAAATCTATTATTCTTGCCTCTCAACTAGAAGATACGGGTTCAAATCTCACCACTGGTGTACCTCTTTTTTTAATTTTTTTTTTAATTTTTGATGATTATAATTTAAGCGTAAGGAGTTTTTATACATACATTTAACCACATTTCGTTTCAACCTCTTTCAGTATCCGTCGAACTATGTAATGTGATTGTTTGTTTACTGTTTTAACGTTGTATGTGTGACGTGTTGTTTAATTTTAAAGGTACTATTTATTTATTTAATTTAAAGGCTTTTAGTTAGTAATTAGGATATATTTTTTTCTGTTAGGTCTGATGATGCCCGACCGGGCGAAACACATGTAACCAGTTTTATTTTATTATAAACTTTGACTGAGACCGAGACTTAGCGTCTGTTTACTGTTTAATTTAGAAACAGGTCTCTTTGTGAATAATGGATGATTTACTACAATATAATAGATAAGTTATTGAAATCAGACAGATTTTCCTAATCCGTTTAATTAAAACAGGAATTTAAATATAAAATAAGATGTAAACTATAGAAAATAACCGCAAATCCAATTAGAAACCCCGGTATGACGCCATAGCGAGAGAAAGACACTGTTCAAAGATAAGTAATTGAAGACTGACTTAGCAACCTTGGTTAATTTATATATTTTTTTTAATATATATCTTGAAATGTACCCCGCTCAAAATAACATAATTTCAGCTTTCCAATTAAAAACCATCAGGCTGGCCTAATTTACATTTTCTAATTATGTTTCAGAGGTTCCTCCGGGAAACATAAAGAATAAAATGGCCATTCGTTACTTGGAAAAAGTATTTTGTATTCCCTCGAGAGCCCTTTATATTATTTCTTAAAAATATATTGCCCTGGAATTTCTGTGTTAGATAAAGAGAATAAACTCAGGTGATTTTTTTAATTTCCACTGTTCGTTTATACGACCTTACGCTGGTAGTACATTTCCTTTTTCGACATTTTTTGTTTTTATAGTTCGTTATCATCCTTCTGCAACTAACTTTTCTGACCAGCTAGGTTATTTTTTTCGAGTTTTTTAGTTACGAAATCAAAGACGATTTCAGAATCTGTTCATTCATTTTATTATGCATTTTTTTGTATGTTGAGAAAATAAATCAGCTTCCTTATTGAGTAAAAATGGATCACGCGGAGAACGTTTCAGCAGTTCCCTCATTGTGCGCGGGCACTGACCTATATTCCAATTTCTCCTATTTAACTTCATTTTTTAAACATCCATAAATAATTATTTTTGTTGTAAATTTGGGCCCCGAAAGCGTTCGCAATTTTTAGATTTTTTACGTTGACAGGATATTGGGGAAACAATTGAACATTTTATTAGGCCGCCATTTTTTTTTCGTCATATAAGATTTGCACTAAAAATACTGGCCGACAAGATTTTTCTAACACAGGCCAGCTTATTATTTTCACAATGGAAAACCCTCCCAATAATATATTCGGAGAGCCCTAGTACGTACCATTTTTTAATAGCCTAATTAGAACCTTGTATTGGCAGGTACAATTTTATTGTGGGGCGGCTAAAATGGGTCCATTTTACAACGAAAAATTACCTAGACTGGGTTGTTTACAACATTAAACATAAAATAAACGTTAAACATCACTCTTCTGTTGAGTTTCGAATTGAGTGGTTCTCTGTGTATCGATAAGCAAGTGTATGTGACGAGGAGAATGTCGAGTCAAACGCGCCGAAGTTGCAAAATGTCTCCTGACAAATTTTGTTATGTTTGTGGAGAATTTCTGGTGAAATCACAAGCCAGGCCATTTTCCGAAAATGTAAAAAAGCCTACTTTAAATATTTTGGTGTTTTAATTGAGGATCAAGATGAGCGGTGGGCTCCCCATGTGTGCTGTGTTAGTTGTAGTGTATCATTGGTGCAGTGGAGAAGGGTAAGGGAAAAAGTATGCCTTTTGCAGTTCCAATGGTATGGCAAGAACCCAGCAATCATTCTGACGATTGTTATTTTTGCCTGACAAATATTGAAGGTTATTCCAAAAAGGGAAAGCACAACATAGAATATCCAAATTTGCAATCTGCCATACGACCTGTTCCTCATAATGCAAATTTGCCAGTGCCGATTGCGCCTTTAAATTGGCAAGCTATTGATTTGAGAGATAATGGAGACAACGCATCATCAGGTAGCTCAGAAGAACAGTGCACCGATCCCACTTTTACCACAGGTCCCAGTTCCGGCGAGCCACATTTGAGTGTTCAAAGTGAATTAAATGATTTAGTACGTGATTTGGGGTTAACCAAGCAACAGTTAGAACTTCTGGGTTCCCATCTTAAGGAATGGAACCTATTGGCCAAAGAAACAAAAATTACGAATTTCAGAAAAAGAAATGCTATGTTTTCTGAATTCTACAGTATGGAAAATTCGTTGTGCGCGTGTACTGATACAGACAGTTTAATGCAGGAACTTGATATTGAACATTCTCCCCGTGAGTGGCGCTTATTCGTAGACTCATCTAAATTTAGCTTAAAAGCTGTGTTATTGCGTATTGGAAATTTAAAACCCTCTATACCAGTTGCCCATTCAGCTGCAATGAAAGAAAATTATAAAAATATGCTTACAATTTTGGATAAAATAAACTACAATAGGTATAATGGCAGATATGTAGGGACTTAAAAGTTATGGCGGTTTTAGTGGGACTTCAGGGGGGTTCAGTTGCAAAATATTGCTGTTTTCTTTGTTTATAGGACAGTCGTGCAATAAATCAGCATTATGTAACAAAAATTTGGCCAGAAAGAAGCGAATTTCAACCGGGATCTCAAAATGTTAAATTTATACCTCTTGTTGATCCCAAAAATGTCCTTTTGCCTCCTCTTCACATTAAACTTGGGCTGATGAAAAGCTTTATGAAGGCTCTGAATAATGATGGTGATGGATTTAAATACCTAAGACAAGTCTTTCCCCAGTTAAGTGATGCCAAATTAAAAGAAGGCATTTTTATTGGGCCACAAATCAGAAAATTGCTGGACGATGTCAATATTACGGAAAAGCTTACCAGGCAGGAACTCAGAGCATGGAATTCATTTGTTAATGTAGTAAGAGGATTTTTAGGTAAGAATATGGATGAAAATTATGAACAGTTAGTTAATGAATTCTTAGATGCCTATAAAGCGCTTGGTGCCAGAATGTCATTAAAAATTCCCTTCCTCCATTCCCATCTGTCATTGTTTCCTAAAAATTTGGGAGCTGTTAGTGACTAGCAGCGTGAAAGGTTTCACCAAGATATCAGAACAATGGAAATTCGGTACCAAGGACGATGGAATCCAGCCATAGTGGGTGACTACTGTTGGTTTTTGAAGAGAGAAAAAATAAAGTTTAATTAGTGTTTTAAGTTAATATTTTTCTCGTTTGCTTTTCTCTTAGATGTATGGTATGTTTAATAGGCGAAAACTGTAAACATAGTCAATAAACAGGGTTAAGAATTTTCTGAAATAATTTTTTCTATAGATATTAATTATCGTAACATTCGATATGGTTTTACAACTCTTAACAAGAAAACCCTACGTGCTACAACTTTCTATTTGTCATTTTCGTATTTGGATAGGTCAATTCTATTAGATTTTGCTATTCTGATTTGTATTACAACAAAAAAAATGTTTTCGTCGGCCAGTGAAATTAACCAGTCTGTCCCTGTTTCAGACACGATTTTTTTTAAAGGAGGTTGAATTAGCGGGAAAAATAAGCCACAATAGTTGTTTAAATAACTGGGTTTTATTATTACCTTAGTTTGTTTCAATTCAATCACAAGTTCATTGAAGCGTACCGGGTAACCTCTTAGATTTTGCACCCCCCTCCCGTATCACTGTTTTTTTATGAAGAAACAAAAGCATACTTTATTGTCCCAGAAAAATTTTATAGACAAAGCGAAATTTACCTTAAAACAAAAACAATGAAAAAACGAAATATTGATCGAAAAAATCATATATTTCGATAGGTCAATGCAAATACATAAATTCTAAATATAACATTCGTTATATTTGTAACAATGCCGTAAAGCGGTTAATTAATCTAGGTGACTTAATAAAAAGAAGTAAACAATACATATGCTATAAGAATAATGAATAATTTTCAAATGCCTTGCAGAAACATGGTTTAAGTAAACAAGCAAATAAAAAACATTTTAATGACATTATTCATTATAAAAATCAATAACGCAGTAAAAAGGTCTTTCAATGAGATGCGCTTTGGTTTTTTTCGTGCAAATATAGGGATTGTTTTTAAATGTTCTGGAAGATGATTATAAAGTTTTATGGCGTTATAAATAATTGATCGTTTTATTAGTTCTGTGGAAACAATGGGAAGGCACATGTCATGCCTACAGTCTTTGGTAGGATATACGTATTGTGAATGAATCATTTTTGAAATAATATAAATTTAGGCTATAAAGGCAAAGTTTTAATTATTCCAACTTTAAATAATATATTTTGTTAACAAAAACGACCTTTTTTTTCATTATCCCTAACTTATCAAAAATTCATCGAAAGGCATTTTCCGGTTTAATATATTCCATGAATAATATATTAGCGTTCAAAATAAAAGTAAATTGAATACTGGCAAGAAGTTAAATTGCGAAATAATAAATATATCATACGAAATGTCAAACAAATACGGGGCTCCACCACCCGGGCCAAAGCCACTATAAAAGTTAGCGAAAGCTTTTTGAAAGCAGCGCGATTTTTTCAAGTCACGTGCGTCTGCTGTAACATATGAGAGGGATTTCGGGGGGGGGCGAGACGAAAAGTTATGTGTTACTTATATTAAAAAAGTAAAAGGTCTCCCCCGTTTCATGATGTAAGCGCTTGCAAAGTGGTTTTTAAAGTGAGAAAGGGAGTTTTCATAAGAGTTATGACCGGGAGATTAAGTCGTAAGTAGTTTCTCAGTATATTTATAGCTCTTTTCTTTTGAAAAATGATATAGAGTGGTATTCGAACCCAATATGAAATGGACTATAGAACGTTTTCGTGCTTCATTAATTAATTTGTTGCAAATTTAACAAACGCCCAATATAGGTAATACTTTTGCGTGATGCAATAGTCTAAGCAGATCAGTGGCGGCTCGAGGGTGAAAAAGTAAGTGAAGTGCAACTGAAGTAAGAAAATATCGCAATAATTTTTTTCCAGAATTTTTTTATATGTGGAGGGAGTAGAATATTTTTTTACGACTTACCTAAATTTTGTATACTAAATCAATTCTCGTAGCCTTCATAGCAGCAAGACAATGGACAAGTACAGCCTGCGGCGCTCTTCCTTTTTTTTGAAGGACATTTAGATCGCCAGACGTCACATTTGCGTCATCGTAACATTGCCCTATTAATTTATGTTTATAGTCAAATTGGTCCAAATTTTGATCCATTAGAGAATATAAATTCTCCGACCTTCTTTCGGAGCTGACATTATAAAACCCTAAGAATCTCTCGACTACTGAACCTTCTGAATTAACGTATTTTAAAATTATGGAGCACTGGGAGGTTTGCGTAATATCAGTGGTGTCATCCGCTTGCTCAGAAAAAAACTTGTGTTCATTATTTCATTTTTTACATGATCATTTAAATAATCAGAAATGCATTCAATTATTTCGTTTTGAATAGTTTTCGAGTCACCAGTAAAAACATTTTTAATTTCTTCTGATGATCTTTTAGTTCTTGGGAACTTCCAAGTAACATTAATAAACCTAAAAGCTTTTTAAAATTCCACCTATTTGTTGACTCGCTGCTCTCATCGTGGCCGTGAAAGACTAACTCTTGTTTTGTAAGGTACAAAACTGCGTCAATTACAATTAAAATGTATTTTATATAATTTAGCATTTTCTTTTAAAGTGTCAGCTATAATGCTTTGATTTTTTACAAATGTTTTTAGCATTAATTCGCATTTTAAATGCTCCGCCGAGTCTTCATGCTTTTGTAAAAACCTTCATAATATCTGGCAAATATCTGCGAACCAACGGAGTAGGTAAAGACTGATAATATGGGTTTCATGCAGGATATAAAATCTATATATGTGTCCTGAGAATGCAACAATAAAGTTGCGAAACGTCGACAACTTAAAAGTAGAGATTTGTTTTTTTACTGGATCCTAACCCCAAATAATACACCACTCTAACATAAAAATAAGAGGATCGTTCACGAAAACCATTTAGAAACTTAATATTTGGGAAATAACTACGAACCAACGTAGTAGATAAAGACTGATAATATGGGTTTCGTGCGGGTTATAGAATTTATATATGTGTCCTGAGGATGCAACAATAAAATAGCGAAACTGTTGTTTTTTTACTGGATCCCAACCCCACATAATATACACCACTCTAACAAAGCAATAAGAGGATCGCTAACATAGGTCAGACAGACAGAAGTTTTAGACAAAGGATTCAAGAACACAGAAGAAGTTTTATTAAAAACGAACCCGATTCCACATACGCCTCACATTTATTAGAATATTCCACTCATGTACAAATTTTCCCGTGAGACTGGTGGTGTTTTCGAAAAATTATAGCGGAAATTTCACGTCGTCTAGGAAACATAGTGTTTCCACTTACCTGGTTAGGTGCGGTTACATACCTAACCAAAAAATGAAATCTTGACAATATGAAACCTACTTTTGAGAGACGCTAGAGTCCCTAGAAACTGATTTTTTTTTAAGTATCTTTCAAACATTTTTGAAAAGTTGTCAATATGAATAATCGCTTTGGGCTACTTCAAGAAGAGGAAATTGACGAAAATATAATTGGAAGCGAACCAAGAAACACCGTTAAATCCAAGAAGAGCATCTGGAGACAGTTTATGTCATTCTGCGATGAAAAAAACTATACGTTTGATCAAGATACTCCGGTATCCCAACTAGCAATGATTTTGAAAAGCTGGGCCTACAATATGCGAAAAATGAACGGGGAAGAATGTAAAGAAGGCAGGTAAAAATTATTTGGAATGTGACGGCGAAATTATTGATGGAAAGGTATTTCAATGAATGCAAAATTAAAATAAATCCCTTCGAGCAGATCGAATTGAAATCGGCCCGAGACGCAAAAAATGCCGAAAGGAGACATTTGCAAGGTATTGAAGACAAACGCAGAGAATCGGCGGTTTTTTTAACATACAATGATTTAAAAAATCTAATTGAAGCTTGTGATGAGTCAACTCCAGAGGGTTTACAAAAGAAGTGTTTTTTCTGTTGTCCTATGTATTAGCCTGGAGAGGAGGAGAAGGTGCAAGAGCCGAAACAACTTTTTTCAAAGAAGAAACTGACAACTTCGTAGGAAAAACAGGTAGAATTCAATACAACCCTGTTTTTTCTAAAACATGTCAAGGTGGTGGCCGAAAACTCGCCGATTGGAAGTGGTTGGTGAGAAACGAGAGAAATCCCAGCTTTTGCCCAGTAAGAATTTATAAAAAATTACAAGATAAAAAGAAAAGTATCTCCACACTCGACTATTTTTGACGCCAAACCCCCATTGGAAAATTTCCGGAAATGGTTCAAAAACAGCCCAGTAGGAGAAAACGAGGTTTCAACTTGGACAAAAAAACAAGCACGGAAATCAGGTCACAATACCACAAAAAAATTTACCAACCATTCCCTCAGAGCTACTGCCGTGTCCAAGCTGGCCAAAAGCGGAGTGTCGGAGCAAAACTTGATAAAAATTACAGGTCATTCTAATGCGAAAGCCATATCAAGTTATTTGCAAATGTATCTAGATCACCACAAAAAAATTATTGAAAAAATGAGGGAACCTGGAAAAGAACCACCTCAATAGCACGTGCATCCAGCCCCAGTAGCAGCATCACCCAGCACAAGTACAAGTAGTGGTCTGACGGCATCTTCTACGTCGTCGAAAAACAACAATGTGGTTAATAATTATCAGAACTGCACCTTTTATTATACAATCAATAATTAAAATTGAATATTTAGATTTATATTAAGTACTTTTTAATATTTAGACAAATAATTTTATTAGTATATTATTCAATTTGTGTTCAATTTGTTACAAAATTCAAATTTCTGAACTTGAAATTAATATTCAGTTAATAAAGCTTAGTTTCCCTGTATTTGATTCGTGGAATATTCCTCCTAAATTCCATTCGTGCTTAAAATTAACCAGATAATTTTCCACTCATGCGTGTTTTTTCTACAAATTTCCCTCGTCCTTCGGACTCGGGAAATTATAAGAAAACACGCATTCGTGAAAAATTATCGGAAATTTTTAAGCACTCGTGGTATTATCCCCGAAAATAAACATACGTTTAATGATGAATTTAAGATTTTTCTCGCTATAAACAAAAGCACAAAATTAACCCTTTTAGAGCCGTTAGAAATCAATAAAATTAAAAACACCCAGTATATCCTAAATGACCAAACAGAGACAAATGGTTCACCTCTATTGAATTTATTTACGTAAAACACTTGGGTTTTCCAAAGCTTTAAACCCTCAGACCCACTATTGTAAAAATAGGTCAGCAATTTTAGCTTTAAACCCTCAGACCCACTATTGTAAAAATAGGTCAGCAATTTTAGAAAAATATGTATTTATTATGTTTCAAAATTCATTTAGTTCATTTCTGTTATGTAAGTAGAAGTACCTCTTGTCTGAAAAAGCTACAGTGTTAGAGAAACGATCGTCACAAGTTGTGAATATATGATGAAATTTCATCAAGTAACGATCCAGTCAATTAAATTTTTGAAAACCATTTAGACACTTAATATCTGGGAAATGTTTGCAGGCCAACGGAGTAGGTAAAGACTGATAATATGGGTTTCATGCAGGATATAGAATCTATGTGTTCTGAGGATGCAACAATAAAGTTGGGAAGCATCGACAATTAAAAAAAAGCTTGCTTTCTTTTACTGGATTTTAACCCCAAATAATATTCACCACCCTAACAATTTTTTTAACATATTACTAGGTCATCTTCATGTGACCCTTAATTTTTGGTCAAAATTTGAAAATAGGGAGACAGCAACAAATGTTCCATTTACAAAGATCAAATTTAGACAGTGTTGTTAAAGAGACTCAATATTAACCTCATCTCCGAAGGCGATCACGCGACTAGTACCATTCTAGAACATTCCATTAGTTCTGATAATGATTCAGATATAGATAACGCAAACCAAAATTACGAACCAGAGAGTGAAAACAGCCATAGCAGTGATGAAAATCGAAGAGATAATATTGAAGAACATGAGGAATTAACGAATCTACAAGAATTAAAAAGGAAATTTAAAGAAAACAAGGAGATTAGTAAAAGAGAAAAAAATAAAAAACTACGAATGGAAGATCTGGATTACTTGGGTTTTACGAAGAAGAGAGAACCACGGTCAAAAAGAATCTTAAAGCCACCTTGTAGATCAATTGTATGCAAGAATTCAAAGAAAAAAAGAAATTGTTGGAAGTTGACAGAGGAATGCAGACAACCAATCTTTAACACATTTTGGAAGCACATGGACTGGAAACAGCGAAAAGTTTTTGTGGCTTCAAATGTTACAAAAAATCCCAGCAAAGTACGGACCAAAGAAGCATCTAGAAGAAAAGGGACGTTTGAATATTTTTTAAATGATGGTAAACAGAATTTACTAGTTTGTAGGACAATGTTTATCAACACCTTAGCTCTGGGGTATAAGACAGTACAGGACTGGGTCAATAATAGCTCCTATGGAATTGCTTTACAAGTTAATATTGACGTATCTATGAGCGAGTCTGTTATATCCCGATATACTGCTGAATATAAGTTTCTAAATACATTTTTTACCAAAACTCCCTGCCCTTTACTGTAGACAAGACATAGGAAAACTTTATCTCCAAAATAATTTTAATAATATGACTGATTTAGACAAAGTTTACAAAAAAACAATGTGTGGTATTGACGATTGATGTTCAAGCCGTTAAACTTTGTCCTTTTTTGCCTGCTGGAAAAGTTTACTGTAAAACTAAACTTTATTGTCATGACTTCACGTTTTACGACTTGTGAAAATTTAGTCATATCTTGAGAAATATTAAAAATTTTCGAATTTTTTTTGGAAAATCTTTTAATGAATTTCTCAGCTCAAAAAACCTATAAGACCACATATTATCATAGCATGTTCCAAAGAAATTTCTCCATCACAATTTTGCCTCAAAATTCCATACATTTATGCAAAATTTTCGAACTTTTTTGGAAAATCGATTTTGCTAAAACTTCGTTTATGTACTAATTTGATGCCATAGAAAACGAAAAGGACATTTATTTTGTCCTAGGATGTATGGTTAAATTTTTATGACCCTCTGAAAATTCGCCAATTTTCAAATTTTTATGTATTTTAGTGAAAATTTAGTCATATCTTGAAAAATATTAATCCCTCGTCAATAATAATGCGTTTAATGAATTTCTCAGCTCAAAAAACCTATAAAACCACATATTATCATAGCATGTTGCAAAGAAATTTCTCCGCCAAATTTTATCTAGGAAATCCATACATTTACATGCAAAATTTTCGAACTTTTTTTGGAAAATCGATTTTGCTAAAACTTCGTTTATGTACTAATTTGATGCCATAGAAAACGAAAAAAATTATTGTTTTGTCCTAGGATGTATGGTTGAATTTTTATGACTTTCTGAAAATTCGCCAATTTTCAAATTTTTATGTATTTTAGTAAAAATTTAGTCATATCCTGAAAAATATTAATCCCTCGTCAATAATAATGTGTTTAATGAATTTCTCAGCTCAAAAAACCTATAAAACCACATATTATCATAGCATGTTGCAAAGAAATTTCTCCATCAAAATTTTGCATAAAAAATCCGTACATTTACATGCAAAATTTTCGAACTTTTTTTGGAAAATCGATTTTGCTAAAACTTCGTTTATCTACTAATTTGATGCCATAGAAAACGAAAAATATATTTATTTTGTCCTAGGATGTATGGCTGAATTTTTATAACTCTCTGAAAATTCGCCAATTTTCAAATTTGTATGTATTTTAGTGAAAATTTAGTCATATCTTGAAAAATATTAATCCCTAGTCAATAATAATGTGTTTAATGAATTTCTCAGCTCAAAAAACCTATAAAACCACATATTATCATAGCATGTTCCAAAGAAATTTCTCCATCAAAATTTTGCATAAAAAATCCGTACATTTACATGCAAAATTTTCGAACTTTTTTTGGAAAATCGATTTTGCTAAAACTTCGTTTATCTACTAATTTGATGCCATAGAAAACGAAAAATATATTTATTTTGTCGTAGGATGTATGGTTGAATTTTTATGACCCTCTGAAAATTCGCCAATTTTCAAATTTGTATGTATTTTAGTGAAAATTTAGTCATATCTTGAAAAATATTAATCCCTCGTCAATAATAATGTGTTTAATGAATTTCTCAGCTCAAAAACCTATAAAACCACATATTATCATAGCATGTTCCAAAGAAATTTCCTCCATCAAAAGTTTGCCTAAGAAATCCATACATTTACATGCAAAATTTTCGAACTTTTTTTGGAAAATCGATTTTGCTAAAACTTCGTTTATGTACTAATTTGATGCCATAGAAAACGAAAAAAATTATTGTTTTGTCCTAGGATGTATGCTTGAATTTTTATGACTTTCTGAAAATTCGCCAATTTTCAAATTTTTATGTATTTTAGTGAAAATTTAGTCATATCTTGAAAAATATTAATTTCTTGTCAATAATAATGTGTTTAATGAATTTCTCAGCTCAAAAAACCTATAAAACCACATATTATCATAGCATGTTCCAAAGAAATTTCTCCATCAAAATTTTGCCTAAAAAATCCATACATTTACATGCAAAATTTTCGAACTTTTTTTGGAAAATCGATTTTGCTAAAACTTCGTTTATCAACTAATTTGATGCCATAGAAAACGAAAAATATATTTATTTTGACCTAGGATGTATGATTGAATTTTTATGGCGTTCCGAAAATTAGCGAATTTTTAGATTTGTATGTATTTTAGTAAAAATTTAGTCATATCATGAAAAATATTAATTTCTTGTTAATAATAATGTGTTTAATGAGTTTCTCAGCTCAAAAAACCTATAAAACCACATATTATCATAGCAACCTAACCTAACCTAAAAAAACCATACATTTACAACACACATATTATCATAGCATGTTCCAAAGAAATTTCTCCATCAAAATTTTGCCTAAGAAATCCATACATTTACATGCAAAATTTTCGAACTTTTTTTGGAAAATCGATTTTGCTAAAACTTCGTTTATGTACTAATTTGATGCCATAGAAAACGAAAAAAATTATTGTTTTGTCCTAGGATGTATGGTTGAATTTTTATGACTTTCTGAAAATTCGCCAATTTTCAAATTTTTATGTATTTTAGTGAAAATTTAGTCATATCTTGAAAAATATTAATTTCTTGTCAATAATAATGTGTTTAATGAATTTCTCAGCTCAAAAAACCTATAAAACCACATATTATCATAGCATGTTCCAAAGAAATTTCTCCATCAAAATTTTGCCTAAAAAATCCATACATTTACATGCAAAATTTTCGAACTTTTTTTGGAAAATCGATTTTGCTAAAACTTCGTTTATCTACTAATTTGATGCCATAGAAAACGAAAAATATATTTATTTTGACCTAGGATGTATGATTGAATTTTTATGGCGTTCCGAAAATTAGCGAATTTTTAGATTTGTATGTAATTTAGTAAAAATTTAGTCATATCATGAAAAATATTAATTTCTTGTCAATAATAATGTGTTTAATGAGTTTCTCAGCTCAAAAAACCTATAAAACCACATATTATCATAGCATGTTCCAAAGAAATTTCTCCATCAAAATTTTGCCTAAAAAAACCATACATTTACGTGCAAAACTTTCGAACTTTTTTGGAAAATCGATTTTGCTAAAACTTCGTTTATCTACTAATTTGATGCCATAGAAAACGAAAAATATATTTATTTTGATCTAGGATGTATGGTTGAATTTTTATGACTTTCTGAAAATTCGCCAATTTTCAAATTTTTATGTATTTTAGTGAAAATTTAGTCATATCTTGAAAAATATTAATTTCTTGTCAATAATAATGTGTTTAATGAATTTCTCAGCTCAAAAAACCTATAAAACCACATATTATCATAGCATGTTCCAAAGAAATTTCTCCATCAAAATTTTGCCTAAAAAATCCATACATTTACATGCAAAATTTTCGAACTTTTTTTGGAAAATCGATTTTGCTAAAACTTCGTTTATGTACTAATTTGATGCCATAGAAAACGAAAAAGACATTTATTTTGTCCTAGGATGTATGATTAAATTTTTATGACCCTCTGAAAATTCGCCAATTTTCAAATTTTTATGTATTTTAGTGAAAATTTAATCATATCTTGAAAAATATTAATCCCTCGTCAATAATAATGTGTTTAATGTATTTCTCAGCTCAAAAAACCTATAAAACCACATATTATCATAGCATGTTCCAAAGAAATTTCTCCATCAAAATTTTGCCTAAGAAATCCATACATTTACATGCAAAACTTTCGAACTTTTTTTGGAAAATCGATTTTGCTAAAACTTCGTTTATGTACTAATTTGATGCCATAGAAAACGAAAAAAATTATTGTTTTGTCCTAGGATGTATGGTTGAATTTTTATGACTTTCTGAAAATTCGTCAATTTTCAAATTTGTATGTATTTTAGTGAAAATTTAGTCATATCTTGAAAAATATTAATTTCTTGTCAATAATAATGTGTTTAATGAATTTCTCAGCTCAAAAAACCTATAAAACCACATATTATCATAGCATGTTCCAAAGAAATTTCTCCATCAAAATTTTGCCTAAAAAATCCATACATGCAAAATTTTCGAACTTTTTTTGGAAAATCGATTTTGCTAAAACTTCGTTTATCTACTAATTTGATGCCATAAAAAACGAAAAATATATTTATTTTGACCTAGGATGTATGATTGAATTTTTATGGCGTTCCGAAAATTAGCGAATTTTTAAATTTGTATGTATTTTAGTAAAAAATTAGTCATATCTTGAAAAATATTAATTTCTTGTCAATAATAATGTGTTTAATGGGTTTCTCAGCTCAAAAAACCTATAAAACCACATACTATCATAGCATGTTCCAAAGAAATTTCTCCATCAAAATTTTGCCTATGAAATCCATACATTTACATGCAAAATTTTCGAACTTTTTTTGGAAAATCGATTTTGCTAAAACTTCGTTTGTGTACTAATTTGATGGCATAGAAAACGAAAAAGACATTTATTTTGTCCTAGGATGTATGGTTGAATTTTTATGACCCTCTGAAAATTCGCCAATTTTCAAATTTTTATGTATTTTAGTGAAAATTTAGTCATATCTTGAGAAATATTAATCCCTCGTCAATAATAACGTGTTTAATGAATTTCTCAGCTCAAAAAACCTATAAAACCACATATTATCATAGCATGTTCCAAAGAAATTTCCTCCATCAAAAGTTTGCCTAAAAAATCCATACATGCAAAATTTTCGAACTTTTTTTGGAAAATCGATTTTGCTAAAACTTCGTTTATGTACTAATTTGATGCCATAGAAAACGAAAAAAATTATTGTTTTGTCCTAGGATGTATGGTTGAATTTTTATGACTTTCTGAAAATTCGCCAATTTTCAAATTTTTATGTATTTTAGTAAAAATTTAGTCATATCTTGAAAAATATTAATTTCTTGTCAATAATAATGTGTTTAATGAATTTCTCAGCTCAAAAAACCTATAAAACCACATATTATCATAGCATGTTCCAAAGAAATTTCTCCATCAAAATTTTGCCTAAAAAATCCATACATTTACATGCAAAATTTTCGAACTTTTTTTGGAAAATCGATTTTGCTAAAACTTCGTTTGCTAAAACTTCGTTTATGACTAATTTGATGCCATAGAAAACGAAAAAAATTATTGTTTTGTCCTAGGATGTATGGTTGAATTTTTATGACTTTCTGAAAATTCGCCAATTTTCAAATTTTTATGTATTTTAGTGAAAATTTAGTCATATCTTGAAAAATATTAATTTCTTGTCAATAATAATGTGTTTAATGAATTTCTCAGCTCAAA
Organism: Kuschelorhynchus macadamiae; assembly: GCA_030620095.1. Classification (NCBI taxonomy): domain Eukaryota; kingdom Metazoa; phylum Arthropoda; class Insecta; order Coleoptera; family Curculionidae; genus Kuschelorhynchus; species Kuschelorhynchus macadamiae. The sequence goes on from JAUTXW010005427.1 coordinate 1,424,519, forward strand.
AAACCTATAAAACCACATATTATCATAGCATGTTCCAAAGAAATTTCTCCATCAAAATTTTGCCTAAAAAATCCATACATTTACATGCAAAATTTTCGAACTTTTTTTGGAAAATCGATTTTGCTAAAACTTCGTTTATCTACTAATTTGATGCCATAGAAAACGAAAAATATATTTATTTTGACCTAGGATGTATGATTGAATTTTTATGGCGTTCCGAAAATTAGCGAATTTTTAAATTTGTATGTATTTTAGTAAAAATTTAGTCATATCTTGAAAAATATTAATTTCTTGTCAATAATAATGTGTTTAATGAGTTTCTCAGCTCAAAAAACCTATAAAACCACATATTATCATAGCATGTTCCAAAGAAATTTCTCCATCAAAATTTTGCCTAAAAAATCCATACATTTACATGCAAAATTTTCGAACTTTTTTTGGAAAATCGATTTTGCTAAAACTTCGTTTATGTACTAATTTGATGCCATAGAAAACGAAAAAGACATTTATTTTGTCCTAGGATGTATGGTTGAATTTTTATGACTTTCTGAAAATTCGCCAATTTTCAAATTTTTATGTATTTTAGTGAAAATTTAGTCATATATTGTCAATAATAATGTGTTTAATGAATTTCTCAGCTCAAAAAACCTATAAAACCACATATTATCATAGCATGTTCCAAAGAAATTTCTCCATCAAAATTTTGCCTAAAAAATCCATACATTTACATGCAAAATTTTCGAACTTTTTTTGGAAAATCGATTTTGCTAAAACTTCGTTTATGTACTAATTTGATGCCATAGAAAACGAAAAATATATTTATTTTGACCTAGGATGTATGATTGAATTTTTATGAACCTCTGAAAATTCGCCAATTTTCAAATTTGTATGTATTTTAGTGAAAATTTAGTCATATCTTGAAAAATATTAATCCCTCGTCAATAATAATGTGTTTAATGAATTTCTCAGCTCAAAAAACCTATAAAACCACATATTATCATAGCATGTTCCAAAGAAATTTCTCCATCAAAATTTTGCCTAAAAAATCCATACATTTACATGCAAAATTTTCGAACTTTTTTTGGAAAATCGATTTTGCTAAAACTTCGTTTATCTACTAATTTGATGCCATAGAAAACGAAAAATATATTTATTTTGACCTAGGATGTATGATTGAATTTTTATGGCGTTCCGATAATTAGCGAATTTTTAAATTTGTATGTATTTTAGAAAAAATTTAGTCATATCTTGAAAAATATTAATCCCTCGTCAATAATAATGTAATTAATGAATTTCTCAGCTCAAAAAACCTATAAAACCACATTTTATCATAGCATGTTCCAAAGAAATTTCTCCAACAAAATTTTGCCTAAAAAATCCATACATTTACATGCAAAATTTTCGAACTTTTTTTGGAAAATCGATTTTGCTAAAACTTCGTTTATGTACTAATTTGATGCCATAGAAAACGAAAAAAATTTATTTTGTCCTAGGATGTATGGTTGAATTTTTATGACCCTCTGAAAATTCGCCAATTTTCAAATTTTTATGTATTTTAGTGAAAATTTAGTCATATCTTGAAAAATATTAATCCCTCGTCAATAATAATGTGTTTAATGAATTTCTCAGCTCAAAAAACCTATAAAACCACATATTATCATAGCATGTTCCAAAGAAATTTCTCCATCAAAATTTTGCCTAAAAAATCCATACATTTACATGCAAAATTTTCGAACTTTTTTTGGAAAATCGATTTTGCTAAAACTTCGTTTATGTACTAATTTGATGCCATAGAAAACGAAAAAAATATTTATTTTGTCCTAGGATGTATAGTTGAATTTTTATGACTCTCTGAAAATTCCCCAATTTTCAAATTTTTATGTATTTTAGTGAAAATTTAGACATATCTTGAAAAATATTGATTTCTTGTCAATAATAATGTGTTTAATGAATTTCTCAGCTCAAAAAACCTATAAAACCACATATTATCATAGCATGTTCCAAAGACATTTCTCCATCAAAATTTCTCCATCAAAATTTTGCCTAAAAAATCCATACATTTACATGCAAAATTTTCGAACTTTTTTTGGAAAATCGATTTTGCTAAAACTTCGTTTTTGTACTAATTTGATGCCATAGAAAACGAAAAAAATTATTGTTTTGTCCTAGGATGTATGGTTGAATTTTTATGACTTTCTGAAAATTCCCCAATTTTCAAATTTTTATGTATTTTAGTGAAAATTTAGTCATATCTTGAAAAATATTAATTTCTTGTCAATAATAATGTGTTTAATGAATTTCTCAGCTCAAAAAACCTATAAAACCACATATTATCATAGCATGTTCCAAAGAAATTTCTCCATCAAAATTTTGCCTAAAAAATCCATACAAAATGCAACATGCAAAATTTTCGAACTTTTTTTGGAAAATCGATTTTGCTAAAACTTTGATTATGTACTAATTTGATGCCATAGAAAACGAAAAAGACATTTATTTTGTCCTAGGATGTATGGTTGAATTTTTATGACCCTCTGAAAATTCGCCAATTTTCAAATTTTTATGTATTTTAGTGAAAATTTAGTCATATCTTGAAAAATATTAATCCCTCGTCAATAATAATGTGTTTAATGAATTTCTCAGCTCAAAAAACCTATAAAACCACATATTATCATAGCATGTTCCAAAGAAATTTCTTCCATCAAAAGTTTGCCTAAAAAATCCATACATTTACATGCAAAATTTTCGAACTTTTTTTGGAAAATCGATTTTGCTAAAACTTCGTTTATGTACTAATTTGATGCCATAGAAAACGAAAAAGACATTTATTTTGTCCTAGGATGTATGGTTAAATTTTTATGACCCTCTGAAAATTCGCCAATTTTCAAATTTTTATGTATTTTAGTGAAAATTTAATCATATCTTGAAAAATATTAATCCCTCGTCAATAATAATGTGTTTAATGTATTTCTCAGCTAAAAAAACCTATAAAACCACATATTATCATAGCATGTTCCAAAGAAATTTCTCCATCAAAATTTTGCCTAAGAAATCCATACATTTACATGCAAAATTTTCGAACTTTTTTTGGAAAATCGATTTTGCTAAAACTTCGTTCATGTACTAATTTGATGCCATAGAAAACGAAAAAAATTATTGTTTTGTCCTAGGATGTATGGTTGAATTTTTATGACTTTCTGAAAATTCGCCAATTTTCAAATTTTTATGTATTTTAGTGAAAATTTAGTCATATCTTGAAAAATATTAATCCCTCGTCAATAATAATGTGTTTAATGAATTTCTCAGCTCAAAAAAACCTATAAAACCACATATTATCATAGCATGTTCCAAAGAAATTTCCTCCATCAAAAGTTTGCCTAAAAAATCCATACATTTACATGCAAAATTTTCGAACTTTTTTTGGAAAATCGATTTTGCTAAAACTTCGTCTATGTACTAATTTGATGCCATAGAAAACGAAAAAGACATTTATTTTGTCCTAGGATGTATGGTTAAATTTTTATGACCCTCTGAAAATTCGCCAATTTTCAAATTTTTATGTATTTTAGTGAAAATTTAGTCATATCTTGAAAAATATTAATCCCTCGTCAATAATAATGTGTTTAATGTATTTCTCAGCTAAAAAAACCTATAAAACCACATATTATCATAGCATGTTCCAAAGAAATTTCTCCATCAAAATTTTGCCTAAGAAATCCATACATTTACATGCAAAATTTTCGAACTTTTTCTGGAAAATCGATTTTGCAAAAACTTCGTTTATGTACTAATTTGATGCCATAGAAAACGAAAAAAATTATTGTTTTGTCCTAGGATGTATGGTTGAATTTTTATGACTTTCTGAAAATTCGCCAATTTTCAAATTTTTATGTATTTTAGTGAAAATTTAGTCATATCTTGAAAAATATTAATTTCTTGTCAATAATAATGTGTTTAATGAATTTCTCATCTCAAAAAACCTATAAAACCACATATTATCATAGCATGTTCCAAAGAAATTTCTCCATCAAAATTTTGCCTAAAAAATCCATACATTTACATGCAAAACTTTCGAACTTTTTTTGGAAAATCGATTTTGCTAAAACTTCGTTTATCTACTAATTTGATACCATAGAAAACGAAAAAAATTATTGTTTTGTCCTAGGATGTATGGTTGAATTTTTATGACTTTCTGAAAATTACCCAATTTTCAAATTTTTATGTATTTTAGTGAAAATTTAGTCATATCTTGAAAAATATTAATTTCTTGTCAATAATAATGTGTTTAATGAATTTCTCAGCTCAAAAAACCTATAAAACCACATATTATCATAGCATGTTCCAAAGAAATTTCTCCATCAAAATTTTGCCTAAAAAATCCATACATGCAAAATTTTCGAACTTTTTTTGGAAAATCGATTTTGCTAAAACTTCGTTTATCTACTAATTTGATGCCATAAATAACGAAAAATATATTTATTTTGACCTAGGATGTATGATTGAATTTTTATGGCGTTCCGAAAATTAGCGAATTTTTAAATTTGTATGTATTTTAGTAAAAAATTAGTCATATCTTGAAAAATATTAATTTCTTGTCAATAATAATGTGTTTAATGGGTTTCTCAGCTCAAAAAACCTATAAAACCACATACTATCATAGCATGTTCCAAAGAAATTTCTCCATCAAAATTTTGCCTATGAAATCCATACATTTACATGCAAAATTTTCGAACTTTTTTTGGAAAATCGATTTTGCTAAAACTTCGTTTATCTACTAATTTGATACCATAGAAAACGAAAAATATATTTATTTTGATCTAGGATGTATGATTGAATTTTTATGGCGTTCCGAAAATTAGCGAATTTTTAAATTTGTATGTATTTTTGTAAAAATTTAGTCATATCTTGAAAAATATTAATTTCTTGTCAATAATAATGTGTTTAATGAGTTTCTCAGCTCAAAAAACCTATAAAACCACATATTATCATAGCATGTTCCAAAGAAATTTCTCCATCAAAATTTTGCCTAAAAAATCCATACATTTTCACGCAAAATTTTCGAACTTTTTTTGGAAAATCGATTTTGCTAAAACTTCGTTTATGTACTAATTTGATGCCATAGAAAACGAAAAAGACATTTATTTTGTCCTAGGATGTATGGTTGAATTTTTATGACCCTCTGAAAATTCGCCAATTTTCAAATTTTTATGTATTTTAGTGAAAATTTAGTCATATCTTGAATATCCCTCGTCAATAATAATGTGTTTAATGTATTTCTCAGCTCAAAAAACCTATAAAACCACATATTATCATAGCATGTTCCAAAGAAATTTCTCCATCAAAATTGTGCCTAAAAAATCCATACAAAATGCAACATGCAAAATTTTCGAACTTTTTTTGGAAAATCGATTTTGCTAAAACTTTGATTATGTACTAATTTGATGCCATAGAAAACGAAAAAGACATTTATTTTGCCCTAGGATGTATGGTTAAATTTTTATGACCCTCTGAAAATTTGCCAATTTTCAAATTTTTATGTATTTTAGTGAAAATTTAGTCATATCTTGAAAAATATTAATCCCTCGTCAATAATAATGTGTTTAATGTATTTCTCAGCTCAAAAAACCTCTAAAACCACATATTATCATAGCATGTTCCAAAGAAATTTCTCCATCAAAATTTTGCCTAAGAAATCCATACATTTACATGCAAAATTTTCGAACTTTTTTTGGAAAATCGATTTTGCTAAAACTTCGTTTATCTACTAATTTGATACCATAGAAAACGAAAAAGACATTTATTTTGTCCTAGGATGTATGGTTAAATTTTTATGACCCTCTGAAAATTTGCCAATTTTCAAATTTTTATGTATTTTAGTGAAAATTTAGTCATATCTTGAAAAATATTAATCCCTCGTCAATAATAATGTGTTTAATGAATTTCTCAGCCCAAAAAACCTATAAAACCACATATTATCATAGCATGTTCCAAAGAAATTTCTCCATCAAAATTTTGCCTAAGAAATCCATACATTTACATGCAAAATTTTCGAACTTTTTTTGGAAAATCGATTTTGCTAAAACTTCGTTTAAGTACTAATTTGATGCCATAGAAAACGAAAAAGACATTTATTTTGCCCTAGGATGTATGGTTAAATTTTTATGACCCTCTGAAAATTTGCCAATTTTCAAATTTTTATGTATTTTAGTGAAAATTTAGTCATATCTTGAAAAATATTAATCCCTCGTCAATAATAATGTGTTTAATGTATTTCTCAGCTCAAAAAACCTATAAAACCAATTATTATCATTGCATTTTGCAAAGAAATTTCTCCGTAAAAATTTTACCTAAGAAATCCATACATTTACATGCAAAATTTTCGAACTTTTTTTGGAAAATCGATTTTGCTAAAACTTCGTTTATGTTCTAATTTGATGCCATAGAAAACGAAAAAAATTATTGTTTTGTCCTAGGATGTATGGTTGAATTTTTATGACTTTCTGAAAATTCGCCAATTTTCAAATTTTTATGTATTTTAGTAAAAATTTAGTCATATCTTGAAAAATATTAATTTCTTGTCAATAATAATGTGTTTAATGAATTTCTCAGCTCAAAAAACCTATAAAACCACATATTATCATAGCATGTTCCAAAGAAATTTCTCCATCAAAATTTTGCCTAAGAAATCCATACATTTACATGCAAAATTTTCGAACTTTTTTTGGAAAATCGATTTTGCTAAAACTTCGTTTATCTACTAATTTGATACCATAGAAAACGAAAAAGACATTTATTTTGTCCTAGGATGTATGGTTAAATTTTTATGACCCCCTGAAAATTTGCCAATTTTCAAATTTTTATGTATTTTAGTGAAAATTTAGTCATATCTTGAAAAATATTAATCCCTCGTCAATAATAATGTGTTTAATGTATTTCTCAGCCCAAAAAACCTATAAAACCACATATTATCATAGCATGTTCCAAAGAAATTTCTCCATCAAAATTTTGCCTAAGAACCATACATTTACATGCAAAATTTTCGAACTTTTTTTGGAAAATCGATTTTGCTAAAACTTCGTTTATGTACTAATTTGATGCCATAGAAAACGAAAAAAATTATTGTTTTGTCCTAGGATGTATGGTTGAATTTTTATGACTTTCTGAAAATTCGCCAATTTTCAAATTTTTATGTATTTTAGTGAAAATTTAGTCATATCTTGAAAAATATTAATTTCTTGTCAATAATAATGTGTTTAATGAATTTCTCAGCTCAAAAAACCTATAAAACCACATATTATCATAGCATGTTCCAAAGAAATTTCTCCATCAAAATTTTGCCTAAAAAATCCATACATTTACATGCAAAATTTTCGAACTTTTTTTGGAAAATCGATTTTGCTGAAACTTCGTTTATCTACTAATTTGATGCCATAGAAAACGAAAAATATATTTATTTTGACCTAGGATGTATGATTGAATTTTTATGGCGTTCCGAAAATTAGCGAATTTTTAGATTTGTATGTATTTTAGTAAAAATTTAGTCATATCTTGAAAAATATTAATTTCTTGTCAATAATAATGTGTTTAATGAATTTCTCAGCTCAAAAAACCTATAAAACCACATATTATCATAGCATGTTCCAAAGAAATTTCCTCCATCAAAAGTTTGCCTAAAAAATCCATACATTTACATCCAAATTTTCGAACTTTTTTTGGAAAATCGATTTTGCTAAAACTTCGTTTATCTACTAATTTGATGCCATAGAAAACGAAAAAAATTATTGTTTTGTCCTAGGATGTATGGTTGAATTTTTATGACTTTCTGAAAATTCGCCAATTTTCAAATTTTTATGTATTTTAGTGAAAATTTAGTCATATCTTGAAAAATATTAATTTCTTGTCAATAATAATGTGTTTAATGAATTTCTCAGCTCAAAAAACCAATAAAACCACATATTATCATATCATATTCCAAAGAAATTTCTCAATCAAAATTTTGCCTAAAAAAACCATACATTTACATGCAAAATTTTCGAACTTTTTTTGGAAAATCGAATTTGCTAAAACTTCGTTTATGTACTAATTTGATGCCATAGAAAACGAAAAATATATTATTTTGTCCTAGGATGTATGGTTGAATTTTTATGACTTTCTGAAAATTTGCCAATTTTCAAATTTTTATGTATTTTAGTGAAAATTTAGTCATATCTTGAAAAATATTAATTTCTTGTCAATAATAATGTGTTTAATGAATTTCTCAGCTCAAAAAACCTATAAAACCACATATTATCATAGCATGTTCCAAAGAAATTTCTCCATCAAAATTTTGCCTAAAAAATCCATACATTTACATGCAAAATTTTCGAACTTTTTTTGGAAAATCGATTTTGCTAAAACTTCGTTTATGTACTAATTTGATGCCATAGAAAACGAAAAAAATATATATTTTGTCCTAGGATGTATGGTTGAATTTTTATGACTCTCTGAAAATTCGCCAATTTTCAAATTTTTATGTATTTTAGTGAAAATTTAGTCATATCTTGAAAAATATTAATTTCTTGTCAATAATAATGTGTTTAATGAATTTCTCAGCTCAAAAAACCTATAAAACCACATATTATCATAGCATGTTCCAAAGAAATTTCCTCATCAAAATTTTGCCTAAAAAATCCATACATTTACATGCAAAATTTTCGAACTTTTTTTGGAAAATCGATTTTGCTAAAAATTCGTTTTTGTACTAATTTGATGCCATAGAAAACGAAAAAAATTATTGTTTTGTCCTAGGATGTATGGTTGAATTTTTATGACTTTCTGAAAATTCCCCAATTTTCAAATTTTTATGTATTTTAGTGAAAATTTAGTCATATCTTGAAAAATATTAATTTCTTGTCAATAATAATGTGTTTAATGAATTTCTCAGCTCAAAAAACCTATAAAACCACATATTATCATAGCATGTTCCAAAGAAATTTTTCCATCAAAATTTTGCCAAGAAATCCATACATTTACATGCAAAATTTTCGAACTTTTTTTGGAAAATCGATTTTGCTAAAACTTCGTTTGTGTACTAATTTGATGCCATAGAAAACGAAAAAGACATTTATTTTGTCCTAGGATGTATGGTTGAATTTTTATGACCCTCTGAAAATTCGCCAATTTTCAAATTTTTATGTATTTTAGTGAAAATTTAGTCATATCTTGAAAAATATTAATCCCTCGTCAATAATAATGTGTTTAATGAATTTCTCAGCTCAAAAAACCTATAAAACCACATATTATCATAGCATGTTCCAAAGAAATTTCTCCATCAAAAGTTTGCCTAAAAAATCCATACATTTACATGCAAAATTTTCGAACTTTTTTTGGAAAATCGATTTTGCTAAAACTTCGTTTATGTACTAATTTGATGCCATAGAAAACGAAAAAGACATTTATTTTGTCCTAGGATGTATGGTTAAATTTTTATGACCCTCTGAAAATTCGCCAATTTTCAAATTTTTATGTATTTTAGTGAAAATTTAATCATATCTTGAAAAATATTAATTTCTCGTCAATAATAATGTGTTTAATGTATTTCTCAGCTAAAAAAACCTATAAAACCACATATTATCATAGCATGTTCCAAAGAAATTTCTCCATCAAAATTTTGCCTAAGAAATCCATACATTTACATGCAAAACTTTCGAACTTTTTTTGGAAAATCGATTTTGCTAAAACTTCGTTTATGTACTAATTTGATGCCATAGAAAACGAAAAAAATTATTGTTTTGTCCTAGGATGTATGGTTGAATTTTTATGACTTTCTGAAAATTCGCCAATTTTCAAATTTTTATGTATTTTAGTGAAAATTTAGTCATATCTTGAAAATATTATATTGTCAATAATAATGTGTTTAATGAATTTCTCAGCTCAAAAAAACCTATAAAACCACATATTATCATAGCATGTTCCAAAGAAAATTTCTCCATCAAAATTTTGCCTAAAAAATCCATACATTTGCATGCAAAATTTTCGAACTTTTTTTGGAAAATCGATTTTGCTAAAACTTCGTTTATGTACTAATTTGATGCCATAGAAAACGAAAAAGACATTTATTTTGTCCTAGGATGTATGGTTAAATTTTTATGACTCTGAAAATTCGCCAATTTTCGAATTTGTATGTATTTTAGTGAAAATTTAGTCATATCTTGAAAAATATTAATCCCTCGTAAATAATAATGTGTTTAATGAATTTCTCAGCTAAAAAAACCTATAAAACCACATATTATCATAGCATGTTCCAAAGAAATTTCTCCATCAAAATTTTGCCTAAGAAATCCATACATTTACATGCAAAATTTCCGAACTTTTTTTGGAAAATCGATTTTGCTAAAACTTCGTTTATGTACTAATTTGATGCCATAGAAAACGAAAAAAATTATTGTTTTGTCCTAGGATGTATGGTTGAATTTTTATGACTTTCTGAAAATTCGCCAATTTTCAAATTTTTATGTATTTTAGTGAAAATTTAGTCATATCTTGAAAAATATTAATTTCTTGTCAATAATAATGTGTTTAATGAATTTCTCAGCTCAAAAAACCTATAAAACCACATATTATCATAGCATGTTCCAAAGAAATTTCTCCATCAAAATTTTGCCTAAAAAATCCATACATTTACATGCAAAATTTTCGAACTTTTTTTGGAAAATCGATTTTGCTAAAACTTCGTTTATGTACTAATTTGATGCCATAGAAAACGAAAAAAATTATTGTTTTGTCCTAGGATGTATGGTTGAATTTTTATGACTTTCTGAAAATTCGCCAATTTTCAAATTTTTATGTATTTTAGTGAAAATTTAGTCATATCTTGAAAAATATTAATTTCTTGTCAATAATAATGTGTTTAATGAATTTCTCAGCTCAAAAAACCTATAAAACCACATATTATCATAGCATGTTCCAAAGAAATTTCTCCATCAAAATTTTGCCTAAAAAATCCATACATTTACATGCAAAATTTTCGAACTTTTTTTGGAAAATCGATTTTGCTAAAACTTCGTTTATCTACTAATTTGATGCCATAAATAACGAAAAATATATTTATTTTGACCTAGGATGTATGATTGAATTTTTATGGCGTTCCGAAAATTAGCGAATTTTTAAATTTGTATGTATTTTAGTAAAAAATTAGTCATATCTTGAAAAATATTAATTTCTTGTCAATAATAATGTGTTTAATGGGTTTCTCAGCTCAAAAAACCTATAAAACCACATATTATCATAGCATGTTCCTAAGACATTTCTCCATCAAAATTTTGCCTAAAAAATCCATACATTTACATGCAAAATTTTCGAACTTTTTTTGGAAAATCGATTTTGCTAAAACTTCGTTTATCTACTAATTTGATACCATAGAAAACGAAAAATATATTTATTTTGATCTAGGATGTATGATTGAATTTTTATGGCGTTCCGAAAATTAGCGAATTTTTAAATTTGTATGTATTTTAGTAAAAATTTAGTCATATCTTGAAAAATATTAATTTCTTGTCAATAATAATGTGTTTAATGAGTTTCTCAGCTCAAAAAACCTATAAAACCACATATTATCATAGCATGTTCCAAAGAAATTTCTCCATCAAAATTTTGCCTAAAAAATCCATACATTTTCATGCAAAATTTTCGAACTTTTTTTGGAAAATCGATTTTGCTAAAACTTTGTTTATGTACTAATTTGATGCCATAGAAAACGAAAAAGACATTTATTTTGTCCTAGGATGTATGGTTGAATTTTTATGACCCTCTGAAAATTCGCCAATTTTCAAATTTTTATGTATTTTAGTGAAAATTTAGTCATATCTTGAAAAATATTAATCCCTCGTCAATAATAATGTGTTTAATGTATTTCTCAGCTCAAAAAACCTATAAAACCACATATTATCATAGCATGTTCCAAAGAAATTTCTCCATCAAAATTTTGCCTAAAAAATCCATACATTTACATGCAAAATTTTCGAACTTTTTTTGGAAAATCGATTTTGCTAAAACTTCGTTTATGTACTAATTTGATGCCATAGAAAACGAAAAAGACATTTATTTTGTCCTAGGATGTATGGTTAAATTTTTATGACCCTCTGAAAATTTGCCAATTTTCAAATTTTTATGTATTTTAGTGAAAATTTAGTCATATCTTGAAAAATATTAATCCCTCGTCAATAATAATGTGTTTAATGTATTTCTCAGCTCAAAAAACCTATAAAACCACATATTATCATAGCATGTTCCAAAGAAATTTCTCCATCAAAATTTTGCCTAAGAAATCCATACATTTACATGCAAAATTTTCGAACTTTTTTTGGAAAATCGATTTTGCTAAAACTTCGTTTATGTACTAATTTGATGCCATAGAAAACGAAAAAGACATTTATTTTGTCCTAGGATGTATGGTTAAATTTTTTATGACCTCTGCAAATTAGCGAATTTTCAAATTTGTATGTATTTTAGTGAAAATTTAGTCATATCTTGAAAAATATTAATCCCTCGTCAATAATAATGCGTTCAATCAGTTTCTCAGCTCAAAAAACCTATAAAACCACATATTATCATAGCATGTTGCAAAGAAATTTCTCCGCCAAATTTTATCTAGGAAATCCATACATTTACATGCTAAATTTTCGAACTTTTTTAGGAAAATCGATTTTGCTAAAACTTCGTTTATGTACTAATTTGATGCCATAGAAAACGAAAAGGACATTTATTTTGTCCTAGGATGTATGGTTGAATTTTTATGACTTTCTGAAAATTCGCCAATTTTCAAATTTTTATGTATTTTAGTAAAAATTTAGTCATATCTTGAAAAATATTAATTTCTTGTCAATAATAATGTGTTTAATGAATCAGCTCAAAAAACCTATAAAACCACATATTATCATAGCATGTTCCAAAGAAATTTCTCCATCAAAATTTTGCCTAAAAAATCCATACATTTACATGCAAAACTTTCGAACTTTTTTTGTGATTTTGCTAAAACTTCTGTTTATCTACTAATTTGATGCCATAGAAAACGAAAAAGACATTTATTTTGTCCTAGGATGTATGGAAAAAACCTATAAAACCACATATTATCATAGCATGTTCCAAAGAAATTTCTCCATCAAAA
>JAUTXW010005428.1:2500-127500 GCA_030620095.1 Kuschelorhynchus macadamiae
AGAGATTCAAATAACATCAAAATCCTGCAATGTAACATTGTAAGATTATTAGGACCCTGCATAGTTTATTCTTTATTTGAATTTAATTTTAGTAAGGACATTCAAAAAATAAGATCCAAAATAAAAAACACTTACCTTTCCAAAATATAGAGACGGCATTTTTCTTCAACAATTGTCTTTCGCCACTTGAAAACATATCGTGTTTGGAAAAATGATTTTCACATAAACGTTTATTTATTAAAGAATTTTCGTCCATTAAAAATATTTCAACATTGCCACAGTTTTGTACCCATTGACAAAGAATGTCGGGCCTCGTCACGGGGAATTTAAAATAACTCAACAAATTATTTTTCTTTTTTCTTTTATTGTTGCATCCAACATATGCACACTCTATTTTTCTGGCAGACATAATTGCTTTAATTAGCAGTTTTACAGGAATGAAACGAACTGCAGTTTCGTAGAGTTAAAAATTCTCGAGTTCGACTCGAAGCAAAAAACGATAACCACTATGATGGAGCAAAAAATAATAACCCACTATGATGTAAACAATCCAGGTAAGCGATTCGTACATCTACACCGACTATCGATCTATCCGATGTTTCGCTGTAAACGACTGGCAGCGCGCGGCGTGAAGCAAATCTCGGACACCTTTCCTGGCGACGACGATGTCGCCAGCTACATGTCGGACACCTTTTGTGCCACGAATTCGCCCATAAGGTTGCGCATCTTCCTTTTTCCTTCAATCAACGCCAATATCAAGAATACAAGATAATTCTGAATTTTATTTTGGGAGACTAATTTAATTAAATAATTAGGTACTCGATACATTTGATTGTGTAAATTCAAAATTTGAAACTTGCTGTTACTTATTAATGTCTAATGTAGAGCTGTATAACAAAATTTCAACTTTCTAAAAATATCAACGATCCATGCTTTTAAAAAATGTCGGCCGCCCACACTATGAAATAAATGCTTTAAAAAAATAAATCAGTAGAAAAAACACTGGTATAGCCACGAAAAAATTCCTGGCCTAAATTTTACGCAGAAATTTAGGACCGATTCTAGAATATATCACCAGTTCGAGTGGGTAAGGTGTTAAAAAAATAACGCTGCTGTAAACAAGATTTCTATTCGAAAAAATGGAAATTTACCGGCTTAGTAAACATTTAATTAGCTGCCATTTTGTTTTGCCTCATAATTGATACAATTTTACCAGTTCTTCTCTGTTTCGCACTTGATTTTTATACAAAATTTCAACTTTGGATAACTAGATACTGATATTTAAACATTTTATTAGACTGCTATTTTGTTCCACAATAATGGCCCTTCACCAAAATTTTACACAAGATTTTTTATCGCCCTAGGTTTTTGTGTAAACTTTAAAATCGATCCAATAAGTAATTTTTTTCAGACCGAATTTTGAAACATTTAATTAGGCCGCCATTTTGTATTTCTCTGAAAATTTTTACCAGTTCATCCCTCTATATTATTTGATTTTTGACCACAATTTGAACATAATCGATGAAGTAACTTTCTGCACTGACTTTTATTGTATTTGCCTCAATTTTTTTACCAATTCATCCCTACATAATATTTCATTTTTGACCACAATTTGAACATAATCGATGAAGTAACTTTTTGCACTGACTTTTATAACAATTTATTAGGCCGCCATTTTGGATTTGTAGCAAAACTTACCAGATGATGATCATGTCATGGCTGATTTTTCTGCAAAAATTGGGGTAAACTGGAAAAGTGGTTTTTAGTAATAACTTTGTTAACATTTCAATAGGCCGTCATTTTGTTCCGCCATATTAGATTTTACCAAAATATTACCACGTCATCCTCATATGACCTTTAATTTAGAGTAGGTAGGATAAGTCATATTTGAGCTTTGTTGCAGACACAGACAAACCGACAAATAAACCAACGGAATTGAGAAAACATGTTTTTTTGCGACTAGTATTCTAGTCATCTTGCGAGAAAAGTAAAAAGAAGCGAGCGCGATTAGACAAAAATAGAATAGTTATTTTCATATTGTTATTCCATGTTAATAGCTAAATTAAAAAAAAAAAAATTTTTTTTAGTTATCAATATCCTAAATCTTAAATTCTAACCAGTTTAGGACATGTTTTCGAACACCATTTTTACTTTTGATTACTCGGAGAATTACCATTTAAATTCCTTTACCTCACAACACAAATAAAAAATTGGCCCTTCTCAAGTGATAATTAAAAAATTGTCTGAAATCATCCAATATCTTATTATTTACCCAGATATTATCCAAAATCTGGTGAATTTCGAAATCAGTGTACGTTTTTTTTGCGAGAGACGCTTCTCGACTATTACCCAGTAAATAATACTTTAAGTTAGGTTAGCATATAGCATAATCTAGGTGATTATTGGGAATAAAGTTGCACCCGAAAATATTGTAGGTATATAGCTAAAGATTTATAATTTTGATATACGTATAGATATTTTTTTTTTCGAAAAGAATAATTATTAGTCAAATTGGTCCGCAATGCCATTTTATTCTATAATTATTTTAATTCTCTGATATGATAAAACTATTGCAATCATGAAAAAACTCACCTCTGAGACCTTCTTGTATAATTTCTGAGGATTATCACATGACTCCGCCGAAATAGACGGTATATTATACTGAATCGGATCAAAAGTCCGAAAGGAAATCTAGCTGTTTCTTAGTGATTAAAAATCAATTCTAAATATAAACAAGTATTATGTTGCAAACTCACATTGCCGCACAACTAAAGCTCCTAGTTTCGCAATGTCCAAAATAAAGTAAATAAAACTTAAAAATTTTTGAAAAGTCACTGTTCTCCTAATCTTACCGCACCTTTAGAACGCTGCTTCTTGAACTAAAACATGTTATTACAAGATTTTAACCAGATCAACAATTACACAATAATACATTAAAACACATGCTGTAATGAAGCTAAGAAAAGCTAGGTATAATGTTGATAATTTTAATTCTATTAAATTTTCTCAAATTAACTTCTTTAATGTTCCAGTTTATTGTAGTTCCACGAACCGCTATTGGTTTTTAAGCCACGCCTACGGTCACGTCACCCTGTAACAATCTGTAGTCTATTATACTACTCAACTATAAGAACCCCGGGGCAATGAAAGTGGGATGGTCTAATACGTGGCGAAGTCGATCGGGGTTGACATAATTAAAACTTTTGTTAGTGGGGTAACCTGATCTGAGGTTTTGGGTATTTTAGCTTGTATCTTGCAGTAAAAGTAATTTCTTTATTTTATACTGCTTAGAAACCAATATTGGAAAAGCTTTTAAATTACTATTCTTTGCAAGGTAATATTGTTGAATCATGTTGTAAACATATCCACCGTAATATGAACTCGTATAATCATTGGAGTACCTGGTTAGGCTTGGCATCGTCGTACGATCGACTTTATACTGTGAGATAATCTTGGCAGTGGCTAAATTTGCAAATAATGAACTCTATGTTATTCTTACTCTTAAGATTCTTACCGTGTCCTGATTATTTCTGCTGCTTCTTATCTACCCGCAGCAATCCAGCCTATAAAAAAAAATAAAACGTGTCGCCACTTTTAGAGCTAAAGCAACAACAAAATGGATGAATTAATTTGAATACAAATATCTCACAAAATTAATTTAAATATTCGCTGATCTAAGTCGAAATAATAATTTTGACTTTACAAGGAAGAACTGGGTATGCTGCACTTACATCCTTAACGGACGCTACGCCCCTGTTCGTACTATCACAAACCTCAGAACACATGCAGAAAGTAAACTCTCCAGGAACCTAAGGGCACTTTCTTTTATGCCATGTGATAATAATTTGACTAATTCATAAAAGATCTGCCTTAGTTTGAGAAAGTATAAAGGGGATGTACAGAGTGTCGATTGTATACACAATAATTCTTGTTAGATCCTTTGCTATTAAGTATTTTCAAATAATGCTTAGTTTAAATAAACATAATGACTACTCAGAGAGTGGTTAGTTTTATGATGTTTCCCTTTTCTAAATGGAGTTATTTGAGGTGATGCCTAAGTAATTTTGTTAATATTTTAAATTTTATGCTACCCTTCTTATCTTTACAATCCTTTAATCTAAGAAGTTAGGCGCTTGAGGTTTTTGTACATCTTTTCGCTTCCAACCTCCTACAATAGTTAGTATACGTAAAATTATCAGCATTGCAAACATTTTTGTACCCTTATTTGTTTTAGCCAGAATTTGTGGAAAAACTAATAGTTGTGGATATATCTCCAGTCACCTTAAGCCCAAATTTTACTGAAATACCAGGAATATTAGAAATTATGCACAGGTAAGAACATAAGGAAGTATGCTCTGTTGTTTCCGCGTTGTATGTTAAATTTAGTCATTGATACATTCACACATTTTTATTGAAATCGATGATAATAGATAATAAAAAACAAAATAAATAAGTATAATAACATATTACGAATATTAGAAAATTTTAATCATCCGGTTGTTTAAAGTAACATAAACTCATAATAAAACAAGGCAACCGAAGCTTTAAAACTAATTTAAGATTAAATTGGACTTCAAATTCAGCAGGAATTGATAAGGTTCTTTTACAACTCTGCAAATCGAATCTAAGATATACTTAAGTTACTAAATGTGTACCCGTGCATCAGCGTTTGCAACAATATCACAGATGTCGTTTGTAATACAGCAACATTTTTGGTTAATATATTAAAATAAGACCAGAAATAATCAATTCAAACTGAAATTAATAGAACAAATATAATGGAAAACACACTTTTTCACTACCTTAACTTATGTTGATCTCTTCACCTGTTTTGCTAAATATAATACGATGAATTTGATTTAAAAACGTATAGGAGGTACATCAAAAAGACAGAATTTTCTTTCTGGTCTTATTTTACTATATTAACCATAAATGTTGGTGTATTTATTACAAACGACATCTGTGATTCTGTTACAAACTGCTGATGCATGGGTAAACATTTAGTAATTTAAGTCCATCTTAGATTCGATTTACAGGGTTGCAAAAGAGCCTTATCAATTTGTGCTGAATTTCAAGTCGGCCACGTCCAAGACCACACCTTTCGAAAAAGTAACAAAAACCAACTTTTAAGCATGTGAACATACTAAAAACGAATTGGGTTCTTTCGTTATCACCTCGACATATAGAGATATATTTTTTAGGAAAAAATATGACCTTTTGATATATTTTTTTAAATTATATGAACAAAAAAGAATAATCAAGTTTAAAGTTAAAACGTAAAGTTTGTTCATAATAATTTATAGTAGATATTATTGAAAGAGAATATTACCTAAAAACCAATAAAAGAGTATTATCAGCTTGGTGAAATAAATATATATTTAGTCATAGTGTGTATTCGAGAAAGATCGGAATATTCGGTATGAGAAATAAAAATATATTGTTTAAATTAAAATAGTAAAACAATATTTAGACTGAATCACATAGTTACCTACATTATTACTTTTTAAGGAAGGAAAATCACTGCTCAGTCCGTCGATAACAGGTTCTTCTAAAATCTGGTGAACAAAAGAAAAATATATTTTTCTATTTTACAAACATAAAGACGGCTTTTCAATACGTAAAGTAGCGTTTGGCATTACTAAGTCATAGCCATCTAGTATTTTAAACCGGTCGCATGATTTCTAAACTTACTGGACTTGCTTGCATATGAGAATGCTTTTATTGGTCAGGAATCACTATTGTTGATAGGCTCTTTTACAAAAAAAAAACAGCAAAAAGCAGGCCTGACCTGAGATAAACGCAATTCGTTAATTAAAATAATATTACTTAGAAAATTACGGGTTTTAATAAATAAAGTAAAAAAACTGCCAACACAACAGGATCAAACCACAGCCTTCCGAGTGACTGGAAGTCATTTAATGATTTTCTCTATTTACTGTTTTAACTAAGAAAATTTTTAAAAACTTAATGCCTAGCTATATTTAGAGGTGTAAATTTAACTTTTTTCCCTCAATATTTTTTAGGATTAAGAGGAATACCACGACGATATTCAAATTAGCTTGATGCACAGACTTTTTGAAATATTATTTCAAAAAGATTAGTAGATTAATTTCGTTATCAAAAATTTTCTATTTTGTTTTTATTATTTGAGAAGCTTTTTCAGTAAAACGATTTAATTCATTTAACCTGTCTTCATTAATCGAGTGTTTTCAAATTTTTCCTTCTACAGAACATAGATTTAATGATTTACCAGCAGTAACAAGCTTCGGATATGGCAGAAAATGCACTGGATTGCCATTTTTAGAATACTCTTTAAAGTCAATAAACATTTAATAAATTCATATTTAACCAATTTTAGTTCTATTTTCACTTAGTATATCGGCTGTATTTAAGATTAGCAGTGTTACAAAGAGCTGTTAAGTATCTAACTAAAATGTCAATTGATGTTTTCCGTACTTTATATACCTACAGTGTGTCCTCTGGTGGAACTAACTATACTTGTAAACGTTATTATTTTGCATTTTAGGAGAAAAATGCATTCTTCATAAAAAGTTTTGCCTGCATTAAAACTTCGAAAACTAATGTGGAAATATAGTTATATAAATTGACCGAAAATTATAAAAACCTAAAATGACGCCAAGAATAAAGTACCCGTGTCTTAAGAGATCATTGAATGTCCCCTGTTGCTGAACATTGCACCATTGCCAGATTTCGCGTATACGTAATGACGTCACGTCCCGTTTTGTGATCGGGTGCCTTTTGTCGGGAGGCAATAAAATTGATTTTTTTAGATATATATGTTTAAATACCACGTGGCCTTACAAATCTTTAGTATTTTTTCGTATTTAAAAATGTATGAAGTGCGGGTTCGATCCTCGCTCGTACCATAACTTTTGCTGTTGATTATAAATATTTCTAAACAAAATTTTCATAGACTAAAAACAAACTGATAAAATATTTCTATTCAAAATTTGGCTTATACGGACATAACGTAAAATTATAAATTTACTAATATGGACGGTAGTTAATAGCGATGTCAGATTTGACGTCCAGTCAGGAACGCCTCGCCATAAGGTTAGAATATTTGACAGGATCAACAATGGTTATGATACTGGTGGGTTTGAATATGTACAAGTTCTAACGAATGCTTATTACTGGTACGATAGCGCAATTGGTTAGAGCAATGGACTAGTTATCCAGAGGTGCGGGTTCGATCCCCCGCTCGTACTAAGAAATTTGATTTATTTACTTATTAGTTAAATTTGTAAAATACAAATTCCTATTAGCATTATATTATTTTCAGGATCCAGATGCCTAAAAATGTACCTTTGAGCCAAGCACGAAAAACTGTTGAGAATCAACTGGCTGAAGTCATATTCGATAAAGAAGTTAGAAATTTTATATTAACGAATTTAATCCCTACTACAAATCAGAGGTAAGGTTTAAAGTTATTTTACTGTTATCTGTACTAATATATAAAAGACTTAATTAACTGGCTCACTCATCACGCTCCAGCTCATACCGCTTGAGGTAAAAGACTGAATTTTGGCGCACAGGTTAATTTTCGGGTGTAGAGGTTCGATAAAAAGGGATATTTCAAAACTCAAATTCCCAAGGGGTGAAACCACCCCTTAAATATAACAATATTTTTTATTTAAAAAATGGTCAGTTTTTCGAAAAAACGCTTGAACATGTGTTTTTTAATTTATTTTTTTTACATATTTTAGGATTTGTTAAAAATTTATACTGGGTGTTCAAAGGGGTGAAACCACCACTTAAATAATACAATATTTTTTTATCTAAAAACCGGTTAGATTTTCGAAAAAACGCTTGAACACGTGTTTTTTAATTTATTTCTTTACATATTTTAGGATTTCAAGAAATTCATACAATGTGTCCAAATGAGTAAAACCATCCTTTAATAATAATAATAATAATAAATAGCCTTTATTTAAGTTAAATTACAAAACAAAAATAATACACAAAGGAAAGAATAAAAATAAAAAAAAAACAAAGCATGCCAGTGCTTGGCGCAGTCTAGCTAAAAGGTACTCTACTGAACCAAACAAAGACATAATAACAATAAACTAAACAAAATTCGATGACGCAAAATAGATAATCACCAAAAAAGTCCATAGTACTGCTGTCACATACGATATAATTAACAAAATATATATTCAATTGCTTAATTAGAGGTCATTAATAAGGTGGTTCTTGTATTTAAACTTAAATTGTTTTAACGTTAGGTTAAGATATTCGCTTGGCAGTGCATTATAACATTTCACAGCATTGTATGAGAAACTTCTCTGAAACAAGGCTGTCCGATGGATGGGCATATCCAGTCTTGATACACTCCTTACTACTCTTATGAATTTCACTTCGAAAAATAATACGTTCTCTAATTGAGGATGGGGCTGAGGGGTTGTTAATAATATTTATAAAAAAACAACAAAAATGTAATTTTCTGCGTTGATCCATTTTTAACCACTTAAGTTCCCTGTACCAATATTTTCTTATATTATAAATTAGGCGAACACAAGCATTTTGAACTTTCTGAATTCTATTTTTACTTTCGTTGTCCAAACAGAATCCATAAATTCTTCCTCAATTTAGGATTTAAAAACTGTTTGCAGTTATATAGAGTTTTTAGAGAAAAGTATGCTGTCTGAAGTAATACCTTCAAGTGGTCCCTAAAACGCAAGTCATTATCCAAAATAATGCCCAAATTTTTTGATTTATCTACAATATTAATTTTACATCCGTCAATTAAGATATTAATATTCTGTTTCAAAAAGTCACTCTGATTCCTATTAGAGAACACCATTGCAAATGATTTAGCAGGATTTAAAAATAAATTATGTTTCTTTGAAAGCTCGTTAATTATAAGTAAATCGAAGTTAATACTCTCCTGTGCATTTACGAAGAAGTTAGGTTCAAAACAGAAGTATAACTGTGTATCGTCTGCAAAAGCCTGTACTTTGCAATTTTGTAAAGATTTCAAAATATCCGAAGTATAAACTAGAAATAAAAGCGGACCCAAGACCGACCCCTGAGGTACTCCAGACAAAACTTGTTTTAGTTCAGAATACTTGTTATCAGAGTATATTTTCTGAGTTCGATTGGACATGTAAGAATGTAATATACTCAAAGCTATATCACTAAAACCGTAATATTGCAGCTTTGCGATGAGAAGGGAATGGTTTATCTAAAAATCTTAAATATTATATTTTATTTAAAAAACCGTTAGTTATTTGGAAAACCCTTGAACATAATATGCTTTATATTTTAAGCAATTAATAGGCAATATTAAGAAAAAAGAGTAATACATGGAAATAAATTTTGAATAGTTTACCTGTGGAGAAATATTCGTTCAAACTTTCGGGGACGGTTTACTCCTCGCCTTGGTACCATCGAGCTGATTTAGTTTTGAGTCCTATACATTACTAGAAATATGTTAAATATCTTAAAAGTAAATTATAGTTTAAAAAAATACAAAAAACATGCTTTTGTCAGTAACGCACTAAAAATTACAAAATAATGTAATTTACTTTAATTATTTTGTTATATATCATTCTACCCTTGACAAATCAATGACTTTGCCAAAAAGCGTAGGGAATTTTGTCAAAATTAACTAAAACATGCTTATCAAAGAAACGCAACCAAATAGCACCCCAAGCTTTTTGGCATAGTTATTGAATTGTCAAGGGTAGAATGACATATAGTAATAAAATATTTTAAGCAAATTATATTATTTCTTACTTTTTAGTGCTAAACTAACAAAAACGTATTTTCTAGTTTTTTGAACTATAATTTATTACTTCTTTCAATGTGTTCAATAGGTGTTGGTAAAGTACTTCAGTTCGGAATAGTTGCTTTCTTCGATATAGAGTATTTAAAGTATCGATGGCACGACCCGTATACTGTGTAGAGTAGGATAATAATTGCGAAAATTTTTGAAAAATGTAAGTTGAATATCCTTAGTTTGGATCAGGGTCTAGAATAGAATTTGGAAGTTGTAGATTTCGATACTTTTAAGGGTTATAATATTTTAAAAAATTCATGTTTTGTTATGTTAAAAAAACGTAATATTTCGATAAAAAAAAGGCGAAATACCTGAAATCAATTTGGTTTTTGTAAATAAAATATTTTTTTGTTCACCGTACAAAGCAGCTCCTCGGGCAGCTCTAAACTGTTTTTAGCATTTTTTTGAATATTTTTTTACTTTTTTTTTAATAAATAACATTTATTTAAAAAAATAATAACAGCTCTTTCTAGATTAAACACTTTCTATACTAGACAGGGTAGCCCTTGGGAACACAAGAATCACCTTAAAATACAAATATTTTTTATATCCATAACGGAGTTGAAACAGCTTCCTAAAAATAAAATTAAAATTTTAAATTTTTGTTTTAAGGAGTGTTGTTTTACAAGCAATAAAACAAGTTTGGTTATTAAATTTTTGACTTCAGGGTGTTTCCGTGGGTAAAAGAACTCTTTAAAAGTGAACATATTTTTTATTTCAAAAACTAATAATGTTTTTAAGACACGATAAAACAAAAACATTTTCGTTCGTTAACATGTTTAGGATTTTGCGTACTACATAGTATTTTTGACATACACGTTTTTTACATTTAGAATTCACAGCTATCAAACTGCCAAAAATGGTATCATAATATCGTCTGAAGCCTTAATTTCAAGTCTTTTAACTCAGACTCTAGCGACTATTGTTTCCATTCTGCTCAGTAGAGGCGGGATATAAGTCTGGATAAGTCTGTTATTAGGCAAAATATGCAACATTTCGAAAAAAATTTAAGGATTTTAAGTGCCTACTAGACAGTAATAATTTTAATTATACAGGGTTGTTCATAAAGTCGTGACACATCATTTTTAAATGGAACACCCTGTATATTATATATCCATCAAATAGGTATCTTCTTGCTGATTATAATTGGTTTGGTTCCTTAGCGCAAATTAACGAAATTTATTTTCAACAGGACGGTGCTCCTGCACACAATTCTGGAATGACGAGATTATTTCTGGACAATAATTTTACCAATCAATGGATCGGAACAATTGGATCTATAAGATGGCCCCCTAGGTCAGCAGATTTGTCGATTTTAGATTTCTTTCTATGGGGATATCTGGAAAATAGAATTTACAAAGACCACTATGATAATGTCCAAGATTTAGGAAATGCAATAAGAGAAAATTTTCGCTATTTACAAAATCATCCCGTTATTTTGCTTAATTCCCTAAAACGAATACGAAAATTGTGCGAAACATGCATAGAACAAAATGGAAATCAGTTTGAACAGTTCTTTTGATTTCCTTGGTTACTGTAGTTCTTATACGACAGTTGATTTTTGCTGAAAGGCTTGTTACATAATAATTTATTACTGTTTTGTTCTTGTGTTCTAGGTAGGTGGTACTTTTTTGGTGCGAAATTATCAATATATATTTTGATAAATAGATTTAATTACATATTTATTTTGATTTATTGTTAGGATGTAGATATTGTTAACGACTTTGAATAAAAGGCAGCATTGTTTTGCATGGCCTACTACAAAATTTGGGATGATAATTACAAAAATTAGGATTTTGCTTGTTGTTTATTAAAATAGACCCATACTATTATATATTTTTGAGAAGCTTTTAAAAGGACAAATCAATTTCTGGACAAATATACAAGGTGCCCCATTATAACATTTTCAAATTTATGTATAATTATTTAGTTTATAGTAACAGTGAGGCAATTACTAAATTTGGCTAGTTATATAGTTACTGATTTTTACACAGTGTTCTAACACCATCCTGTCGAATAACTCTACGAGTTGGATTTTTCCAAATTTTCATATCATACACTTTATAAAAGAAAGTTAATAGAATCTTTATTAATAGGTGGTTACTATTGAAAGTGACATATTTTGAATATATAATCAGTTTTAGTTCATAAGATACTGGCCTTCTTTATTAATGAAAATAACAATTTTTTCATTTACAATAAAATATTCTGTTTTTTTGGTTTCTTCTTTCAGTCCATTTCACTCACATGAATTATGATAAACATATTTACTCTCTTCTTTCTTGTAAATATCAATTTAAGACTTTGAGAACACTTGAACTATTAGAAAATTTCAATTGACATAACTTTTTGTTTTCATCTCTCCAAGCTGCCTTTCTTTATGTTTGCTTGGTATGGAATGTTAAACAGACATTTTGCTGATGGTTTTTCATTATTTTAAGCCCATTAATAATCTGAAACAAAATTGAACATTATAACTTTGCAGTTAAATATAACCTTTAAAATATCAAGATTTTTATGTAAATTACATTTTACATACCTCAATATGTTTTATTCATAATTCATTGGATTACATTTTGTAAAGTATTTTCAACTTCTCTAAATTAAGACAAAAGAAATTTGTTTTTGCTTTGTTTATAAATATTCGGAATTTGCCTGCCTTTCTCTTCTGTCACTATGGTTTCATTAGTTTCTTATTTTTCGGCATCCAGCCAGCTTTGACAGTGACTGATTTTTCATTTAAGTCATAATTTTGGTTCTGCTCAGGAGCAATTCGCCAGCTGTATTCGGGGACACCGAATGTTATCGGGTTCTTACTCCCTTCTACTAGTGGCGCCAGCAGTGAACTCCACTGTGATTATTATTTTATTTTATGGCATTAGGTTGGCATAAGTCTGAAGTGAGGAAGAATGATGGAGGGGAATGTCAAACTTCTTTGAATTTTCTGGAACTGATTTTCTCGGCCCTTTCGATTGGCTCTCCTTAGAGGTGCAACATGTGTCCGGCTTTATAAAAGTGCCTTAATGGACCAATTTTTTGAAGTACTGAGAGTATGCCATAAGTAATTATTTTAAAGTGCAGTGCTGTTGAAAGCCTAAGGCCTATTTGTGGACATCATCTGGCCATAAATTTTGGTCCCATTTTGTTTGGTTCCACATTTGATCAACCACGTGAATGGCGTCCTGAATTTTGTTTTTGGCTGTCGGTCCTCGAGAAGCCTTTCTAGATGTCTGGAAATTCCCTTTATTGGTGACCGTTAACGTCGAAGGAGCCCTCTAGATGACT
This sequence comes from Kuschelorhynchus macadamiae, assembly GCA_030620095.1. Lineage (NCBI taxonomy): Eukaryota > Metazoa > Arthropoda > Insecta > Coleoptera > Curculionidae > Kuschelorhynchus > Kuschelorhynchus macadamiae. Next base: position 15,588 of record JAUTXW010005428.1, read on the forward strand.
AGAGGGTTTCAGGTTAAGAATTCAAGTTTATGGTGTAATTTTTGGGGTACATAAACCAAGAGTTCTACAATGGTTTTGGAGTTCCTTCCTGTAAGAGTACAAGAAATTAATTCTTAATTTTTATATTTATAAATTTTATATAAGGTAGCAGAAAGGAAGTAAGTAACCTATTTTTTGTAAACAGCCTTGGCGAAACACTATATTTTTATAACTTTTTTCCTTGCGGCAGTGTAAGAGAAAATTCATGAATTTTTGATTCCCTGTGCGCTATTTAATTTAATTTTCATATTTACATATTTGCGACATGACATTTGCCAGATGTTCATAGGTTGATGATATAATGGTAATAACGTTCTATCACATTTCATATATTTGATATATTTTATATATTTTACATTTTCTTGATTTATTTTTTTATATCTTCATGTTAATTGAATTTTTGAATGTAAGCTAAATTTCACATGTCAAAAATTATTTTATAAAATAACTTAAAAAAAAAACAAAAGATCAAGGTGATCATTAAAATTTGACAGTCTGCACTTTATATAGTGTTTTATTGAAAAGCCCTCCAAATCTTTATTTTGTCTGCATTTAAATATCAATATAGATTTCTTCCTAATTGAGTCACAGTCAATTAGGTGGCGCCCATTTTAATTTCGAAAGGTGTACCCGAGAACCTGCAACCTACAGCTCTCCGAAAAGATGACTGGCTGCCGTTCGCATGTATTGGTAAGTTCATAGGGACTTTACGCCATATTTGGGTCATATCTAAAAAATAACAACTCAAATGAAAAATATGACTACGCCACTGGATCCAGCGTAAAAAACTGCATAAGCAGCAATTTCTCCCTTTGCGTTAAATTAAAGGATAACCGAGATACGAGGGGGGTCCCAAAATGCAAAATTTTCTATTTCGCCCTGTATCTCATAAACGAAGACGGCTATCAAAATTTTGTTTACGGCTTCATGAGTTTCACAAAAAATTAGCCCAGGTTCGTGAAAACCGCAAGGTTCTATCTTTAAAAATAAGCGAGATACCCTGCTTTTGCAACCAAATCCGGACACCCTGTACTCTTTTTTTGACATTCTGTACCTTATAGTAAGGTCTGTATGTATTTCATCTTTTAATGGAATCTATGTTTGATATATTTACACTTACATTTACATATGAGCATATTTAGATGTAAAAGTTAAAATGTCCCGTTTAATGTTTTTTCTAAAAATTATGTAACAATAGCCAATTATATATTTGCACATTTCATAATTTTTGTGTAAAATCAGCTGTTTTTCAAAGAAAATGACGCAAAATAGTTTCAAGGCGCTAAATAAAAAAAAACTCTCAAAAACGTTCCCAGATATTGACTGAGGCTTTAAAATATCAATGCATGCAAGGAAAACCATTCTCTAAGAAAATACACCAAGCTGAATATCTTAATTTTGTACATTACTTACCACCCAGTACAACGCTAAAAAAATAATGTGAGAAAAGCGTTCCGCGCTACTAATTTTGCGTAAAACAAGCTTTTAGAATCCGAAAAGCTTATTCAAATCGGTTAACAAATGTCATAGTGACTGACTCACTTAAATATCATGTCATCTTGAATTAGTACCACAGTTTTACTAATTCATCTGTATACCGCAATTATTTATGGCACACAATTTTAAATCCGTCCATTCAGTTTGAATTTTTAAACACTTTACTAAGCCACCATATTGTTCCGCCTTCTTGGAATCGTACCAAAATTTTATTAGTTGATTCCTACATATTACATGATGTTTGTTACTGTTTTGTTACTGTCTTTTCAAACATTTTTATTCGGCGTCATTTTGTTTCATCGTATTGGATTCCTACCCATATTTTACCAGTTTCTAGCTATGCCACATTTGGTTGAGTATAATTTAAAATAAATTCAATAAGTAGTTTACATAACCACACACCGCCATTTTGTCACGTCATGTTGAATTCGTACCAGTTTATATCAAATTTATATTAAATTTAAAGTCAATCGAATAAGATTTTTACGTTGATTTTTTTAAAGTTTTATTTGGCCACCATATTGCTTCACTATCTTGAATGCGTACCACAACTTTACCACTTTATCCCCATATCACACTTTATACTTGCACAAAATTAGAAATTATTCTAATAAGTGCTGTTATCAGGCAGATTTTTTAAATATTTTATTAAGCAGCTATTTTGTTTTGGTATTTCATATTCATACTGAAATATTACTAGTGGATTTCTATATAACAATTGATTTTTGTGCAAAATTTGAAGTAAATTGGATAATCAGTTTTTCCAGAAATAATTTTTTAACGGTTCACTAAGCCGCCATCTTATTCCGCCATATTGGATTTTTACCAAAATATTACCAGGTTATAACCCTTAATTTTTGACCAAAAAGTAGTTTTTGATCTATGCCATGAACTAACAGACGGGCCGACGGAATTGATAAAACAAATTTTGGCATCGAGGGACGCTAATACGTGAAGATATATAAAGCAACTTCAATAATAGAGAGATTGGTTCTCATGATACTATAAAATCAACTTAATATGTGTTATTTATAACGTATTTGAAGTAAAGATGAAGTAAAAATCGTATAAAATCTGGTTTCTAATTCATCGATCAAACTAAGATAACAAATCCTGTAATTTAGATCCTATCCTGTTTTAGTTGACTTGCAGAGCTCTTCCGGTACATGACGCCGTTTTGTCTACACATTCAAAATAACCGCGAAGCTAGCTCAACCCGACCGTTGACGATAACATCCGAAATATTTAAAGAACGCAAATATAAAACTATTTTGTATATAAAAGAATTTAAACAAGCTCCATTTTACAACGAAATTGTTGCCCAGTTCTACAAAATGGCTGACAGACTTTGCACGTTGCAGAAAAAGTCACTGTTGATAAAACGTTCCAAATGACGAGATCTACCTTATATCAAAATTTCATAGGTAAAAAATTATAAATTGATAGGTAAAAAATTACAAAAATTAATTTTTCAAATATCGAAAAGGGACTTTCGCAGAAAGTTAGCCCTATTAAAAAGAAGCATTTTTTATAATAAGACCTTTTGAGGAAAAATCGAAGGAAACTAGGAAAACAGGCCTTGGAAGATGAGCACCAGGTCCTGCAGAAAAGTTCCAAAATCTAAGAAACCCTTTATAGGAAAAATCCCAAATTTTTACAAGATGACTATTTAATCAAAATACAACGTTTAAATAATATTTTAAAACCATACGAATATTTTCGGCAGAAAAGAAAAAAGTTTTCAGAAAAATCTGAAACTTGGACAGAATGCAGAATAAGTAACGCCCTTTACGGGAAAAAATAACATATTGAAAAAATACTCAAAAACAAAGCTCCTGTGGGACTTGAAAGTATCCCAGGAGATGTTTCCACTAAAATTTAAAGACTGAGGAAAATTATCGACAGTTTCGTTCACAGAACTCCGCCCCAAATAACTACAATTGGTCTAGAGCTGTCAAAAAGGTGTAACCGTGACGTCGACGGAGATTTCATATAAATATAGACCGAAATTCGACTCGTTAGCAGATCGACATTATATCGCGTTAGTGATACTTGTTTCAATAGCCCTCCTAAGCATTGGTTGCAGTAATACTTTGTGCGTTTATTAATTGTCATTATTAGTGATACCGTGAGCCGAAGACATCATAGAGGAACATTGCATTTACGTTCTTGACTTGATGTTTTGAAAATAACTGTTATTAAAAATTTGTGACTTTAATTATTTGTGATTTTATAAATAACTGATTTTGACTGTAATATTTTTACATTTATCTTGTGACATTTTTGCTTTATTCTTGACTTGTATTTTTGTGATCTACCCTCGATTGGGCGAATCACATTTTTGCTGATTTTTGACTCATAAAAAAATGTATTGGATTTTCTCTCAACTTCCGTTAATTTTAAAACTTGTTTAAACAAATATTTGTTATAAAAATAACTTGATTTTTGTATTGCTAGAACAGGGTTTAGTTTTAGTATGCTTGATGAATCCGTTCTCTTAAACTATTCCTCCAGAGAACTTAGCACGTCAGTTTCCGAAGTTCTTAGTCTCTTCTGAGTGAGGAGGACTGTTTATTTTAGGAAACACTTAGCAAAAACCGTGTTCTTATATTTTCAAATATTTTACTGTTGATTTATTGATATATATTTTTATATTATTAATATTGCTATCATAAACGTATAATATTATTACTATTTTTTTAAATTCAAGACTTTACATTTTAAACATTTTTCGCTGACTAAGATCCCAAGCGGCGTGATCCGGATGGATAATTAGTTAGTCTGACAAGCTTGAATTTAGAATATCTTTTTGAGTTTTAAAGATTTTGAATTTTTTAATTTTTTTTTCTGTTTTTATAATGTTATTACTATTAGTAATCATTTTTCTATATTTTATTAAGTATTCTCTTTATTCGTATTTACGTATTTTTACTGTTAATAAAAAGATATTCAGTTAGTTAGTTCGAATTTAGGCTAAGTTGATTTTTATAAAATTGATTATTAGTTGTACACGTAACAAATATTTGACTATTGCAGTCACTGTGTTTTTGTAACAAATACGAGAGATTTGTTATTAATTTTAATTGAGCCAAAAAACTATTAAGTTTGAGCCAGGACAGTATACAAGTGCGTTCTGTAGAATCGCTTGTTTTAGTGGATAAACTGTTGAGCCAGACTCTTAAGTTAAAAACTATTTAAAGTACTGAAGTTTTGAACGTTTCGACTACGATCAAAAGGTAAAATATTTAAAAGGTTTATGGACTTAGTAAAGCCTGCACATAAACATAAACATGGCCATAAACAAACTAGGAGTTCATAAGTAAATAAATCCTTAAGATTTTTGTATTGTATCTTAGGCTAAGGAATAGGTAACCACTCGGTAGCGTTTCTTAGTTTTAAGATTGACTTTACCCTTGACTGATCGCACGTTGCTCTTAATGTAGCAGGGTTATCGAGCAGTTATTTATTATATTTAAAATTATTTATTTATTTGAGACATAGCTGGCAACCCTATCACAATACTGAAAATATGATAAGTAAAATCAAAGGTAATCTGTAGGCTTCTTCGTAAATTATAAATTACAATGTTTTCAAATATAATTGTTAGTACAAATTGAATTAAACATCTTATCTCACCAATTCTGCGACCACTTAATCTCAAACAACAGCAAACTGCAACAACGATGGTATCTTCTTGAATATATATTTATTTTAACTAGCAGGTGGTTTATTTAAATAAAAGATTTGGTTTTTAAAAACAGCTTAAAAATCTATTAACAAAAGTAAAGGAAGTGAAATACTGTACAGGGTATCCGAATTTCGATGGTTTTGCGGGGTATCTCCCTTATTACTAAAGATAGAGAGATGCGGTTTTCGCAACACTGTGCTATTTTTTTGTGAAACCAAAGAAGCCACAAACAAATTCTTCCTAGCCCTCTTCGTTTTTGAGATACAGGGTGAAATTGAAAATTTTGCGTTTTTAGGTACCCCTCGTATCTCGATGGCCTGGCAACTTACCGGCAAAAGGTGAAAACTAACTTCGATAGAGTTCCAGTGGCGTTTTTGGTTAGAGTAGTTATTTAAGGAGAGAAGCGCCTCCTCCTCATTATGCATCTACTCCTCCTCCTCCCGATCATTTTAAAATTATATCTATTCCTCCTGCTCCTCATTATGCATCTACTCCTTCTCCTCTCTAATATTGAAAACTATTTAATCGAGTTCGTTAACTTAGCCTTGTCGTCGAAGGTTATTTCTTTAAGCTATGACCAATAATATAAGATTACTTCGAGTGACTCCCCTCTTAAAGTTAAAGCTTAAAAGGGGTAAATACGATTTTGCTGCTTCAATTTCAGTTGTAAATGTAAAGTAACAAACATTTCTGAAACTTGTCAAATGTCTAAATGAAATTTTATTCTATTAGGTACGGCCTTTTAAAGGTGTTTCTCGAAATACTTTCTTTCGGTTATTTCATAACCCTTTGGTTTGAACTTTCTATCGTTAAGAAATTTGGTTTTCTCACTTATTGTTTTTTTTGATCTATATAATTCGGGATTTATTAAATGATTAAGCTCAGTACAAAGGTGACAAAAATGTCTACACTTCCTCGTTTTTTTTTAATTTCTAAAAAAAATACTATCTTACAGAGTATAAATATACAGGGTGTTTTTTAATTGACGGCTAAAAATGAATGACATAGTTTTTTTCTTATTTTATGATTAATAGTTCATATAAACATGTATCCGCAAGGTGAGGTACATGGTGTCAATTTTTTTTTTTAGTTTTTTCTATGGAGGTCGTACATTTCTAAAGGTAAATCATTTAAATATGACCCACACTACGCAATATATACGAAATAGCTATAATACATTTTAAAACAATCTACTGGGTGTTAATTTTTTCCAGGTCACGACACTTTTAACCCCCGAAATTGTTACTGCAACTTCGTTCATAGACATGTGTTTGAAAGGCCTTAGTTTTTTAGATACAGGATGTTGAAATAAGGTAAAAACAAAAAAAATAAAGTTTGGCACATATTATGTTTATCTGAACTTTTAGTCTTTTTAGTAAAACAGAAAAAATAGCATACAATTTTAAATGTGTAGAGCCTTGGCATTTTGCTAACTAACGTCTAAATGACTGAAAATATCGGATTAAAACAACTCCGGGTCGATCGTGGCAGACCTAGAAGATGTCGCAAATCTTTTTGCATCGCATTTTGCAGAGGCTTTTTCTGAAGAAAAAGTCTGTTGTTGTCCCAATATAAAAAAAAAGGAAGTATATGGGACCAACTAACGATACATTTTTTTAACATCATTTGTCAGCAAATGCATGGATAATTTGTCACCAGATGACGGCCTTTCTACTCACACTATGAACGCTTTAAACCCGTGCCAGCATGGTTTTTCACCGATAAGGTCGACAGGCACAACTCTAATCGGCTGTCTTAACCAGTAGACAAAGTCTCTTGACAGTAACGAACCAGTAGATGTCATATATCTGGATTTTTAACGTGCCTTCGATCTGATTCCACATCAGCACTATCTGATTTTCTTAGCAATAGGATCTATTAAGTGCGGATTGAAAACAATACAGGGCAAAAAGTGGAGTGCCGCAAGAATGTGTTATTGGACCCCTTTTATTTAACATTTTTATTGCTGATTTACCCAAAGCTGATGCAGTCCAATGTATCAATGTTTGCAGACGACACTAAAATCTTTTCAAATCCACTGACATCACCTGAGAGAGGACATTATAACTGCCGCTAAACGCTGAGAAATGTACGGTTCTTCACATTGGTCACAATAATCTGGGTCTTGAACACAGACTCTACGGTGCCGCAATCAAATCAGTAGACCAGCGAAAAGTCCTTCGGGCGATAGTATCCAAAGAAAAAAAAATAAAACGAATTAATTCTCTGGCTTACATGGTCTCCGTAACATTAAAAAAATCATCACCTGCCCTACTTGCAAAAATTTACAAGACTTACATAAGACGATTCTTGGAGTTTGCCGTACCGGAATTCGCCAAAGATATCCATTTCCGTGAACAAGCTCAAAGAAGAATTACCCATCTCTGCCCGCAAATTCGCGGGTTACCCTACGAGCAACGTTTGACTGTGTTAGAATTCACAACTTTAACCGAAAGGGGCTCCTAGATGACCTAGGTTGCGTGGTCATAACTTTAAACTGGTGCTCGAGCGATTCTATAAACTTTGTAGACAGTACTTTCTGGCCAACAGAGTGCATCGTGCTTGGAACTGCCTCCCAGAAATATTGGTAAATACTACTTCTTCTTTTGAAGACTGTTACGATATCCATCGTTCTCAGTTCCCATAAACCGATTACACTCCACCTGATTTAGTATAGTTCTGTTTCTTCTTTGTTATAGTTATACTTATAAGATTTTTAATAAATCCTATGCAATATTCTCAATTGTCACATACTTATATCACATTATATTATATTATAATACTCGGGTATTATGTGTTCGTTGATGATCTTTAAGCTTTTTGTGTGTCCCTTTTGAAGATTACACGAGGAATAGGATCTCTTGTTGTAGACTTGATGTGACTCTATTTATACTTTGGGATCGGTTCGGCATTTGCCCGACCGTCTTCAATGTTTGGTTGATGAATGTTTAGTTCAGCAGCTACTATAGTTTTGATGTTTTGCAATGCGAATGGTGTGAGCTTATTATTATTATTATTATTATTTAACCAGCATAGGCGGCAATGACGGTTAAACTAGATACACAGTTTGATATTTTGAGCGTTACAAACGATTAACAAGATAATTTAGGTCATAATAGTAATAGTAATAAAGTATGTGACAATTGAGAATATTGCATAGAATTTATTAAGAATCTTATAACTATAACTATACAAAAGATGAAAAAGAACTATACTAAATCAGGTGGAGTGTAATCAGTTTATGGGAAATGAGAACGATGGATATCGTAACAGTCTTCAAAAGCGTTGACAGAGTTAGAATTTACCAATGTGTCTGGGAAGCAGTTCCAAGCACGATGCACTCTGTTGGTCAGTAAGTACTGTCTACAAAGTTTATAGAATCGCTCGCGCACCAGTTTAAAGTTATGACCACGCAGCCTTCGTCAGCACCAACCGCAGAAATGTCCAGAGTCACTGTGTAATAACCATGTAGAATTTTATATGTCTCTATAAGGTCACCTAGGAGCCCCTCTCGGGTAAAGTTATGAATTCTAACACAATCAAGCGTTGCTCGTAGGGTAACCCGCGAATTTGCGGGCAGAGATGGGCAATTCTTCTTTGAGCTTGTTCACGGGCATGGATATCTTTGGCGAATTCCGGTACGGCTAACTCCAAGATTCGTCTTACGTAAGTCTTGTAAATTTTTGAAGTAGAGGAGGTGATGACTTTTTGAATGTTAAGGAGACCATGTAAGCCAGAGAATTAGCTCGTTTTATTTTTTTTTTCTTTAGATACTATCACCCGAAGGACTTTTCGCTGGTCTACTGATTTGATTGCGGCACCGTAGAGTCTGTGTTCAAGACCCAGATTATTGTGACCAATGTGAAGAACCGTACATTTGTCAGCGTTTAGCGGCAGTTATAATATCCTCTCTCAGGTGATGTCAGTGGATTTGAAAAGATTTTAGTGTCGTCTGCAAACATTGATACATTGGACTGCATCAGTTTAGGTAAATCAGCAATAAAAATGTTAAATAAAAGGGCACGTTAAAAATCCAGATATATGACATCTACTGGTTCGTTATTATCAAGAGACTTTGTCTACTGGTTAAGACAGCCAATTAGGGTTGTGCCTGTCGACCTTATCGGTAAAAAACCATGCTGGCACGGGTTTAAAGAAATCATAGTGTGAGTAGAAAGGCCGTAATCTGGTAAAAAATTATCCATGTATTTGTTGACAAATGATGTTAAAAAAAATGTATCGGTAGTTGGTCCCATATAATTCCTTTTTTTTATATTGGGACAACAATAGACTTTTTCTTCAGAAAAAGCCTCTGTAAAATGCGATACAAAAAGGTTCGCGACATCTTCTAGGTCTGTCACGATCGACCCGGAGTTGTTTTAATCCGATATTTTCGGTCATTTAGACGTTAGTTAGCAAAATGCCAAGGCCCTACTCATTTAAAATTGTATGCTATTTTTTCTGTTTTACTAAAAGGACTAAAAGTTCAGATCAACATAATAATATGTGCTTAGCTTTAATTTTTTTGTTTTTATCTTATTTCAACATTCTGTATCTGAAAAACTAAGGCCTTTCAAACACATGTCTATGAACGACGTTGCAGTAACAATTTCGGGGGTTAAAAAATTAACACCCAGTTGATTGTTTTAAAATGTATTATAGCCATCACGTATATATTGCGTACATTATAGTGTGGGTCATATTTGAATGATTTACCTTTAGAAATGTACGACGTCCATAGAAAAAACTAAAAACAAAATTGACACCATGTACCTCACCTTGCGGATACATGTTTATATGAACTATTAATCCTAAAATAAGCAAAAAACTGTCATTCATTTTTAGCCGTCAATTAAAAAACACCCTGTATATTTAAACTCTGTAAGATTTAAATAAGTTTAAAAAAACGGGGAACTGTAGATATTTTTGTCACCTTTGTACTGAGCTTAATCATTTAATAAATCCCGAATTATATAGATCAAAAAAACAATAAGTCAGAAAACCAAATTTCTTAACGATAGAAAGTTCAAACCTAAGGGTTATGAGATAACCGAAAGAAAGTATTTCGAGAAACATTTTTAAAAAGCCGTACCTAATAGAATAAAATTTCTTTTAGACATTTGACAAGTTTCAGAAATGTTTGTTACTTTACATTTACAACTTTAAATTGAAGCAGCAAAATCGTATTTACCCCTTTTAAGCTTCAACTTTAGGGGGGAGTCTCTCGAAGTAGTCTTATATTATTGGTCATAGCTTAAAGAAATAACCTTCGGCGACAAGGCTAAGTTAAATAACTCGATTAAACAGTTTTCAATATTAGAGAGGAGGAATAGATACAGTTTTAAAATGATAGGGATGAGGAGGAGTAGATGCATAATGAGGAGGAGGCGCTTCTCTCCTTAAATAACTAATGGTTAGCTACTATCGTTTTCGAGGTATAAATTAAAGTTGGGTTTTTTTAAAGGGCATACCCTGTATATTTTTTAGTATTTGGTTTCCGCTCATTTTTAGCTTTTCAAAAATATATAACAAAGTTTGTTATAATATCATTATTAAACAATAAATCAGTTAACAAAGATTCATACTATTTAATTTTTACGCTAGGGAAACACACAAACATCTAAGAAATCTACTAAAAACACATATTATAAACTAAAAATATATACGTATTACGATAATTTAATTATTTTTCTAATGTTGACAATAAAACTGTATTCTGTCAAATACTTACTATTGACTAAATTAGAAAAAAAGGCTATGCAGGGTGTAGAAATTACAGATATTGTTCGAACTGTTCGCCATTATACCTTATATACATATCACACATCTATCTTATTCTACTTAGTGCGTTAAGCATAATCATTTGGCTAGCTTGTAAATATCTAAAGGCTCTTCTTGTGTCATTTTGTAGATCTTCGTTCGTGTGGTTTTGCCTTTGGTAGATGATGCCTTCAGGATATCCCTATAGAAAAAAGTCTAAGACCGACAAATCTGGCGACCTAGGCGGCCATCTTACAGCCCCATTTGTATCAATCCAGCGACCTGGAAATTCATTTTCACTAACAGTCCGTGCATTATGAGCCGGGGCACCATCTTGCGGAAGAAAAATATTTTGTAATTGTGCCAAAGAAATAGTATCTAATAAATCAGGAAGCGTATTTTCCAGTATCTCTAGGTACCGGTTTCCAGTAAGTCTACCGTTATAAATGACATACCTTATGTTTGTGCCAAGGATAAAGCAGCACACGCTAAATACAAACCTGTTTTGTTGTTCGCGTGGAAATATAACGTGTTCATTTTCTTTGGACCAGTATCTATTATTGTGTCGATTTAGAATACCTGCACTTGAGATACATGCCTCGTCAGACCATATAACTCTTCTCTCGAAATTTATTTCGGTATTAGTCATATGAATGTACCAATTGCAGAAATCTATGCGACGCTGTGCATCTCCCGGGTGCAAATGGTGCACTAACTTATATTTATATGGTTTGAAATGGTATTTTTTAGAATAGTCTGCACTGTTGACTTAGGTACTCCCACTTCATCCTCGACTTTTTGACAGGAAGTTGACGGATTGATTGCAACGGCAGCTAAAACATTAATCTCTTCAGTTTCCCGATTTTCTTTATAATATGAGTTCGGTCGCTGTATTTTGAATGATCGGCGATTGATCAGATTTACTTTTATTCTTGCAAATGTTCTCTTATCGGTCTGTCTTCGTTCTGGGTATCTATAAGGAATAAATGCTGTGTATATAGAGTATAGAACGACATATTCAAAATAAATTAAATTGAATTATTTTATTATACGGGGCGATGTAAAAGATGTTTTTTCTTATCACTTATCAACAAAACTGCTGTTCTACTTTTCAAATATTTTAATTATAATTAATTTTATTGGAAATTTAGTGACATCGTATCTTTCATGATGACTTGCTGCAATAATATGCTTTTTTATTACAAGCAAATTTTGGACACAATTGTAACCTATTAGGAACGATAGGCATAATTTGAAATATTAATATTATTATTCTGAAAAAAAGTCACAAAACTAAAGTTTTATTATTATCATACTTTTGTTTTTCAAAAATACTGAGAGTCCTTCTACATCGACTATCACTAGTTCCGAAAAGCCCTGGTTTAAGAAGCAAAGTTATTTTATTTACTTAGTATTACTCCTGTCACTTACCGGATTAGATACATCTCTGACGCTTCATTCGGATTTTCCTGGCACTGTATAAAATAAATAAGCATGTCATATTTCTCCAAGTTTTCGAAATTCGCAGCCATTTGATATTTAATAAATGGACAAAGGCAATATTTGATTCAAATAATTTAACAATGACAAATGTCAATTTTTAGTTTCTACAATGGCTCAACAGAATCTATATATTCTTTTGTTTACTCGAGTCATGGCCGCCTTATTTTATTTAAAACAGATCTTGGGTATTTCTAAGGGTTAAATTAAATAGTTGTATGTAAGTATTTTCAAACAACAAAATTGTCAACATTAGAAAAGTATTAAATCCAACGTCATTTGTTGTAAATAAAACATTTTTAGTGTATAATAGGTATATATTTGTTTTATTAGATTTCCTAAGTATTTGTTTTAGTTGGGTTGTCCAGGGTAAATACTAAATAGTAGATATGTATCTTTGTTTATTGATTTATTGTTTAATTATGATGTTATAACAAACTTTGGTACAGATAATTCAGATTTAGAAAATTAACACACAATTTTCATGGCCTACTAGAAAAACAGATTAAAATTTCTTTAAATTGACTTTATTGTCGGTACCGGATTGAAATAAATGTCAAGTGTTATATATTTTTAAGAAGCTAAAAATGAGCGGAACCAAATATTAAAAAATATAAAGGGTATCCCATTTAAAAAAACCCAAGACTACGCCACTGGATTCTAGGCAAAAAACTCTATCGATGTTAGTTTTCATCTTTTCGGTAAGTTGCCGGGCCATGGAGATACAAGGAATACCTGAAAACGCAAAATTTTCAATTTCACCCTGTATCTCAAAAACGAAAAGAGCTAGGAAAAATTTTTTGTAGCTTCTTTGGTTATACAAAAAAAGCACATTGTTGCGAAAACCGCATCTCTCTATCTTCAGTAATAAGGGAGATACTTAAACCTAATAATAATAATACTTAAACCTAATAACAAGAAAAAAGGGGAATTATCTTAAAATCCCCAACCTTAATACAATGCAAAAGAAAACAAAAATCTTTAAATAAACCGTAAATTTAACTCTTGAAAACAATTACTCTCCAAATAAATCATAGAATAAAAATAAAATATCTGTGAAAATCCCTCAACTTTAATATCCCACTTTATACGTAAAGCCCCATAAACCACCACAAAAGAAGAATTTAAGATCAACTATAAGAAACAAAACTCTGACACAGACTGACTTTTAGTCTTCACCGTAAAATACAAAGTTAGCTCAGCTATTACTAGATCCACCCCTTAGACCAATCCTCTCTTTGATTTTATTAATCAGGACGAAACGAATAAAGCTGTGAATGGTGAAGCTTAAGTCCCTATTCTATACTTTAATTCGGAACTTCGTTTTAGAGACGAGGTGTCACCCATGATAACAAAAAGTGAATAAATCGATTAAATTAATATTCCCTTCAATTCTTAGTCCTAAGGTTATGTATATAATTTAATATATATGCCTATACTAACTTATCCACATTATGGGTCCGAAAAGTCATGGCAAAAAACAGGCACAGAAAAACCCTTTCAGTTAATCTTTTCTGAAGGGAAAATTATTCCTCAAACACATTAGTAAGTAAATTATTAATGGCAGTTCGGTAATGTTCCTGTTACAAAGTACTCTATTGTATTTTTATTATAGCAAATTGACCATTTATTATCATTGCATGAAGTTAAATTAAACGGGCCAAAGAAGTGGGAATCTTTCTTTGGCCCGTTTAATTTAACTTCATGCAATGATAATGAATGGTCAGTTTGCTAGACAGGAGTCATATGGGACCATGAATTCTCGAAAAGAAGGCATACATTGTAACCACTTAAGAAAGTTTATCTATACATAAATCTGTCTATACAGTCTAGAAGATAGCGTTTGAGATACATGATATTTATTATTTTGTTTAGGTTTTAAAATTCTCGAAGCTAATATTAGACAAATCCACTTATAATTCTTTTGAAATAATCAAGCCTGTTTAAGCATTAACGTGAGAACCAACAGTTTTAGTAAAATATTGTTTGAATTACATTTAGAATATATAAAAATATATACTCTATACCGTTGTCATAGTCTATTCTTTTACATTAATTTATTTTGTTGGGTATATCCGAACTTTGAATAATTAAATTTAAATTTTTCTATATTTGTCTATCATGGCCACTCCAACATCTGTGGTGGTTCCCGTAGAAGGTACGACAGTTAACTCCATGTCCAGCAACACTGTCTCCCTTTCTGAGCAAAGGCTCACTCTCTTGTTTGGCGAGGGGAACGACCATTTTAAAGTTCCTCGGGTGAGTGATGGGTGCCCGACAAGCTTGTCATATAAAGCTCCCGCGCATTACACGAGACATGACGCTTCATACCGTAGGTATAAACACGACACCTTCTCCGGTGCTGCCAACGTGGAGGACCTCTCCATGGAGGTACTCGGGGTTAGAGACTATCCAATGTCTGAAACCTTCATTAATAATAAAAGTAAATTAAAATATCGAAATGTAACTTTTTGAAATGATAAAGAAACGATATCGATAGAGAGAATCTGTTGCTCGATAATGTTCGCCTACCGCGCGAATCTCTGCGTACTATTTTTAATGACAGTTCACTAGAACTTCGAAAACCACTAAGAGACCTTCAGTCTCCAATTTCTTTAATAAACCTATACTTTTCTCTCCCGGAAATTAACCAGAATTCGTGAAGGGAAGTTGACCTTGCCTCCATATGTGATGGAGACATGGACTTTGAATTGGACCCCAGGTCCGGACTCACTAATTTTACTTACATTAAATCAGCTACAGGACAGGATTTAAAATTTTTTGAAAAACAACCCATACGAGAACATGGCATCCCTGGTGGGAAACTCACTTTGGGAAAGCTGTGTTCGACCGAAACGAAAAAATTTTTAAATCCAAATGACATAACATACGAGAACAGATTAACCAACTATCTATCTATAAACAAGTATCCCATTTAAAAAAACCCAAGTTTAGTCTATACCTCGAAAACGATAGTATCTAACCAAAAATTGACTACGCCACAGGATTCTAGGCAAAAAACTCTATCGATGTTAGTTTTCATCTTTTCGGTAAGTTGCCAGGCCATGGAGATACGAGGGGTACCTGAAAACGCAAAATTTTCAATTTCACCCTGTATCTCAAAAACGAAAAGAGCTAGGAAAAATTTGTTGTGGCTTCTTTGGTTTTACAAAAAAAAGCACAGTATTGCAAAAACTGCATCTCTCTATCTTCAGTAATATAATCGAAATTCGGATACCCTGTACAAAAATAATACTTAAACCTAATAACAAAAAAAAAGGGGAATTATCTTAAAATCCCCAACCTTAATACAATGCAAAAGAAAACAAAAATCTTTAAATAAACCGTAAATTTAACTCATGAAAACAAGTTACTCCCCAAATAAATCATAGAATAAAAATAAAATATCTGTGAAAATCCCTCAACTTTAATATCCCACTGTATACGTAAAGCCCCATAAACCACCACAAAAGAAGAATTTAAGATCAACTATAAGAAACAAAACTCTGACACAGACTGACTTTTAGTCTTCACCGTAAAATACAAAGTTAGCTCAGCTATTACTAGATCCACCCCTTAGACCAATCCTCTCTTTGATTTTATTAATCAGGACGAAACGAATAAAGCTGTGAATGGTGAAGCTTAAGTCCCTACTCTATACTTTAATTCGGAACTTCGTTTTAGAACCGAGGTGTCACCCATGATAACAAAAAGTGAATAAATCGGTTAAAATAATATTCCTTTCAATTGTCAGTCCTAAGGTTATGTATATAATTTAGTATATACGCCTATACTAACTTATCCACATTATGGGTCCGAAAAGTCATGGCAAAAAACAGGCACACAAAAACCCTTTCAGTTAATCTTTTCTGAAGGGAAAATTATTCCCCAAACACATTAGTAAGTAAATTATTAATGGCAGTTCGGTAATGTTCCTGTTACAAAGTACTCTATTGTATTTTTAATATAGCAAATTGACCATTCATTATCATTGCATGAAGTTAAATTAAACGGGCCAAAGAAGTGGGAATCTTTCTTAAAATATAATGAAATAGAGTAAGAGGTGTAATCTATGGGAACAAATGCATGGTTTGTTGTTTATACCTCCTTAATAATGTTTAAAAACATTATACTGATAAAATGAAAAACTAAGCGCGATATACTCAGGCTTTCATTGTTTTTGTGTAAGCCGTGCGATACCAATTATTTTATTGACGAAAAGACGGTCGCCAAAGGTATGAAATCCGTGATACCGGCTTTTTAGGCCAAAGTGTTAATACAAAAACAAAGTTATAACGTCCGTAGATACGTAAATAAGAAAGAAATTAATGTCCATTCGGACGAAATATTCTGCCTGTGGTAAGCTTATTCAAGTATAGGGTCCAAAAATCATGGACCATTATACTGACAAGCTTTTAAGCGCTTTCCATCATCTCTACCGGCATAATTGACGACGTTTCGCTCTATATGGGGTTCATCAGGCCAATGTAGCCGTGTGGTAGAGATGATGGAAAACACTCAATGGTATGTTGAATAAAAACGATGAAAATATTAGGCAGTGAGAACCCATAGAGTAAGAGATGTGTCTACAAACGTCGTAACATTGTTTTTTATAAACACTTTGGCCTAAAAAGTACCATTGATTTCATACCTTTGGGATCGTCTTTTCGCCAATAAAATAATTGGTATCGCACGGCTTACACAAAAACAATGAAAGCCTGAGTATATCGCGCTTAGTTTTTCATTTTATCAGTACAATGTTTTTAAACAATACTAAAGAGGTATAAACAACAAACCTCGCGTTTGTTCCCACCTTCTAGCTTATAAAAAAAAGGTTTAAAGTTTAAAAAAGGTTCAGTTTCGTTTGGTCCAATATGTGTTTCTTCTTTGTTTTAGTTTTAAATGGAGAACTAATATATCCACGCTTATTAGTAACTTTAATGAAATTTCGAAATTTCCAGTAATAAATGGTATACAGTTTACAGGAGATACACTGTTCATTGGAGGTGAACACTCTAAATTTATACCGTAAGTTTTAGTTATTATTTTTGTTAAAAATTTTGAAGTAGCAATGGGGAGTGTTTTATTTAAATGTCTCGCATATACTTTCCTAGTAAATTTCAAAATTCGTCAAATCGTACGTTTTGGTCGCTATTATCTCAGATACGCTTTCAGATAAAATTTTGAACTTTGGTACATTTTTAAAACACACTTGGTGCTCTTGAACGGTACCAAACCGACCTTTTTGGTTTTTCGTTTTTTTTTCTCATTCCCTAAAAATTAGTTCTATTGAAAATTGCCATAAGACAAAATGAGATAGTAAAAGGTACAAAACCGCGTTTCAAGTTTGCAGCTAAATGCTCCAGGAGAAAAACTACTTACTTGCGAATTATTATTTTTCCAGGTTTGGTGCTTTTCCGCCGCCACTATTTAATATTATAAATCGGCCCTACCTCTTGAAGTTTTGAGATATTTTTTTTCTAAAAGTAAAATTGGTGCCTCTAGGACCTGCCAAAATAACTAAGAACAAAAGAAAATTAGTTGAAATCCCCGATATATTGGAAATGTGTATATTTGTTTGATACAAGTTGTGTTCGATTACTTTTGTTACATGAGTTGGTGCAGCGAAATGCTTGCGTGTAACTGGATACAGTATAGATGCATTTTTCAGTGTAATATATGCCGAGATATTTTATATTTTGGCAGATTCTTCAAATTTTCTAACTCTTGTATGAAGTTATCCTAATATATTATTATGTTTAACAAAGGGAAAGTTTTGTATTTAATACGAATTTCATTATTAAATGCTTATATTTAACTTCACGTGTAAGTTAGTTCGTTAGAGTTAACTAACGACAACCAGAAATTCTGTTTTAAAAAAATATATATATAGGACAGGATCATTTTTCAGTATAATATAGGCCGATATATTTTCTACTTTGGCAGGTTTTCGTTATACGGTATCACATTTTCTAAATTTCACGTGCTTAGCGTAATATCTTATTACATTTAACATAGGGAATGTGTTGAATTTGGAACCAATTTCATTTTTAAATGCTTCACATTTATGTTAGTTAGTTAGTTAATTTGTTTAGGCCAAATGTTCAAAGTAACTTTTGAAGCAGTTCCCGTTATCAGAATTGCTGAGATTTGGTATACTTACATACATAACCCCCATGATAATAAAATATTATGGTGCGTTAAAAATAATGCTAAAATGTACAAAATAGTTCCCTTTTTCGGAATTGACTGATGTTTCATAGATACATAAACTTGAAGACAATACAATACTATAGTGTCCAATCGTGGAAGTGTTCTACGGGATGAGTCAAAAATAATGCTAAAAAGTACAAAGTGAAATGTATAAAAATATTTTTTAAAAAACCTTTTATTTTTAAACTATTGAACTGAAAAGTAAAACTAAGTAAATTTACATAAACACAGAAGTTTTAAAAATTTTAATATTTTCTTAAAAGCTGTGTCGTCATCACATTTGAAATAAATCCTTTCAGAAAATATTTAAATTTTTTAAAAATTTTGTTTTTATGCAATTATTTTGTCACTTCTCAGTTCAATAATTTATAAATAAAGCTTTTTTTATATATTTTTTTTAATTCTACTGTTCGGCTAAGTAGCAAACCGACCCATCGTATTATCTCTACGATAGGAAAGTATATATCTTATACAGGTGCAGTAGGTACTGGAACTGCATTTTTTTTAGAAGTTGTGATTTAGGAGCTGTAATATTTATTCCTAATGAATCATCTCACTATAATATTTGACAACTGCCAAAAAAAATGCTTTTCCCCGTGACCTTTGAACTACTTAAAATTTTCAAATGCGGTTTTCACCGATTTATATAACCTTTAGTGACGTATTTTTTTTGTGTTTAATATTTTCATAGCTGGCAAGAAAATCGTTTTATTTTTGTAGTGACTTTTGAACTGATTAAAATCTCCGAAACACAATTATCGCAGGTCTAGCTAAATTTTGAGTAATTTAAAAAAATTAATATTACGTTACAAAAAAAATTTTTTCTTGTAACTTCTAGACTACTCAAAATTGTTAATACAGTTTGATCAGCTCCACGTATCACGCGATATCTGTGAATAAAAATTATTTTTTCCCGTTACTTTTAAAATGCTAAAAATTTGTAAACACAGTTCCATGTAAATTTTAATGGCGTAGTGTATTAAAAAAAAAAAACATATTTTGTCAGCTGTCAAAAAAACTTTCTTCGTATTGTTCGTAAAAAACACCCTCTGAGATTTTTTTAGGTATTGACGTTTCAGGCACCTAGATGCCGGACAACATGATTTTTCAATTTCGTCAGTCTGCATGTAGGTCTGTTTGTCTGCTTGTTTGCTCCATAGCTAAAAACTACTTCAAATTTTAGTCAAATTGAGTGGATAATGGATGGATGGATGGGGATGGTATTGTAATATTTTGGTAAAAATCCCGTATGGCGGAACAAAATGGCGGCCTAATAAAATGTTAAAAATATTATTACTATAAAACTACTAATCAAATTTACCCCAAATTTTGCAAAAAAAATGTCCGTCATATAGAGGTTCGCTAAAAATTAATTTTAGAGAAAATTGCCGTAAGACAAAATTAATGAGGTAGCAAAAGGTACAAAAGTTCAGGAGGAAAGCTACCTACGTGCGAAACATTGTTTTTGCCCCGTTTGATGGTTTTCCGCCGTCACTGATCAATATTATAAATCGACCCATCCTTGAAGTTCTGAGGTAAGTGTTTCTAAAAGTAAATCAGTGCCTCGAGATCTGCCAAAAAAAGAACCTTCTCGGTAAAATCTAAAAAATTTACAATTTTATGAATATTTAATTCCATATTCTTACTTTGAAAGTGAATAAACAGAAGATTATATATATTTTCAAAAAAGCCAAACATATTAAAAAAAAAAACATAAATATATTTTCTACAACTTTCAAATTTAATATTTGTTTCTACGACGTAAAGTATATACGATCTCAATTGAAATCGTTAAAAAAACATTTGGAACAGAAATCAGTGAATGTAAATACTAGTTATTCGATTTATTTTAAATAATGCCCAAGAATCAAGTATGGTATAGGTAGAAACTAAAATAATGGTAGGCATTCAATATGACGGAACAAAATGGCGCCCAATAAAAATGTTTGAAAATAGTACCGACTCTGTCTTGAACTAAATTTGGCCACTCTTCACTATTCCTAATGAAAGGAAAGTATTCATAATGAGGGAAGTTCCGGGTAAAGGAAATTTACGAATTTCTTTTGTTTCTTTTGAGCTTTTCCCATTTTTAGGAGTAAATTGTATTAACAATAGGTGTTCGTGCAGCACTCGAATTTATTTAATTTTTGTCAATTATACAGAATAGCCGCATAAAATATTTGGTGAGATTTTTTTTGTAACTCTATCGAAATGTTCCTATGTAAGACATCGATTTAGCAGGTTTGGGTGATAAATAGGCAAAATTCTGTTTTTGTAGCTATGCATTTTTCAATTTTTATTTCTTTAGTGAAACATTTATAGGATTCAAAGTATCGATTTGGGACTTTTGACAATAGGATATTTCATGTAACTTTTAGAGACTTTTTATATGACCTCTATTGGCGTATTTTTTTGTTTTTTATGTTTTGTCACTTTTGAATGGCTTAAAATTTTAAATTCAGTTTTTTCAGTTCCATGTACCTTTGACCTGTAAAGAAAATATTTTGACATATGTCAAAGAAAATTGCTTTTTTCCCGTAACTTCTAAACTACATGAAATTTTTAAATACGTATTTCACAGTTTCATGTGGCCTTTAGTGGCGTAATGTATTAAAAAAAATATTCCGATATCTGTCAAATTAAACTATTCATATTCCCGTAACTTTAGAATTGCTTAAGATTTTTAAATATGCTTTTCACAGTTCCTTGTAACTTTTAGTGGCATAATTTATTTAAGAAAAATATTTTGACACCTGTCAAAAAATGTTTTTTTTTCGTAACTTCTATACTATTTAAAATTTTTAAATAAGGTTTTTGCAATTCCATATAACTTTTAATGGCGTGATTATTCAAAAAAAATATTTGGAAATGTCAAAAAAAATATTTTTCCTTTAACTTTTAACTGCTTAAAAATTTTAAATACGGGTTTCACAGTTCCGTGTAACTTTTAGTGTCGTAATTTATTACAAATAATATTTTGACAGCTGTCCAAAATATAAATACTGGATAATATAGAGAGTTTATAATCAAATCATAGCCGTATGGTTATGATCTACAAAAATATAAAAAAGAAGACAATATGGGGAGTTTGTAATCAAATCACAGCCGTACGGTTGTGGTCTACAAAAACATAAAAAAATCGGTAAATCTCCTTTATCCGGAACTTCCCTCATTATGAATATTTCCTTTTATTAGGAATAGTGAAGTGTGAACCAATTTAGTTCAGTACATAGTTATTTAGGAACACATAAATACTATCTTTTCAAACATTTTTATTGGACGCCATTTTGTTCCAATATATTGGATCCCTACCAATAGTTTACCTCTGCCACACTTGATTTTGGGTATAATTTAAAATTATTTCAATAACTAGTTTTTATATTAACACACCGCTATTTTGTTACGTCATGTTGAACTTGCACCAGTTTATCCTTATATCATATTTAATTTTTCTCCAAAATTTACAGTCAATTGAATAAGAATATACCTTAATTTTTTTAACATGTTATTTAGCCGCCATTTTATTCCGCTACCTTGAATTTGTAAGACAAGTTTAATAGCTTATCTCTATATCACACTTAATGCTTGCACAAAATTTGAAATTAATCTAGTAAGTAGTTTTTTTCAAACTATCTAACACTTGATTTTTTTGCAAAATTTGAGGTAAATTGGATAATTAGTTTTTTTAGTAATATTTTTTTAACGTTTCACTAGGCCGCCATTTTGTTCCGGCATATTGGATTTTAACCAAAATATTACCAGCCTGATGATATGAGCCTTAATTTTTGACTAACATTTCAGGTAATTTTGATGAGTAGTTTTTAAGCTATGCCGCGATCTGACAGACAGACAGACAAACCGACAGATGGGCAGAGAAATTTGATAAAACATATTTTTGGCATCTAGCGACGCCAAAAAATGTAAAACCTCAGAGGGTGAATTTTTCAGGTTACAAATATTTTATTTGGCCGCCTTTTTGTTCCGCCATCTTGAATTAGTACCACATTTTTACTAGTATATCTCTATACTACTATTAGTTATGACACACAATTTGAAATCAGTATATTAAGTAGTTTTTTCAAGCTGAATTTTTAAATATTTTATTAAGTCTCGATTTTGTTCTGCCATCTTGAATTTATACCAAAATTTTACCAGCTGATTGCTGCAAAATACTTGATTTATATATATATATATATATATATATATATATATATATATATATATATATATATATATATATAATAAATAGACTATCAAATCCGGCGAAGATTTCGGATTTATCTCTTGGTAATCACAAATATCGGTTTTGCTCCTGTTGGTGACTCTGGTGTTGCTTTGTGTATTTATTTTGGCGCTAGTTGTACTCGTCATTCAACTAGTTAACTGTACTGATGAAGACCTTAAGTCAGAAACACGTGTCTATAGTTTGCCAAATTCCATTGCTTTAGCGGTCATTCCAAAGAATTTATTTTCATATATGTGTATATATATATATATATATATATATATATATATATATATATATATATATATATATATATATATATATATATATATATATATATATATATATATTTATACCATTTTTAAAAATAAGCCACTAAAAAAAAATTGAAAATAACTAAGGGGGTAAAGGGTCACAAGACTAGTTTAAAGTTGTTATTCCAGTTCTTCTCTAATTTTAGATAAAAATAATATTGGTTAAAAGTTTTTTTTTGAAGATTATAAACTAGTTTTATGTGTAATAATATACAAACATGTATTATTTTCATAATTCAAAGATAGAAAACATTTTTGCATAAACTTATTTAAACCTTTTTTACAACAAGAGCTCTTAAATATAAATGTATAGAAATGTTAATTAGGTGTAAACTTGCAACTCATGCAAACGGTAATACCCATTATTTTGGAAATGGAGCCACATTTCGATTTCCAATAAAACGCAATTAAATTTCTGCAGCGAAGCACGGTTCCTTTTCAGTTTTACTTTCTACTTAAACCTCTCTGCGCTTTGTTTGAACACTTCCTTTGGCAAAACAAACTTTAGTAGAACCTGGCATTTACGAACTACTACTATTTACCCTAGAGAAAATTGTACCTGAAGTGATAATTTCCTTTTAAAGCCATTTGTCACTTTTTACTTTCATTTTTATTTTTTTATCCTTGTGTTTTCTTCCATCTTTGTACTACTGTTATCGGCCATATGAAGTAATTTAATGTCGTCCGCTATAACGTTTTCAACTTCAGTAATGTGCAAAACATAATTAATTAGCAGCCTGTGGTTATCATGAGTTCTAGGATGCAAAATTTCAAATAGGTTCGTCCTTTGGCCATTTTTTTAAATGCAGAAATTCAAATATATACTGAAAAAAAAAGGAGAAAACGCAATTTTCACGGGTAGAATAGAAAATATCCAGGAGTTATTATGATGGTAGAAACTTGAGTCCTAGAGAGCGTTGCACTCTTTTAAAACAGAGATTTTTTGTCATCAGTGTGCGACCGCCGGCCGGCGTCCTTTATTAGTAGCACTTTGTGAAGTGGTAAGGGCTTCAGCAGTATCCCGTTGATTTTCGCCCCTTTGGATCTGCAATTTACGGCCGATTACGTGTCTTCTTTCAAATAACATCTTTATTGTTATTAATTATGTGGCTGCTTATTCGAATATTTTGTGTTCCTCTCCAGTATTATTTTTGATAAAGAGAAATTTGAAACAGAAAAATTTCTAAGCCTGTTTTTTATACCTTTTTTTTATTTTATACAAATTAATAAATTAAAAACCTTCACCTCAAATTTATATGGTAAATCCATTCGACAAAACTTTTTATTTCTGCCCTCACTGTTTCATCACATGTGTCAAGGTCGGTTAAGTTAGCCCCCCTCATAACGAACTTTTATATGAAAATTTTGTGGTTCTTTTGCACCGTTTTCCACCCTAAAATTTAAATTTTGAACCCCCTCTCCTGAGTAAATACTCCCTTGTTTCCTTGTCTTACTGGGTGGGGCCATGTTGACTATGCCCCCCCCCTCCAGTTGACTAATTTTTAATTGCGAATCGGTATACTAATAGTGAGTTTTGCGCGCCTCTTATAGGGACTGTACCAATACCTGAATCTTGAAACCCAGCCCCCCCCCCCACTTACTTTATAAATTTACATTTGCGATCCAACCATTCGGTGAGTTTTGCACCACAAAATTTGAGCTTTGCACCCCTTCTATAGGCACGTTACATATACCTGAAATTTGAAACCTTGCCCCTCCCCCCCACTTGACAAATTTACATATGCGACCGAGCACATTATTTTGTGAGTTTTGCACCGCACCGCAAAATTTAAATTTTCTTCCTTAGACACTTTACAAATACGTAGAACTTGAAACCTAGCCCCTCCTTCACCACTTGACATATTTATGTTTGCGACCCAGCATATTACTCGGGAGTTTTGTACCACAAAGTTTAAGCTTTGCGCTTCTCCTGTAGGTACTCTAAAAATACCTGAAATGTAAAACTTAGCCCTCTACTAGTTTTAGGTATTTGTAGAGTGTCTAAAGAAGCGGTGCAAACTTAAAATTTGTGGTGTAAAACTCACCGAATAATATAATGGATCGCAAATGTAAATTTATTAACTGACGGGAGTTATGTTTCAAATTTCAGGTATTTGTAGAGTACCTATAGAAGAAGTGCAAAGCTTAAATTTTGTGGTGCAAAACTTCCGAATAATATGATGGGTTGCAAACATAGTGGTGGTTGGTGGGGGGGCTAGGTCTCAAGTTTTAGGTATTTGTAAATACTCACCGAATAATATGCTCGGTCGCAAATGTAAATTTGTCAAGTGGGAGAAGGGCTAGATTTCAAATTTCAAGTATTTGTAGAGTGCCTATAGAGGGGGTGCAAAGCTTAAACTTTGTGTTGTAAAACGGTGCAAAACTCACCAATGAAAATTTGTCAAGGGGGGGGGGTTCAATTTTCAGGTATTTGTAAATTGCCTATAGATGAAGTGTAAAGCCTAAACTTTGTGCTGCAAAACTCACCGAATAATATGATGGGTCGCAAATGTAAATTTGTCAAGTTGGGGGGGGATAGTTTTCAAGTTTCTGGTATTAGTACAGTGCCTATAGAAGAAGTGCAAAACCTAAAATTTGTGGAGAAATACTCCCCGAATAATATGCTGGGTCGCAAACGTAAATTTGTCAAGAGGGGGGGGGCTAGGTTTTAAGTTTTAGGTATTTTAAAATTTGTGGTGCAAACTTCACCGCATAATATGCTCGGCCGCAAATTTTTGAAGTGTTTCAGGTATATACAGGGTGGCCCATCGAAAACGTACCGCAAGGCATAACGGCCAGGGTAATTTTTTTTTCAAAAAATCCAAAAACACGTCAATTTTGTTTGTGAGGGGGACAACTTTTGCCCTTAAAATGATCGCAAAATTTTCAACCCTCTAAGCGGGGGTGTCATCCCCCAAACTTTTTCAAATGGGAAGAGGGGTCAAGTGGTACCGCAATGAAAAGGGCTTTCTATTCTCTATACATTCCCGCTTTGGTTTTGAAAATCGGTCAAGTCATTTAGAAAATATGAAGGATTGAAATTTGAAAAATACATTTTTCAAAAAACGCATAAATTGAATTAAATAAAAAAAAACTTACCGTATTAATGAAGCAAATGCTGAAAATGTTGCCCGTCGACCTCCATACAGTAATACAAATTAGCTTCAAATCGTTCTCGAACATTCTGAAGAACTTGAGGGGTCACTTCGCGTCAATAATTCGTGTTCGCAGATCTTCTAATGAGGCAAGTGGAGTGCTATACACTTTACTTTTTATGTGTCCCCATAGAAAAAAGTCTAAAGGAGTCAAGTCGGGTGACCGGGGAGGCCACTCAATGGCACCCCTTCGTCCTATCCACCGCCCGGGAAAGTTAGTGTTTAAATAATTACGCACATTTTGAGAGTAATGTGGAGGTGCACCGTCTTGTTGAAATATCAGTTCCGCTTCAACGTATCCAGGATTATTTTCGAAGATGTCAGTTAGGGCTGGGTCGATGGTATTTTCCAGTAAATCTAAGTACATATCACCTGTTAGAGTTCCAGGAAGAAAAAAAGGACCCACAACAGAATTTCCAAAAATACCAGCCCACACGTTCAATTTCTGAGGATGTTGTGTGTGCACCTCGTGAAATACCCTGGGGTTGTTCTCAGCCCAGTACCGACAGTTATGCCGATTAACTACACCGTTCAAAAAGAAAGTGCACTCATCCGAAAAAAACACATTGAATAGAAAATTATTATTATTGGCCACTCGTTCACTAATAGTTTCACAAAATTGCAAGCGGCGATCAAAATCGTCTTCGTTGAGTTCTTGTACCAACTGAATTTTATACGGGTGGAAATGGTGTTTTTTCAATATTCTTTGGACACTTGTACGATTCACGCCGGTCTCATTGGCTAATTTTCTTGTACTCAGCGTACTATCCATGGCAACTTGGCCCAATACAAAGACCTCCATAGCTTCATTTACTACAGGATTTTCCATCTGCCTCTTTTTATTCATAAGGGATCCAGTTTCGCGAAATTTTGCTACTAACTCGCGAACAATTTTGCCGGAAAGGTGTTTTTCAGGATGTCGTTCATTAAATATCTGCGCAACCCGATTGCCACATTCATTATTTTTAAAATAAAGTTCGATTATTTCCACTTTTTCTGCAAGTGAGTACACCATAATTATTGATAAAAAATTTAATGATATTGAGAAATTTAAACGCACAAGTTACAGAACAGCTATCTAGCAACTACCGCACCTGATCGTTGTGGCATGTCAAATCACTAAAATCAGCAGTAAACATCTAAAATAACAGGACAAAAATAGCGAATTGGTCGAAGGAATTTATCCTTATCATTTACTCTGATAATTTGTAAATAAACATTTTAAATTTCAATCCTTCATATTTTCTAAATGACTTGACCGATTTTCAGTGGCGGCTCGTGGTGTTTAGGCTAGGGTAGGCGACAACCACAATAATTTCAAGAATAATGACGTTATAAGAAAACGTTAAGCCGCGTACACACTTAGCTGACAACTAAGTTTTATAAATTAAATTTATCCGCCTATCTTTTAAAAGGGCGAATTTACTTATTATGACATCCGTAAAGTTATCAGCCTTCTGTAAGGAGCAGAACAACTCTTTTTCTATTGAAATTAGCGCAAGTGACGATAAACGTTCATTTTTTATTGTATTGCGAGAATACGTTTTTATTCACTTTAAACAAGAGAAATGTCTTTCCACTGAGGTACTTGTAATAGGTATGGTAGCAATTAACGCAAAAAGTTTGTAACTTTCAGGAAATATTTCTTGAAGTTCATTTTTACGAAATGTTTTAAAATTGCCTCGATGCTCAGCAATGCAAATTGTTCATCGAGATATGTTACACTAAGCTCATTAATTAATTTTTGTTTGTCAAAGAAATTTTTATAAAAGTTGGTCACATTCGTCACAAATTCAAGCGGAAAATTTTTGCTATATTCTTCGAATTTTGAGGAATCCGCTAAAGAAAAATATAATAACTGAGACATATCTGCAAACCTAACTTCTATTTGAGTCACAATATTGTCAATTATCTCATAAAATAAAATGCGTAAAGAACTTTGCTCATCGCCTTTAATGGTGTCCGATAACTTAATTCTTTTTGACAATTGCCCTGAGTCCCTATTATTAAAAATCCTTGTTTGGGCTTGTTCAAATATTGTATTAAACATTGTCTCATTTCTCAATAACTTGATACGATCTCTTGCCATAAATATTTGCTTTTTACAATAGGTGATGTCCAATGATTTTTTCTGTAGAATGTTGAAAAGGGGGTCAGTTATGTCAAAAATATGTTTATACACAGCGGTAAGAAACGAAAATTCTAAATCGTTCATAAATTTAAGATATCCCTTGGCCCCGTTTATTGACTCAGCCGATGATGATTGGTCGTCAATAATTTTAGAAAAAACTAATTTTAGGCCTTCCCATTCAGAGTGCAAGATTTGAATGATTTTAGAACGGGAAGCCCACCTGGTGTCTGAACTGGAAGAAATCCTCTTTCCTATCGTCGAATCTAAAGTAAATGTCCGTTTTGCAGACTGATGAAAAAATCCGGGAATCGAGGACGCACTTGCGAAAAAAATTCGGCAATTTTTTATATTTTTTGAACCAGTTTGTAAAACCAAATTCAATCTGTGCGCACTACAATGCGTAAACAAAGCAAAAGGAGCATCATCTTTAACTTTTTTTTGCAAACCATTCAATGAACCTGCCATCACACTAGCACCATCGTAGCATTGCCCAACTAATTTTGTTTAATAATCGAAATTGCCTATGACTGTAACAATTAATCCATACATTGCGTCCGCTGTTCTGTCTTCGCTAACGTCATGAAAACCCAAGAAACTTTCTTTGATTTCACCGTATTTATTAACGTACCGAATTGAAATCGCACATTGGGACTTCTCAGAAATATCCGTAGTATCGTCAGCTTGCACTGCAAAAAACAACGACTCTTTTATCTCCCTATGAATTGTATCTGCAAGGTAATCGGAAATACAGGATATCAAATCATTCTGGATAGTTTTTGATAAACCAGAAAAAATATTTCCAATTTTTTTTAAATGTTGTTGTATTTCGTTATCACGTTTAATTAACAGATTAAAAGTTTCCCGAAAATTTCCCGCATTAACGGAATCGCTTTTTTCATTATGGCCTCTGAAAGATAATTCTTGCTTTGCTAGGTGACACGTAACATCGACCAAATAGCTCATTAGAAGTCTGTTTTTTCTCACCTCCTCATTATAAAAACCAAAGCGGGAATGTATAGAGAATAGAAAGCCCTTTTCATTGCGGTACCACTTGACCCCTCTTCCTATTTGAAAAAATTTGGGGGATGACACCCCCGCTTAGAGGGTTGAAAATTTTGCGATCATTTTAAGGGCAAAAATTGTCCCCCTCACAAACAAAATTGACGTGTTTTTGGATTTTTTGAAAAAAAAATTACCCTGGCCGTTATGCCTTGCGGTACGTTTTCGATGGGCCACCCTGTATAACGGGCAAAGCTTAAAATTCGTGGTGCAAAACTCACCGAACAATATGCTGGGCCGCAAATGCAAATTTATCAAGTGGGGGGGGGGGCTAGGTTTCAAATTTCAGGTATTTGTAGAATGATTATAGAAGGGGTGCAGAACTTAAAATTTGTGGTGCAAAATTTACCGAATAATATGATGGGTCGTAAATGTAAATTATTCAAGTGGGGGGGGGGGCAGGGTTTC
Source organism: Kuschelorhynchus macadamiae (assembly GCA_030620095.1). Taxonomy (NCBI): domain Eukaryota; kingdom Metazoa; phylum Arthropoda; class Insecta; order Coleoptera; family Curculionidae; genus Kuschelorhynchus; species Kuschelorhynchus macadamiae. Next base: position 45,577 of record JAUTXW010005428.1, read on the forward strand.
AGGTATTGGTACAGTCCCTATAGAAGGTGTGCAAAACCTAAAATTTGTGGTGGAAAACGGTGCAAAACTCACTAATTAACATGCCGATTTGCAATTGAAAATTAGTCAACTGGGGGGGGGGGCAACATGACCCCACCCAGTAAAACAAGGCAGTATTTACTCAAGAGAGAGGGTGCTAAAGTTAAATTTTAGGGTGCAAAAAAAGTGCAAAAGAACCTTAAAGTTTTATATAAAAATTCGTGATGGACGGGTAACTTGACCGGCCTATGTAGTCGGAGATATCGATCGTGGCTAGGCTCAGTAGCTCTTGTAGACCTTGTGTCCTTACCTCTTGCATTCTCCGAATATTGATGACACTTAATAAAGTGGTAAGAGCTGTACTAATACCCCTTTAGTTTTCACAGCGTTGGAGCAAACTATTTAACATCCCTTTATAGTTAACAACACCTAACTAACCCACAATGCTCGAGTAAAGAATTAACTGTTCTGAACAAGAAATAGTGACTGAAATTAATGTTTAAAATGTAAACAAAAAATGTGTTCTCATAAACTCATCCAACCATTTAATAGTCAAAGGATATATTTCGTGTTTCTTTCAGGTTATATTTTTGATTAAACAAAAATTTTAAATAGAAAAGGGTTAGAAATATTGACATAATACCTATACTAGTATTTAGTAAAATTGTATCTCTTTGAATTTCTACATTTCTTTTATTGTTTTCGTTTTTAATTTCATAGAATATTGAAAGTCAAAAACCTCCTCAACTTCAAATTTATGCTGTAAACCCGTCTTAAAAACAACTGGTTTTGAATTTTTTTTTTGCTTTCAGGAAAAGTGATTATCCAAAAATTTTGAGGTTATTTCCTAATGCCAAGTTAAAATATATTAAAGGAGCTGGTCACTGGGTGCACGCTGAAAAACCAAACGAATTTCTGAAGATGACTATAGGTTTCTTAAATGAAAAACCAACTACGTAATGTGAATTCCTTTTTGTTGTCGTATGCTATAGCGTTAATAAAAATTTCTCATAATAACTTGGGTTTTATTTCTGACTAGGAAGATTTCTCATTTACATTACATTACATTTATTAAACGTACATGTGTGTAGGTATATTGTTTTATTTTTTAACTATATGTGCTTTTAGCATTGAAATAATTGAAAATTTATTTCACTAATTGCTATCTCTGTGATTTTAGATGTCAGAATGGTAGATGTCGCGTTAATAAATTAAATAAATTTTATGGTTCTTTTGCACCCTAAAATTTAAATTTTGCACCCCCTTTCCTGAGTAAACACTGCCTTGTCTTACTGGGTGGGGCCATGTTAACTGTGCCCCCCCCCCCCTAGTTGACTAATTTTCAGTCGCGAATCGGCATACTAATAGTGAGTTTTGCACCGCTTTTATAGAGACTGTACCAATACCTGAAACTTGAAACCCAGCCCCCCCCCCCACTTTATAAATTTACATTTACGACCCAGCATATTATTCGGTGAGTTTTGCACCACAAAATTTAAGCTTTGCACACCTTCTATAGGCACGTTACATATACCTGAAATTTGAAACCTTGCCGATCCCCCCCACTTGACAAATTTACATATGCGACCGTGCACATTATTGGGTGAGTTTTGCACCTCACTACAAAATTTCAATTTTCTTCCTTAGACACTTTACAAATACCTAGAACTTGAAACCTAGCCGCCCCACCACTTGACATATTTATACTTGCGACCCAGCACATTATTCGGGAGTTTTACACCACAAAGTTTAATCTTTGCGCTTCTACTGTAGGTACCCTACAAATACCTGAAATTTGAAAATTAGCCCTCTACTAGTTTTAGGTATTTGTAGAGTGTCTAAAGGAGTGCAAACTTAAAATTTGTGGTTTAAAACTCACCGAATAATATAATTGGTCGCAAATGTAAATTTATCAAGTGACGGGGGCTATGTTTCAAATTTCATGTATTTGTAGAGTACCTATAGAAGAAGTGCAAAGCTTAAATTTTGTGGTGCAAAACTTCCGAATAATATGATGGGTTGCAAACAGAGTGGTGGTTGGGGGGAGGCTAGGTCTCAAGTTTTAGGTATTTGTAAAGTGTCCAAGAGTGCAAATTTTAAAATTTGTGGTGCAAAACTTCCTATAATATGATGGGTTGCAAACATAAATTTGTCAAGTGGTTGCGTGGTCTAGGTCTCAAGTTTTAGGTATTTGTAAATACTCGCCGAATAATATGCTCGGTCGCAAATGTAAATTTGTCAAGTAGGAGAAGGGCTAGATTTCAAATTTCAAGTATTTGTAGAGTGCCTATAGAGAGAGTGCAAAGCTTTGTGTTGTTAAACAGTGCAAAACTCACCGAATAATTTGCTGGGTCGAAAACGTACATTTGTCAAGTGAGTGAACTAAGTTTCAAGTTGTATTTGTATATGTCCAAGAAAGGGGTGCAAAACTTAAAATTTGTGGTGTAAAACGGTGCAAAACTCAGTAATTAACATGCCGATTTGCAATTGAAAATTAGTCAACTGGGGGGGGACGGAGCTAAATTTAGATTTTAGGGTGCAAAAAGAGTGCAAAAGAACCTTAAAATTTTCATATAAAAATTCGCTGTGGGGGGGGGGGCTAACTTGACCGGCCTATGTAGTCCGAGATGTCGATCGTGACTAGGCTCAGTAGCTCTTGTACACCATGTGTCCTTATCTCTTGCGTTCTCCGAATATTGATGACACTTAATAATGTGGTAAGAGCTGTACTAATACCCCTTTGGTTTTTACAGCGGTGGAGCAAACTATTTAACATCCCTTTATAGTTAACAACACCTACCTAACCCACAATGCTCGAGTAAAGAATAAACTGTTCTGAACAAGAAATGGTTAGTGACTGAAACTAATGTTTAAAATGTAAACAAAAAATGTGTTCTCATAAACTCATCCAACCATTTAATAGTCAAAGGGTATATTTCGTGTTTCTTTCAGGTTATATTTTTGATTAAACAAAAACTTTAAATGGAAAAGGGTTAGAAATATTAACATAATACAGAATAATATGTTGGGCCGCAAATGTAAATGTATCAAGTGGGGATGGGCTAGGTTTCAAATTTCAGGTATTTGTAGAGTGACTATAGAAAGGGTGCAAAACTTAAAATTTGTGGTGCAGAATTCACTTATTAACATGCCGATTCGCAATTGAAAATTAGTCGACTTGGGTGGGGGGACGGTCAACATGGCCCCACCCAGTAAAACGGCAGTATTTACTCAGGAGAGGGGGTGCTAAATTTAAATTTTAGGGTGCAAAAGGACCTTCAAGTTTTCATATAAAAATTCGTTATGGGGGGGGGGGGCAAACTCGACCGGCCTATGTAGTCGGAGATATCGATCGTGGCTAAGTTCAGTAGCTCTTGTAGACCTTGTGTCCTTATCTCTTGCATTCTCCGAATATTGGTGACACTTAATAAAGTGGTAAGGGCTGTACTAATACCCCTTTAGTTTTCACAGCGTTGGAGCCAACTATTTAACATCCCTTTATAGTCAACAACAGCGTTTTTTTTTACCTAACCCACAATGCTCGAGTAAAGAATTAACTGTTCTAAACAAGAAATAGTTAGTGACTGAATTTAATGTTTAAAATGTAAATAAAAAATGTGTTCTCATAAACTCATCCAACCATTTAATAGTCAAAAGGTATATTTCGTGTTTCTTTCAGGTTATTTTTTTTTGCTTTCAGGAAAAGTGATTATCCAAAAATTTTAAGGTTATTTCCTAATGCCAAATTAAAATATATTAAAGGAGTTGGCGCTGGGTGCACGCTGAAAAACCAACTACGTAAGGTGAATTCCTTTTTGTTGTCGTATGCTATAGCGTTAATAAAAATTTCTCATAACTTGGGTTTTATTTCTGACTAGAAAGATTCCTTATTTACATTACATTACATTTATTATACGTACATGTGTGTAGGTATATTGTTTTATTTTTTAACTATATGTGCTCTTAGCATGGAAATAATTGAAAATGTATTTCACTAATTGCTATCTCCGCGATTTTAGATGTTAGAATGGTAGATGTCGCGTTAATAGCGATAAAACGACGGCATTTGACAATTTTCTTGTTCAGATCGTCAGCGTGAGATAATAGGGAGTAAGCCTAAGGTAAAGTTTTGTGAGATTTTAGTGTTTTTTATATAGGCGTAGCGGCGTGAACATGAAAACAAGGGTCACACACAGACAAGAGTTCTACTGTTTACGACTTGGTTTATAAAACGGGGGTCTTCCGATATACCTTAGATTAAATACCGGGAAACATCTAAGAAAACAAAAAACCGTGACCAGTTAAGAAACTGGTAAGGACTAACTACCCCGCACCCCGAGAATTAATCTTCGTTTATTGGTTGTGTAAACTGAGTTACTGATTGGTTGAAAAACGTGATGTCATCGAGTTTTACATATTTTAGGGTTTAGAGTTTTTTTAGGACAATTGAATATTATTTACTACCTGATTAAACAGTTTACTGTTTTTTGTCAAAGTTAAAAAATTGAGGCCTGTTTACAGGTTATTTTAGAGAACCTTCAATTGTCTAGGAAACTTTATAAATGCAAGGTAATAATCAAATTCTTATTCTTTGTGAAAACTTTAGATTAATTTAGTGTTAGATGTAACTTCATTTTAAAAGTGATGTAATTCCTTAAAAAATTAATAGTATATATCGTCGCCCTAGTTCTTGGTTGATCTACAGAACAAAGCAACAAAAATGAGAAACAGACTATCTATGTTTAAAGTGATAGATTAAGGTGAATTATTGCAAAGTGTTGCAATAATATTTTAAATGTGGATTTTATAACAAATTATGTTTATAAAAAATTGTAAAAAATATCATCGATTTTAATAAAAAAGGTAACTAAATTAATGATTTAAGTTTGATATATATATATATATATATATATATATATATATATATATATATATATATATATATCTAACTTAAATCCTTAATGAAGAAACTGTCGGTTGTATAGAGGTGTCCGTTGTGGGGAGTGAACAAATCAATCAAATACAAATGTAATTTTTTAAAAAAAAAAATTATTTTTAAGTAAAAAAATGTACTACCTAATATAAAATATTATACTACCTACATATACAGTTTGATACAGTTCTACTTTATAAAAGTTTCTATTAAAAAAATTATCAAATGTTGTTTGTCTTAAACTAGTTAATTTATTTTTAATAATTTGAGATTCCATTTTAGACGCAACTTCTGAGATTTTTTCCCCGAAAACAGAATCTCCAGATAACATACAAAAGTTTTCAATATCCCTTAACATTTTATATGCTTCTTTAATGTTCTTAATATTGAAAGAAATAATTTCTTCATCATCACTGTCAGATGAATTCTGACCGTTCTCACTATTTTGAAATTCACTGATGCACACACGTACACTTATGTTAGGATTTTCCGTGAATAAACTTTCATGAATTTCTAAATATGTAGTTAAGTCGGTAGAGAATACATTGATGTTTCTACATAATTCCGATAATCCGGCACATCATCTTCACTATCGTAGTCAACGTTTTTCTCGATAATTTCGTCTAGCTTTGCGGAAGCAGTTATTGATGGTCTTGGATTCGACTTTTTTCCATGCAGCAACAATCCAAATCAAGGCACTTACAACATTTATGGATTTCTCTAAATGTTCGGTAGATTCAGAATACTCCATGGATGACAAAAGACGCTTGATTAAACACTTTCTGTAGTGGTTTTTAAATTTTTGAATCACGTCTTGATCCAATGGCTGGCAATGTGATGTCGTATTTGGCGGTAAAAAAAATATTTTAACATTTTTTAACTCCAGTTTTGGGTGAGATGGAGCATTATCCAAAAATAAAAGTACATTTCGGTTTTGCCTTTGCATTTTTCGGTCAAATTTCATCAACCATTCCGACATTATATCCCTTGTCATCCATGCTTTCTTGTTATAGTACCATTCAAGTGACAATTTTTCCACGCTTGATCCTTTAAAACAACGGGGTTGTTTACTTTTTCCAATCACCAGTGCATTTTCTTTTTCTCCATTAATGGCGGAGTAAAGTAAAATAGTGAGTCTCTTCTTGGACGCTTTTCCGCCAACACATTTCGCCTTTTAAAGAAAACGTTTTATTTGGCAAGGCGCGGAAAAAGAGTCCCGTTTCATCGGCGTTATAAATGTCTCTCGGTGCGTAGTTTTTGATAATAGCACATAATTTCGTCACAGATGGATCTGAAAGAGATATTATGACGTTGACAGAACTTCTCCAATCATCCATTTGATCCTTTAAAACCATCAACTTCTAGATTCTTCTTAATTTATTGTGCTTTTTCTTTTATTATTGTACCGAATATTGGAATGTTTTTGGAGCGTACTTTGCAAAACCAGTCGTAGACAATTTAGTCTATGGCAGCACCTTCAGTTTTCGCAAATTTCTTTTCCTCTTTCATGTTCCCGATCTCGGCGAATCGCTTGTTAAAATCGCTCTTGTTTTTCAAAATATCAACAATTTGAGATTTTCTTACACAGAATTGTTTTTTTCCGCGTACTGGATTATTTCAACTTTTTCTTGAAGGCTTAAAAACTTTCTTTTGTTTGAAGACATATTGATCGCACCAGAGTAACATCAAAACTAAGATATTCTATTGATGAAGACCACATTTTATAAAAATATGGTGATCTATTTATTATGCAATTCACCGCAATTTACCTACAGGCCAGACAGCATAAGCCAGCCTATTGTTAAATTAACAATAGGTAGGCGCCGCGCCGCTTATTAGCATAGAACTAAATATTGCTGATAATGTGCAATAAAAATACCGGCATTAAATGTGGGTTTTTCAAAAATTACATCTGTCCGTTCTGCGGAGGTAAATTTTACTGTTTTTATTACAAATGTTCCAGATTTTACTGTCCGTGCCCGTTGTCAAGAGGGTTTAATACACAGGAATACATATACTGACGGTCGGTGACTTCAAAATTGTCCGTCCAGCAGAGGTGTCCGTTAAGGGAGGTTTCACTGTATGTGTATGTATATATATATATATATATATATATATATATATATATATATATATATATATATATAAGAACATAAAGGAAATTTAAAGTGTTTTACTATTCTTAAAAAAGCTCTAAATATTTTTTCCCTTTTCAGCAGGCGATTTTATTCCTTTGGAGTAGAAAGAAATAATTTATAAACAATAAATTCAGAAAAATGTTTCCTCGATTTTCAAAATATGGATTTTTTACTTTTCACATAAACGTGAAAATCACTCACCGAGATATTTGTAGATCTTTGCTTTTTAGGGTCGTATTTTCACACATTTCTGTGCGTCTCTCGGTCTATAATTACTTATCCGATTTGACTTCAAATTTTGGTCAAAAATCAGGAACCATATTTAAAAAAAACATTTTTAAGAAACTAGTTAAAACTTGCCCAAAAATAAAGTGTGATTAGGGATAAACTGTAAAATTTTTCTACAAACTTATTATGGAAAACAAAATGGCGGCCCAATGAAATGTTTAATAATTCCGTTGACTTCAAATTTTTCACAAAAATTATGTATTAGTATGTAGCCTTTTGGACAAATTCGGTAATTTATTTTTTACAGGCTACCCAAATAATATTATGAAAAATAAATAAATAACTATAATAAAAAATTTAAGAAATCAAAAACTAAAGAAAGGAGGAAATAAATTACAGTTTGTAGGATTTGTATAAAGTTATTGTGTATTGGAAGTGGTGGCAACGAGATACCTGATTATGACTGTAGTTTATACTAAATTTATATAAATCCAAGCGACACGGATCCGGAATACAATTGCTAATTTGATTGGCTAACTTCGGTCACGTTTCTAATGCGAACATCTAAGGTGCGGACACATTGAAGATTATGTCAAGAATCCATAAATCCTGTATATTCTCAGTGGTGCTGATCGCGGCATTTTGCTTAATTATTAAAGATATCAGAGTAAGTTCCTTAAACTTTCTCCGTGGAACAATGGCAAGGCATTCTGGATGCAATGGATTCCCGTCACGTGCAGACCGTGAATTTTTATATTTTTTTTAAACTAAAATCTATAGTAAAAAATACATATTAGGTTAGGCTAGTATTGGTTAGGTTTGCTGTAGAGAATTCCGAGTCTATATTAAAGCAATTATTTAATCATTCATGAAATAATATGGCAACACTGTAAAATATACTAGACTTTTGCTTCTGATCATTTCGGTCAAAGGTGGTTTAACTGGAATATTTCCGTAATTCCGAACAGCAAATTTAAAAAAACAATAGATACAGAATTTTGTATAGTTAATAAATGGTTTGCATATTTAACAATATGAAAACCTTTTTTGGCATGGCATACCTATCGATATTTAATTTTATCGACAAGTTTTCAGCTAATTCATATTCATCCATCCCTATTTGGGAGGTTTTTGAACAAAAATCGGATTTTTTGAGAGGATTGGTGGGGTATTGTCGCATTTGTCCTAATGTTCCTCTGTCCTACCACCCGAATGAAGCTTTGTCTGACAAGAATAGAAGATGAGATGGATTTAAGTACAATCAAATGTGTTGACGTGCAGAATATAAATAATGTGCGGAATTTTTTCAGAAGTTGTTTTTATCAATATAAACAGGATCGATTTATTGCTACAATTATTGATTGTGTATTTCTTACGAATATTTGCTTTATTTTAGATTATTTTTGAACAAGATATCCTCAAAAAAGTGGAAGTATAAAATTTTTTATTTTATAGGCATAATCGATATCTGGGACGCAAACTGAAAATGGATCGATATCATAACTTGCTTTTCAGGGGTACCCTACACCATTTTTTTTTGTAATCTTTATTTTATATTTAAATTAATTAATTAAATTATTAAACATCCATGTCATGTTTTTATTTTTAATCTCCCAAATGCAATCTGGCCTAGTATCTCTAAAGAACTAACAGACAGCAGTGCAATGTTGCGAGGATTACCCAAGTCCCAGCTTGAAGTGTAATTCCTTTTTACTGTTTTCCAATGTACCAAGTATTGAGGTATATCCGGCTTTAAGTAATATCTTACCAAATAATGTGCACCATTTAGCATATTTTGTTAATTATTTAACCGAATCTAAGTATTTACAATATGATGAATTCTATTGAGACTTTAGTAATGCTGATTTCATGATGATAAATGATTATTTAGTCAATATTGATTGAGCAAAATGTCGAGAACTGAGTACGAGCTTGGTTGCAGAAAGACAGAGTTAGATAATCTAGGTGGCTATAAACTGGTTGTTCTCTAAAAACACATTAAAAGTTCTTCATTTTTGAAACAGTTTAGTCCTACATTGAAACATCTTATCTGTAAAAAAAAAAAGAATGCACAGAAAGTATATGTCATCTCGATTCCACTGGGATTATGAATCATTTGCAAACCTTAGGTCATTGTGTAGGGAGGAGCATGATATATGTTATGCTGTGTATATTTGTGAAACTGAATCCTCATTAATGTTATGCTGTGTATATTTGTGAAACTTAATCCTCATTACAGCTCAGTGTTGTGATATTTTTGGGAGATTCATCAAGGACAAGCGTAACTATAATAGTTTTCCTAATACTGTGTTTTTAGACAGTAAAACTGCTGCCCGAAACTTTTATGCACTTTTAAATCATACCCAAAAATAATCACGGTGGAAGGTTTTATGATCCTTATTGTCATTCACAAATAATGTAAACAACATTATTTACCCGAATATTTTTGGGGATGATTTAAAAGTGTATAAAAGGATCCACGATATTGATGACATTTTGTTGCTCCAGAACGATTTGGATGCTCTATGGGCGTGGTCGCAAACAAATAACTTACAACTCAACATAGGAAAATGCTGCTTTATCTGATTTCATAGGGGGCATAAAGTTTAACTCAAATTACAAGCTACACAGTGTCAACCTCAGTTTCTCTGAACCAGTGAAGGACCTTGGAGTATGTGGTTCATGAGAAATTGAACTTCTTTCAGCATATTTCCAATATAAGCTTGCAGGGCTCCAAAAAATGCTTGGGCTTATCACTCTCAATACTTCTGAACTTCCACTGAATATTCAGGCGTATCATAGAGTGGACATGCTTGTTAGACTTGGATTGAGCACTTTTGAGAGAAGACAATTACTTTTTGACCTTGCTATATTTATAATTTTCTTTACAGTCTAATTGATCGTCAACAGTTACTTTCTAGGATTGGTTTTAACAAGGTATGGTAGACAAGCATATATATATATATATGAGTGAAATGCCCTGAAAATTAGGTACTCCATTGCCTCCTATACAAGGCTTTTGTTGTATGATTTCCACATGAATACTAGGAAATACTACTGCAGATTTTTTCTCTATTATTTAGTTTTGATTTAAATCGGAAATAAGAAAAAAAATGTTTTTTTAAAAAAAGAAAACCCTAAAAAAATCACTTAATGTTAATAAAATACAGTTGGGGAAAGTAATGTTCATGTTTAAAAAATACTTTTGCCTAAAAATAAAAAGAATTTATATTTTGAAATAAGATTTTGTCAGTTAATAGATCTGATAAGACTTGATTCTAGCTACCTCACTATTTTCCCTTATGCTCCTCAAAGTATGAAACTTTATTTATTTTCCTAGCGGTATGTACATGAATATACTCTATATTGAAACTGAGCAACAAATTATCCTTTAGAGTACCTACTTTATTAAAACTTTGTATGTTTGGTTAGCAGACATTTTAAAAGCATTGTCGGTATGGTGCTTGATGAATAATGCCTTTCTTTTACAGGGGAAATAATACACTAGACTAGGAAAAATTTATAAAATATATTCATTTTGCTCACACTTTTTATTAGAAAAACATAAAATTTTTAACTTGAAAACTCGAGAAATCAGAGTTAAAAGGAATAAATGAACAACCACTTGAAAACTTGTATTTGGCTCATTGCTTTTCAACATTGACTAACAGTCTTTTTTCTTAATTGCAATTTTCTGCTCTGCTACTTTTATACCTATCCATAAGGCAGTGAAAGAAGGAGGGGGGCCTTGCCAGTCTTCACCTGAAATTTTAAAAAATATAAATAAAAACACTTGTTTAATTAATTTATATAAATATAAAATGTGAGATTTTATACAGAGAGTTCCTTCGCAAGGTGTCGTTTGGTTTTCGTAGACTATAAATTACTAAAAATAATTATAAACAAGCATAAATCATATTGAAAACAGGTAAAAATTAAATCGGGAAAAATTAAGGGTAAGTTTTACAGAAATAATAAACTGTATAAAAAATGAAAATATAGAACATTTAAAAAACAGGTAAAATAAAATATAGTTAAACCCTCAATTCAATTTAAACATCGCTAAGTGTCTTAATCACTGTACAAATGTACATTAACATTTCATATCTGCTGACACTCCCAATGAAAAAATATTATTTTTAAACACCTATAAAGATTATTTTTTTTATTTTTTGAGGAAAGTAGAACCTTAAATTAAAATAAGTAGAACTTGAATACACCATTGCATCCAGAATTTAGTGAACAAATTAATTTTAGGATACATCCCCCTTTTTTTATTGTTTTCTATGAGTTAAACTCTTTCCAAATGACCCTACTAGATAAAACCAAACAAAAATCTTAATTTAAAATTAGGAATTATACAACTAGTATAGAATACTATCTCAAGAACCATGATTAAAGCACTGAGTACCTACTTGGTATGTAGTGTAGAGAATTATTAAATACTACCAACTTTTTTTAACTGGTGTAGGTAAAAAGAAAGTCAAACCATTAAAAAAATCAAAAATGAGATGAAGCTTTGGTTTAAAGATAATTCTGTATTGATTGAGAACAAAATCGGTTTTTTGTAATTATTATCCAGAGTTCTTGGACAACATTTCAGCCAGGTCTTTGATTTTGTATTCAAACATTACTAAAGAAATGATACACACATTTTCATCGTGAAAACTAGAAGTAGGTACAGACATAACAGTGTATAATCAAAAATAAAGGTTTGACTGAAGGTTTACAGGTAAAAGTTTTAAGGTTAGTTATCTTCAAAAAATGATTGTAAATTATGTATGCAAAAATATTTACCTTATATCAATTTTTGTCTTGCTTTTGTACAAAAATCCATCTTGGGGAAAAAAGTTGTCCAATTCTTGGGGATCCATTTTTGCAATATGGAGAAAAATACATTAATACTTCCGTACAATTAATGGAAATCTGTAAATACCTAAATAACAAAATTGATAATATGTAAAAGCGTTGAAAACGTTTGTACAAACAAACCTTCTAGAGCCTGTAGAAAATACCTTAATACCCAACAAATCTATCACAATCGACGTCACTAGTTTGGGGTGCATTTTGACGGCGGGCTACATAGTCAAATACTGAACTGTTAAACTCCGTTTTTTATTGCATTTTTGTTATATATATTTGGATCTAATGAAGATTATTATGTACATAAAAAATTAACCTGCCAAAATAATAGGTTATGTTATAATTATGATGGTGACATTTGAAAGCAAGGAACATATGTTTTCTAGGTACTGTGGCTCAAATAAAGCTTTCTTCGCGTCAAAGGAGCACACGATGATGCCCGATGCACAGTAGGATGGATGAACATTAGGCTCGATGATAGTATCTCGGAATGGTGAATATTTTCGTGTCGGAGCATTGGTAACACTGGATTTTGTTTTAGTTCTCAATACATAAAGCGAAATTGTATATTATTCACACGAAAGAAATAGAAGAATTGTATATTTAAAAAGTGCAAAGTTGGACATTTATTGCAGTAGTATATTAGTACTTAATACAAGGAAGAACATTTTCTATTTATGAAAATACTGCAATAAGGCCAATTCCTGATTCAATATATAATTATAATGAATGATATCTATGTGTAACTTTTTCAGGTAGGCATGAAATTATTTATTTCTAAGCAAATAGAATAATACTTGCTAAAAATTAGTTCTGTGTCTATGTTATAGGGTGAATGCGCCTGTTAGCCGGCCACTACCTGTTTTCGGCCACTTTTATGTTTAAAAACAGAAAACAGTGTTTCTTTCTATATTTTTGTGCGTTAAATACTAAACCCATTTTCGGCCACCCTTTGTTAAAGTTCCCCTAAATTTGTTGATCCTGGCCGCAGAATTTTGAATTAAAATTAAACGACAGAAAATGGGCACCGGCGAGAGAGTCGTGATTTTGTTGTGAAATAGTTAAAAGTGTCTAGTTGTCAGCTTTAGAAATAGTAAGTACAATATGTTTAATTATAAATAGAGCCCTTTACTATCTACATACGTAGATATGTTTAGTTTATATTTAATTGGTAAAACGTTGATATAACCCCCAAATTACTTTTAAAATAATACGTCCGAGGAACCGGACATAAAAAATTCCGTTTTTCCATCTTTCGGCCGGAGTTGCCAAAAAGCGGGAAAATATTTTCCAAGTAATAATGTCTTTTTCTGTTATTACAATTGTAAATATGCTTTTCTCTATTTAACACATTTCATCATTTGGTATGCATAATTTACGGCCAGTTTTCGGCCACTTAAATTCCTTAAATGCACGACAAGTCTGAATAGAATCAAATTAAGTGGCCGAAAACCGGATGTCGTATTCCGTTTTTCGTCGTCTCCTTTAAAACTCATGCATTTTAAATTGCCGAGAAAGGGATAATTTTTTGGCGATATTCTATCACTATTAAATTACTTGCAAAACTCGTTTCTTTTTGAAATTTCAAATGGCTGGTGTGAAAAAACGCGACAAAGTTAAAAATGCGTTATTGAAGAAAGTTAATAAAAGAAAATTTTTTTCTTGCCCAGAAGAGGCTATGGCAAGGGCGCTTTCAGAAATCCGAACCAATAATATGTCAATCAGGAAAGCTAGTCGACAATTCGGAGTCCCTCGAGCAACCATACAAGACAGATTACAAGGAAAATGTCACCCAACAGGTTCACGCAAAACAGAACCTCCACCAATAATGACAACAGAGGGGGAGCAGAAAATTGCCAACTGGCTGCTAAATATCGCGATATGTGGTTTTCCGATGAAGAAAGTGGATCTCATTGATACAGTGACTAAAATTGCTAGAGATTCGGGAAAGCTCAAGTTGTTTAAAAATCAAATACCTGGTCAAAAATGGTACTTAAACTTTCTCAAGCGTCATCCAGAAACTTCCATCAACAAAGCAAGAGCTCTGGTTACAGAAGAATCCATTCGGAAATGGTTCACAGAACTTCAAACATTTTTGGGAAATAAAGATCTGATGGGTATTCTAGAAGACCCTCAAAGAATTTTTAATGGAGATGAGTCGGGGTTTTCTCTATGTCCAAAAAGTTTTGGCCCCAAAGGGATGGAAAAATTTGTATGTGATCACCAGTGGCAAGGAGAAGGAAAACATAACAGTATTTTTAATTTTTCATGCTGCTGGAAAAGTGTGCCCACCCTTCGTAGTCTTTCCTTATGTTCGTCCACCCCGAGCACTAGTTGAAAGTATGCCACCTTCATGGATTCTCAGAAAGTCAGAAAAAGGGTGGATGACAGCAGAGGCATTCTTTGAATACATTTCAAATGAGTTTAACAAATGGTTGACTCAAGAAAAAATCGAAAAACCTGTCATTGTATTTATAGATGGGCACAGAAGCCACATGTCACTTCCACTGAGTGAATATTGTGACGCTAACGGAATAATTCGATATGCGCTTCCGCGAAATACTACACATATGCTCCAACCTGCGGACGTAAGTGAAACAAGAGTGGAGAAATACTATAAGAAGATGGCAAAATCGGCCAGAAAATGTCAACTCTTGCGTCACTAAACTTAATTTTTGTACTCTATTTGAAGAAACTTTGAGGGAAACGAATACCACAGAACAAATAAAAAATGGTTTTCGCAAATGTGGATTATTCCCTCTCAATCCCGAAAATGTTGATTATTCAAAGTGCGTCAAGAACATTTTGGAAAAAATTCAAAACCATGAGTCTGAAGTGACAGATTCTACAAGTGCAACTGACTTGGAAATAGCTGTAAAAGTTATCAAAAAAATTGAGACAAAGTTGTATTCATACGGAATTAATGTCGAGGTCATCTACAATGAAATTAAAAAATTAGGCAAGCCACAAGAACCCCATACCCACCAAGAAATTGAAGTTGGCGCATTTCTGCCTATGGATGAGTTGACAATTCTTCCCATCCAGGATGTTATCTTAGATGAGCCCTTAGGACATGATGTGCCTATAGAAGAAGTTGAGCATTTAGAACAGGATGAACCTCTAGAGCAAAATGAACCTTTCAGAGATTATGAGCTTATAGAACAAGATGGCCTTATAAAAGAGAGTAATTATTTAGGACTGGATAATCCTATAATACAAGATTGAACAAGCTAGGCCTAATAAAGCGCACATTGAGCCCATCACAAAACATAGTAAGCCCATAGTGGTTGATATGGAACTAGATGATGAAAGGAAGTGTGAAGAAGAAAACATTAAACCTAAACCAGTAGAAGACATCGCAGAATACAAAGATATATCTAAACAAAATCCAGTAATACCATTCACAAATACAGAGATTCAAAACATTGATATAACAAAAGAACAAGACGCCCAAAAAGAAAATTCAAAACTAACCGAAAACAAAAAACCACAAGAAGATACAACTCAACAACGAGATTCAAAAAAAGCAATGTCAATAATTGAAGAGAATATTGTAAATAATAAGGATGCGATAGTAAATAAAGAACACGATGTTCCTACGAGGCTTTCTCAAACAGAACATACACTCAGTCCGATTCACCTGACAGAGCTGATTGAAGATCCCTTTAAAATACATTTGTCTTTTCCGAATGAAAGTAAACGGACAGAAAACAAAAAGCTAGCAGTAAAGCTGCCTAGTGCAATATCCTCGGAAGCTTGGCGAACTCATTATCTGAAAAAAGAAAATGAGAAACAGAAAAAAGTTAAACAAGTGCAATTAAGAAAACTACAGAGACAAACTAATGCAAAGCAAAAAGAAAGAACAAATATAAAAAAAAATAAAAAGTCTGGCAGAATGATTAAGAAAAAGACACTAGAGGACAAAGAAAAGTTTGTTGAATCGTCCACTGCCAAGGCAAAAATTCAGTGTATTACATGCGAGGAAGATTTAATTAGCGATACAGATGATGATATGGAAAAAAATATTGGCTGTGACTATTGTACTAGATGGTATCATTTAAAATGCACCAATCTTTGTGATATGGCGTATGCAGTGGCAGCAACTAAGGACTATAAATGTAACATTTGCGATAAATAATTATTTACACCACTACACTTTTCCTCAAAATTCCTTAAACAAAGAATTATCTACGTTTTTTTTTTATATTATAACAAACATTAGTTTTATTATTTTATTTGAAAATAGCCCCTTTTCTTTTAAGAAATGATTTTATAACAGTTTTTTATTTATACTTAAGTTTATAAATATATTTTAGCTCAAGACAATTCTTTTTGTTTTATGAAAAAAGTTTTATAGCTGTTTTTTATTTATATTTTAAATATATATTATAATATATTTCAAATTTGTTTAGTTACTTCGAATTTCAATGATGTTTCTTACAAAAAGTTTAAGGTGTCTGAATTATCAGGGTATTTTCGGCCGACCGGTCGAAAACCAGATCATGCCTGGTCAGTAACTGGCATACATAGGCCGAAAATAGGAAAAAATTTCATTTTTCCTAATTTGCTTATTACTGATGATCAACTATTTTTTTAAATGTTTAATATATGTTTTATTGTATTCTAGATACTTTAATTTTTCCAATGATAATATGCGACAATATATAGTTTATCATTTTATATAGCGAAAATGGACAAAAAGTCTGAAAATCTGTTAAGTGGACGACAACCAGCGCACCCACCCTACATACTGATAAATACATTTTCGATGTTCAGAAGCAAGGTCAATTAATCTTATCATTAGAAGTACTACAAGAGAAATAATTAGTATCATGTTGCTCAGTATATTTTTACTTATGCGGGCAATATTTTTAGTTACAGCTTTTGCGACACTGAAAAGAAGGGAATGATATGGAAATGATGCCTAGTAGATGATATAGTATTTTCATCTACCTTTCACATGCTTGGTCAATAAAAGGAAGAACCATTGATGAGCATTAGTCCCATTAGAACCTGCTTGATAACCGTGAAAGATATTTAACTTTATAAGTATTATTTCTCATTGCTTTAATGTTTAGGAAGTGTCTACGGCATGGTCCAATGAACCCTATAAGATTTCTTTTTGTTTTGCCAAGGATACAGTGATGCCAAAATGTATGTAGTGTGATTTCTGGTTTTTGCAATTTTGTATGCAGGTATAGTTTTTAATTAATATTTTGCTCAAATTGTTTTAGAGTTTCATGCCTCAATATTATATTTTAAGAAATAACTATTGCATTGAACTTCATTATGTTCACTACTTTAATGAAATGTTTTTGTTTATTTATAAATAGGTTCTGCTTCAAATACAGGACAAATATGTTAAAAATTAGGCAGAGCCATTTATATACGAGATAAAGCCAATGGCACAGCTATAGAACTGTTAAAAAATGCTACCTATAATTTATATCTGCTTTGAGATAGGATATATCCATAGATATATTGTACCTATACCTTATTTGATATATCTAATTTTAAAATTGAAAAATGTACAACTTACTTAATATAAATTACCCCTTGTAATAATTAATTAAGGTAGAGCTATCGTGTAGTATGTGTCATGTTATAAGGGTAATGATAATTTAAAAATCATGCTAAACAGGGCTGACGAAAAAGGTACAATTCGAATTGGTAGGTGGTAACCGAAAAGGACAACTCAGAACCTTTATGGAAAACATGCTTCAGTGAAATTCACTAATTGTTTTATAGTAGTTTATATAATGCTGGAGATCTTACACAGAAAATATCAAGGAAATGTTAAAATGATATTAGCCGTTTTAAAAATATAAACCTCTGAACTTTTTTTTAGGAAGAAATAGAAGGAAACTAGAAAAAATATATATCCGTCAAGCCAGCTCCTTGTAGCTAGCAATAAGGAGCCAGCAACATTTTACAGAGGACCAGATAAGCCTTTGACATAATATAAATATACAAGAAAGATAGTTCCAGGATGTTTCCAAGGGCAAAAATATCTTCTTTATGTTATTCTAATTGCAACAAAACTTTGCAAACTCTTTCGATAGGGGGTGGCAAACATCAATGAGGTAGTAAAAAATCATAAATTTCTAAAAATGCAGTACCGCTTTTATCATTACCTCAAATTATACATTTTGCAGATAGATGGAATAATATACACTTAATACATGGTCTCTTCCTAGGCGGGTTGGCAAACGACAGGGGCGGAGTAAAAAATTAATGTATTTTTACAATGTCTTTCTTAGATTAACTTGAAATTAAAGGAAATTTTGCAAACTGATAGAGTAATATACTCTTAATATATGGTCTTTTCGTAGGTGGGGTGGTAAACGACAGGGGCAGAAAAAAAATGTATGTATTTCTAAAAATACAATACCTTTCTTAACTTAGCTTGAAATTAAACGAGATTCTGCAGGCAGATATAGTAATATATTCTTGATATATGGTCCTTTTCTAAGTGGGGTCGCAAACGACAGTGGCGAAGTAAAAAATTAATTTTTAATTAAAAATCCAATATTTCTTCTATAACTGCCTCACATTTAACGAAATTTTGCAGACAGATGAAGTAATATACACTTAATATATGGTCCTTTCCTATGTGGGGTGGCAAACAACGGGTTCCATCCCGGAAACTATCTTTCTGGTATATTTATATTATGGCAAAGATTTATTTGGTCCACTGTAAAATTTTGTTGCTGGCTTCTTCTTGCTAGCTACAAGGAGCTGGCTTGACGGATATATACAAAATTGGTTTTAAACTCATACTAACAAGATTTGATTGGGATGACTTTTGGCTCTTTTGGGTTGACTAAAATATACTTTTCTAGATAATAATCGTAAGTATATTTGATAGTACGACAAATAAATCGACCAAAAATTTAATTATTATTCATAAAAATATGATGATATGAACAAATATACTTTTCATATTGAGAAACCTTATTTTTGTACAGTTTAATCAGTTAACCTTGCTTTATTTGCCATTTTCAATTTCAATGATTTTTTTAATTTATACAGGATGTCCGAAAATCTTACAAAGTGCAGCTTCAGGTTTTTTTTAATAGATCACTCCATTTATTATGATATATTTAGGTTTAATGATTGATTGTATACATTTTTTTTTATAAAATAGGTCTAGAACTACAAAATATAAAGAATTTAGCGAATTTCACTGAAAATGGTTTTTCATAAGGTTTATGGTTCTTTAAGGTATCCTCCTCCGAATTCATATAAGCTTTATTCAGCATGATTTTTAAAATATCATTACAACTAGAATAATACTACACAATTAAACGAGTAATTGCTTCTTGAGGATTGACCTTTAATGTTTATCAAAAAGTTGAAATGTGTTTATTTTGGAATTTTAAATTATATTTTAGCCTTCTGAAAACTTACTGTAAAAAAAAACTTATTGCACCTATAACTTCACAAAATGTTTCCTTATGTTTAGGTTCACATAGCTGTTCATTATTTTTTATATTTAGAGCAATGAATTTGGGAAAACATAAATTTAAAATTTAAGTATATATAAGTTCAAAATTTTTCTATCCTTCGGGATATTTAATTGTCTGTTTGCTCATGAAATTTTATAATAATGCAAAAGTACAATATTATTTCAGTCAGCTAAGAGGACAATCAAGTTTATTATGGCTTTAAAATTTATAAGTTTTTGAAGTAGTACTTTGTCACCTTTTAAGCAAAATAATAGTAATAGATATAACAAAAATAATAATGGTGAAGTTTGTGTTAATAAAACTTTGTTGAGATAATTTTTATATTTTGCAGGTGATTCTTAGAAGACTAGTTTTTCTTATATTACATTTTGTGTTTCTATTTTTAGGTATTTCAAGCTGAATCAAGTCCTTTGGTCCCTTGTAAAAAAATGGCACCACCTTACATATCATCAGAAATCAGCAGCATTGGAAACTATATTTCAGCTTGTAATTAGTTGAACAATAAATTATTTTAAATCATAAAGTTTTTTTTATTCAGAGCTTTAAAAAACTAATACATTAAACTAGAATATTTGACTTACTTATAAGACAATCAAAACGATTTTCATTTATATCTTGAAAGACTTGTGACTACACTTAACCCTACAAAAATTACTTATTTTTAGGCATTTTGAGTAGATATATTGAGAGACAATGGCAATAATGGAGGGGGGATTGGTGTCACCCCCCCCCCCCGGGCCACTTTCATTTAAGCTAAAATGGTAGATATAGTATAAAGTAATTACTTTTTTTTAGAAATTGAAGGGTAAAACCTCGAGAGCCAGTTTTATAAAATTAAATAATGGTTTTGTATCATATTGATATAAACTCATATGTCGTGTTAGTGTGAAGTGTCTAAAGATAAGTTTATTTGGCTATTTCGCAGAATGAATTTAAAATAAAAGGGTATATTTAATTGTTTATTTAAAATATTATACCTAGTTTTCAAACAAGCTGAGAAAATTTGAAAAAATCAAGTGCATATTTTACCAGCTGATATAAATAATTTAACAAAGAGCACAAAAAACTCCAGGACGAAGATTTCTTATCAGCAGTAAACATTCCACTGTCTGCTCTTTCATTCATTGGAATCCCCAGTTTTTTGCTCATTGTAAAGTGTAAATAACGTTTGGACAGTTCATTGAACCAAAACAATTTCCTAAACATTTAAAAACAACTTCATTCAGAACAAACAGGGCTGTACTGAGTCGCCCTATTGTACAAAACTTAGTACAATTATCAATATATACAGGGTGTTTCAGTTTTTTGTTGCATAACTTTAACAGTTGATAGAACTTTTCAAATTAGTGCAAAAAGTTCTTATAAACATAGGTCGTGAAGCGCTTAGTTATCAAGATACAGGGTGTTAAAGTTTGCATTAAATTTTTCCTTTTTTCCATTATATCTAAACGGTTGGACATAATGGCACAAAATTGGGTATTTGGGTATTTGGGGGTTTTTGGGTGCGGAGAATTTAAATTCGATGTTAGTTTTCATATTGCTGCTAGAGGGCGCCACCGGCTTATCAGCACACTAACGTTATTGAACAGAACTTTTTTACCACTCGGTATATGGCTTCAGTGATTAAACTTTCAATTCCCCCATCTCTTCTTAATAAAAAAGGTATACCTTGTTTAAGTCTCTAGGAGTGACCGTTTTCCAGAAAATCGCACTTGAAAGTTCAAATACTATGAATTATTATGATCTTTGTTAAATGAGTTAATCAACAAATTAAAGGACTTTTCAAACATTTTTTTTTCTGAATATAAAGTTTTGCCGTATTTTTATTTTTTAAAATTATCTTTAATATTTATTGCGTAAATTTATTAAGTTTTTTGCGATAAAAACTGAAAAATAAACAGCTTCCGGGAGAACTTTTTATTGTTAAAAAATTTAACGTTTTTGATTAAAATTTTTATAATTTTTATACATACGTTTTTTTTTCTAAAATACTTTTAAAAACACAGAGCTCTAAAGTTTTTAATTTTAAAAATAGATGCTTTTTAAATATTTAAAACATTTTTAACGTATCTTTTGCGGTAGAAAAAATGTACTCTTTCCATGACCCATTAAAGTTGGCCTTTTTTGAGATTTGCTTTTTTTTCAATGTAATATAGGTTTTTGGAATAATGGTATGGTGTAATCTATTTTATCACATAGCCAAAATTTATAATTTAAAAAATGTGGCTGACACACTTTTTCTATTTCCTTTGTTGATGAGATGTTCAAAATGTGAACCATTTTGTTCAATACATAGTTCACATCGCCGAAAAACTGAGCGTGAAATGTTATTTAGGAATGGTCTCACCTGACCACAGGCATCCCTAATTCTATTCAAAAGTTCGTCTCTTGTTTGAACGGGAGTTTCATATACTTTTTCCTTTAAAAATCCCCATAGAAAAAAGTCCAAAGGGTTTAAATCTGGAGATCGTGGAGGCCACTGAACTGGTGCTCCACGACCAATCCATCTTTGTGGATAATGATTATCTAGCCAGTTTCTCACCAGCCTCCCATAGTGTGCTGGACATCCATCAAGTTGGAACCAAGCTCTTCTTCTTAAATTCAATGGAATGTCTTCCCACATATTCCCATGTTCCGTTTCTAAAAATTCCAAAAAAACCGCTGCATTTACCCGCTGAGGCAAAAAGTAAGGTCCAAAAAGATTATTGTTGTAAATGCCTATCCAGACGTTTACACTAAACTCGTATTGAAAGTTTCTTGGCCTAACGGCATGTGGATTTTCATGTGCCCAAACGTGCTGGTTATGAAAATTTACAATTCCACGACGAGTAAAACAGGATTCATCGGTCCATAAGACATTTCTTAAAAAGTATCTATTATTTGCAATTAGATTAAGAATTCTCTGACAAAATAACATTCTTCTTTCTTCATCTCCGGGTAGTAATCCTTGAATCGGTTGCAAATGATAAGGATGCCTCCGATCACGTTTAAGAACTCTATAAACATAGCTGGTTGAAATTCCTAATTCAATGGAAACTCTTCTTACACTTGTGGTTGGATCTCGATCAAACATACCCAAAATTTGTCTTTCAAAGTTTCTAGGTGGCCGAACGTTAATACCATTTTCTCGAACGTTGCCTAGACCCTGTTCAACTATTTGCCGATGAATTCTTACGAAAACCGAACGATTCGGATGTCTTCTATTTGGAAATCTGCGCCTGTATTCGTAGGCTGCTTCGGCAGAATTACCATTTGCAAACCCATAAATAAAATGAATATCCGCCAACTCTTGATTAGAAAATACGAAAGGCATTTTACTAAGTAAAGTACTAAAGTAGACAAAAAACGAGAAAGAAAATAGGCAAACTGAAATTTCTGCAAATAAAATACACAAATATGAATGAAGTTTACTCAAAAGTTTACTTTTGTTTTCGGTTTCATAGCAACAGGTTTCATGGCCCACTATTTTTGTTATTATTAACACGGTTCTGCTAGGCAGTCTAAGACTAAAAAATTGCAGGGTAACCTTAACTTTCAAGTTTTCTGGAAAACGGTCACTCCTAGAGACTTAAACAAAGTATACCTTTTTTATTAAGAAGAGATGGAGGAATTAGAAAGTTTAATCACTGAAGCCATATACCGAGTGGTAAAAAAGTTCTGTTCAATAACGTTAGTGTGCTGATAAGCCGGTGGCGCCCTCTAGCAGCAATATGAAAACTAACATCGAATTTAAATTCTCCGCACCCAAAAACCCCCAAATACCCAATTTTGTGCCATTATGTCCAACAAAAAATATATATATATATATATATATATATATATATATATATATATATATATATATATATATATATATATACATTTTCATTTTTTTTTTTTTCGAAAATGCTGAAGCAATTCAAGTGCTGCAAAAACAAAGACTTTCAAAATTTCTTTTGTCTTGCCTGTTATGGTGTATTTCACCCTAGTTGCTTGGAGCGCCTTACCGATGCGATTAAAGTGGGTGGATACAAAATTTTTTGCTCAGAAAGGTGTCAGAAACATTATGAGGAAAATGAAAAAAGTGCGACTGTGCCAAGGAAATCGACTATCTACAAAAGGAAATTAAGGAGAAGGAACGTCATTTTCAGAGATTGCGCCGAAATAGCCAGATATTTGAAGAGGAAGTCACCGAGGCTGAAAACAAATTCTCATCCCAGTTAACCAGGATGAATGAACTCAACGACTCATTGACTAAGGATATTAAAGTTCTAAAAAATAATGAAACAGAATTAATTAAACAGATAAATACACTTACGGAAGCTAGACGAGAGCTTGACGAGAAAATTGTAGATCTGACAGGTATGAATCAAAACCTCATAACTTCTATTAGAGTTTTAGAACAGGAGGCTGAACATAATTTTAGTGAAATAAAAAAACTTCAGCAACAAATATTTGAGGCCCAAAACCCACAAAATGTTACCAATATTGGCATGCAAACAGAATCGGAATTAATTGAGATTTTGACTCAATGCACACAAATTGAAGTTCAGCAGACCAAAACCCCCATATCTGCTGACACATCTGTTCTACCTGAGTCCGAATTTGCTCAAGACTATCCCCCAAACTTCTCAAACAGGCCGAGTCGCCAACGTCAAGTCCTTGTCTGTGGCGTGGAATCTCATACATGGGGACTTGGCAAATTATTCCAAAGGTATTGCGGCCGTCTGTACGACATCAACTGCCAGTATACCGCAAGAGCCACAACTGACGAACTTTTGGACAAATACTTAGATCTGTGCATGAGATATTCCAAACACGACTTTGTAGTTTTATGTATTGGCATGCAGGACGCACTACAGGGCAGAGCTATTAGCTCTTCTAGTTGGACAAGTTTACTAGAAATATCCAAAAAATCCAACCTAATAATTGTCGGCCCTACCTACGTGACCAAACGACCAGTACTCAATAACTTTATCCGCGAGCTGAACATGGACATTCACAGACACGTCCTTAATGATAGTAGCAGGTCGGTGTTTTTGAGCATGGATAACTTTATTCCAACAAATGAAAAGAATCGCACCGCCAATCCATCGTACAGTTGCAAAGCGGAGATTTCGGGGTTTATTTGCAGGGTGATCATACAATCTAAAGCATCATTAGATGATTCAAATTCAAATTTTCCGCAAGAGGCACCTCTTCATCCATCACGCTGAACTTAACAACTTTTACGTCACCGACAGGCAGTCGTCACAAAACACCCAATCCTCAAACAACCATTCAACACCATACATTATATTATCAGAACGTCAGAGGGCTGAGGACCAAAGCATTAAGCATTTCATCGGCTGTACGGAGCTGTAACTATGAGTGTATTCTGCTAACTGAGACCTGGCTCTCCAGCAACCATATCAGCTCCGAGTTCTTTCCAGATAACTACACAGTTTCCCGCAAGGAGCGAGACTACGATCGCTTGGACTGCGATAGAGGAAGCGGCGTTCTTATCGCCTTGGATAACGCGTTCACTGCTCGTATAAAACCTACTGCGTCAATACCAGAATACGAGAGTCTGTGGGTGACCTCCACCTTCTAAACCACTAAGGTCATTACTTGCTGTACATATTTCCCTCCTAACTCCTCACTCGCTACTTACTTACATTTTACAAACATTTGTGAAGATATGCGGAATTCTTACCAGAGCTCCCAATTTTTTATTATCGGAGACTTTAATCTTCCTGGCATCCACTGGCTCGAGGAGGACGGTTTTTTGCTGCCTACAAGAGTTCAGAGTCCGGTGGAGGAAGCTTTGATGGACACTATGAACTTTTTGGAACTTCAACAGTGCAACAACTTAGTGAACCACCTTGGAAGAATCCTGGATCTTGCTTTCACTACCGAACTCCAATTTAGTCGACTTCAAGTAAATCAATTCCCAATAACTATGTGTGACATATACCATCCCCCTCTTGAAGTGATTTTCAAATGCAGCACCATTCCTGTTCTTCGACCTAACACAAGCATCACACTATATCACTATCCAAAGGCCGATTATCCTAAAATGAACAACTTTTTGAATAATGTTGATTGGTCCTTTATAGACCACTCCATGAATGTTGATGCCAGGATTGATAAATTCTATGCCATTCTATCTAACGCAATCGAGTTATTTGTTCCCAAGACAGTGGTGAAGGATCAGAGATTCCCAAAATGGAAATACAGGAGGAGTGGAGCTCAAGGGGACTATGAGGCCTATTCGAGAGTTCGCCGTGAAACCAAGTTTCAAATTGATCTGTGTTATGTTCTTCACATTACTAATACCGAAATGTTGATCCCCAATAATATAAAGCACTTTTGGTCCTTTGTCAATTCCCTGAGGAAGGACAATGGTATTCCAAAGATCATGTACTACAACGGTGCTCTGCTGGACGGACCTTTTGATATGATTGAGGCCTTTGTAACGGTGTACTGTCGTGCGTTACGGTCAGACAAATTATCATGTTAGTAAATCTTTTTTTTTTTAAGTAAACATATTTAGTATTTAATAATTTAAATATTTTATTGCTTACAGACCTATATTGCGCGTATTAAATTTTTCTAGATTCAGTTAAGCTTGCGGTTGGACGTAAATAGGCTAATTATAATTATTGTGTATATTTAAGTTGTTATATCACTATATTTCAGTGTGTATTTGACGCTAAGGATACATTTCAGTGATATCATTTATTTAGTTTTTTTTGGATACCTACGAATCTCCCTCGTATTTGTATAAATTTGGCAGCCAATAGGCGACACGTTGTTCACCGCGTGGTGTAGACTAGTTTTTGGCTTTCCTTGTTCCTCTCGAGGCAGATTTAAAAATGCGTTCTTGTCGTACACTCAATATTGCTTACTTCGTTGGCGAATAATTGCATGTATGTCCTTGATCATAATAATTACAAGGGGATTTGATATTTAATATTATTATCGTTCAATTGGGAAGATAACATAAAGATTAAAACTTATTTTCTCTAGTTATTTTTCTGTTAATTTTGGTTTGTTGAATTATATTATTTATATAGCTTATAATTAATTGAGTTAATTAAATTGCTCTAGTATATATTTAAGCAATAGTTTTTCTTTTCAATTAAAATCATTTAAGACATACGTTTATTTTGGGGTTTTTATTTGCGCCGTCAGCCCAGCAAACCTGTGTTGAGATTTGGCTATCCTATGTTAAAAAAAGGGAACCTTTTTTTGAATTCTTGTTGTTCTGCTAAACGTATTGGTTTCACGTTTAGCAAGCCATTTTATCTTCAGAACTTTGTGCAAGTCGGAAGCCATTTTGACGGGTCAAACTCTTGAAACGTAATTTGTTAGTTTTTCCCAGAGTTACATCAGTCAGGTAATGCATTCAAATTTGTAATTACATTATTGATTATTTAGATTAATTTGTTCAAAATTTAAGTGTGAATTTTTGTATTAAATTTTTATATTATATTACTGGATTTCGAGATCACGCCATGCCATGCTGACGCCTATTTTTTTCTTTCAGCTCTACACCGACTTGTCCTTTTGCCTTGCCTTTTATTTTCCTACAAGCTAGTTTTTTTTTAAAAAGACTATTAAAATTGAAATCTAAAATTTCATATCATAATTTTGTCTTATCCATTTTGAATTCAGTACTTGGATACAGCTAGACGCCTAACTAGCCGCCTTTAGAACTAGCCACTAGTTGCTAGATAATTTTTTGTTGTCTACCACAACTATATATTTAGGCTCGCCTAAATTAAATATTGGATAAAATTCCGATCCCAATTGCATCTTAAATTCAATTTTGGTTCCGAGAAAATAAGGTCATCCCGGATACAATTCGTCATAAATCCTGTTCGAGAACCATTGAGGGAGAGGAGTAGTTAGGCGTTAAAAGAACTGATGCAGCCTTCGGCCGTCCACAAAGGTCGTGGGTTCTCCACCACGTGGCGCAACTATTAAGAGTTTTGGTGAGAAATTTCCATTTTTTTTTTATTGTCTAAAAATTTGTATTAGTTTATTTCATCCGAAAATTTGAGTAATTCATTATCTTAACAGTGTTTAAATTATTGGCCAATTAGGGTACATATAATTTAATATTAGTGACCGTAATTTTACAAATTATTTCACAAGAATTTTCTTTTAATTATTGCTAATTATTTTTAAATTATTAAATAATTCACCAGCTACGTTGATTTTGAACATTTGTCTTAGTGTAATTTAATTATTTTGTAATAAATTTGGTAACTTGTTGTTTAAATAGGTTTTTTTATTTTGGTAAAGTACAGTTAATAATTTCGGAAGAAGGATTATCCGCAAAGTCCGACTTATAACAAGGCAGCACATTTATCTTACTTAAGCTCCGTGTTATAAGACGTGTCTTCTGAAAAGTATACTGTATGCATTAAATTATCGAAAGGGACAGAATGAATAATTAAATTAGTCAAAATAACCCCGCCTGTCAACTCATGCCAGAGCCGGCAAAAGGAGCTGTCGTGCCTAGGCCCTTTAAGAGGTTTGCCTAGTAAAATTATGTTCGTTAAAACACCCATACGTTACACCTTTGCTATTCACTTCCAGTCTTCTTATTCTGATCATACAAACACCGTGATAGCTGAACCCCTGGAGATCAACCATGGTGGTACACTTACGGATCACCATTTTACTACAGAGGAGGTGAGATCCAAAATAGTGCAGCTCGATTGTTGCAAAGAAGCCGGTCCTGACGGTGTTCCCCCTCTGTTGCTGAATCGGTGTTGTGAGTCACTTGTAAAACCAATCCAAGCGATATTTCAGAAAACATTTGACAAGGCCATCTTTCCATCAGTGTGGAAAAACTCCACACTCATTCCCATATTTCAGGTCAGGTGATAAGGCTGATGTCGGGAACTACAGGGGAATATCGTTACTTTCTACAATTTCTAAGATCTTGGAATCAATTTTGACCGATGAAATCTTCACTACATATAAGCATTACCTCTCCGAAGATCAACATGGATTCTTTAAAGGAAGATCCACTGCCACAAACCTGGCTGTATATCAGAATTTTCTGATTACTTCCCTAGAGGCTGGTCACCAGGTCGACGTTATCTATACAGATCTCTCAAAGGCTTTTGATGGCGTGTGTCATCAGCTCCTTTTAAAGAAGTTGTCTGGAACCGGACTGGGGTCCAGATACCTATCCTGGATCGGGGATTACTTATCTAACCGTAGTCAGCGCGTGCACGTCGGAGTAGCGGTATCTAGAGAGGTGAAAGTTCTTTCAGGCGTCCCACAAGGCTCGCACATTGGCCCTATATTATTTTCGCTCTTTATTAACGACGTATCACATTCTTTCAAAAACTCTAAATTTCTTATGTACGCGGATGATTTGAAATTCTTTAGCATCGTTAAGCCATCGTATAATACCCTTCAGTTGGACCTAGATAATCTGGTGTCGTGGTGCACAAATAGCTACTTAAAGTTAAATGTACCAAAATGCAAAAAGATAACATTTTGTCGAAGCCTGAATCCAACAATCTTGAATTACACAATTGACAGCATTTCTCTTGAATCAGTGACATCATTCAACGATCTTGGTGTACTATTTGACAAAGACCTGTCATTTAACCTACATGTTGATCAGATAGTATCAAAAAGTCTGAGGTTACTAGGTTTCATCAAAAGAAACACCACCTGTATGAATGATACCAAAGCAATTATATGCCTCTTTAACACTTTGATTCGAAGTATACTTGAATACTACTCCGTCATATCTTATCAATGTCACATTTATAGAGTAGAGAGAGTCCAAGCTAAATTTGCTAAATACCTGTTATTTAAACACCACTTTCCTTATTCGGATGTGCCTCAAGAAACCAGACTTTTGCTTTGTGGTCTTAAACCTCTCGAAATCAGGCGCCGGAACTTCTATTTGTTCTTCCTTCACAAACTGATTAATGGGACTATTGATTGCCCTAAACTGTTGTGTCTTTTAAGGTTTAACGTTCCGGTCAGAGCTCTGAGACACAGACGCCTCTTCTCAGAACAAGTGCACAGAACTAATTTTGGCCAACGAGCTATCATTCACAATATGATAAATACTTACAACAAAAATTTCAACCATATCGATATTTTTTCTTTAAGTCTCAACTCAGTCAAGCGCCAAGTGTCTTAGAGTATCTTGTTATTGTATAAATGTGTGTATGTGCGATTGTTTATTGTTAATTATAGTATACATTATCCAATGTTGTCTTTATATACATATGTTTTTTTTTTTGTATTCAGAATAGCATGTAAGTTTTTGTACCATTTGGAGAATTTACCTCTGTAGTGTACTTACTGTAAATAAATAAATATTATTTATGCCAGAAAAATGCTAAGAAAAAAACAGACTTTTTTTTTTTCGTTATTTTGGTTGTCCAGAATAATTATTCTAGACATGTCTAGAATTTAATGCAGTAATTTCAATATTTTGATTCTAATCAAAAGAAATAGAAAAGAATAACATTTCTATTTATCAATTGTATGGTAATTTTCAGTATCTTTCAACATATACCCAGGCTGACAAAATATGTATTTTTTTTAATTAAATGCTCTGTATATATTTTACACGTAAGAAAAACTAGAAGATACATTTTATATACATGTTATATAAGTTCAGGCACGTAGCCAGGGGGAGTTCTGGGGGTCTGGACCTCCCCCTGAAACTTTGAAAATATGTTGGTATAGGCATGTTATTTACTAATTTTCTTGAGATTTGATCTTTTGGAGCCCCCTCCCCCTCGAAATGAATTTCTGCTCTGGACCCTGAACTGAATTTCTGGCTATATGCCTGTATAAAAGGGTACTGATTTATATAGTTCTTAAAATTCATACCTATCTATAAATGGTCATAGCATCTCAGGACAAACAAATTCCAAATATATCAGTTACAAAGAGAGTACTTTAAACTTTTTCCAGGGCACGGGCTCTATGCTGTAATTAAAAACTGGTCTAAAAGATGGTGTTTGTAAATTATGTATATCCAATATACTTAGATATGTAGTTATCCTTTTGTTTTTTGCAACCGATAAATGTGGCAACAGCGGTCCGTCTGCAAAGTAAATCGCGGCTGTATCCTTTGTGCTCCTCCGAACCCCGCTTCCGAGCGGCGAACCAACCACCAGCTGATTGACATTAAGAAGTGTCTCCTGAGAAATGCTATTGAAAAGAAGGTCGTGCGCGCCGCACAAAAATTACGACTTCCAGGTGCAAGTGCTTTACGCGAAGCATAATATTGTATTTTCTCATAATTAAATTAATGTAATAAGTTTTTAAATATATCCAGTTTGCTAAGGATATTTCATATAATTTCTTGGGAAGAAAAATAAAAATAAAAGCGTATACAGTTCATTAAACGAAACATTATGGTTCAGTGAGCCGAATAGAAAAATGTACAGATATTTTGTTCAGTGAATTTTGGTTAAGGTAACGTGTCAAGGCGGCGGCGTGATAGAAGAAAGAAGCAAGTGGGTAAGTCCGGATCCTGCATCCTTTGCTTTAAACATAGATTTGTTGGCGCTTAGTAGAGTGTCGTATTTTGTGTTTATATTTTGTTTTCCTTGCATTTGTCAATATGGCCGAGAATAAGCTAGTTAAGGGGAGGGGTACTTGCAAATCGAAAATGACTAATTTTAAAAAATATTTAGAGGGTCTGAAACCCAAAACCTCTCTAAATGATGCTGAGCTGTGTGAGCTGCAGGAACGGCTTAATAAAATCGAGTTAACTTACGACAAATTTGAGCACTTGCAAGATGAATTGGAATTTTTGTCTGAAGATTTAGACAAGGAGCTAAAAGAACGCACTAGTTTTGATGATGTTTATTTCAATTTAAAGGCTCAGGCGAAAACTATGATTGCCAAGTCTAAGCCAGAGGATACAGGGCGTTAAATTACCAGTTATCACATTGCCAAAGTTTTCGGGAGATTATAAGGCATGGCTGGAGTTTAGAGACATTTTTAGTAGTTTGATACATGATAACATGTCTTTGACTGCAATACAAAAGTTTCATTATTTAAGATCCTCCTTGGAGGGCGCTGCTGTACAAGTTATTAGTTCCTTAGATTTTTCGGGTGATAATTATAATATAGCTTGGACAACTTTATGTGAGCGATATAATAATGATCGCTTGCTAGTTCATTTGCATATTAAGACTTTGTTTGACCTTGACCCTATAGAAAGGGAATCAGCCGAAAAATTACGGTTTTTAATTGATAGTGTGTCAAAAAATGTAAGTGCTTTGACTGCGTTGAAACAAGAAACACCGCAATGGGGTCCACTTATTATGTATTTAGTTAGTACAAAGTTAGATCCGATAACAGATCGCGAATGGGAAGAGTTTAAGGGTTCAAAGACGCAAATTCTTTCATGGGGTGATTTGAGAGATTTTTTAAGATCACGAGTGGATCTTTTAGAAACTTTAGAGCGTCGAAAATATGCGGAAAAGACGTAAAAGGGAGCCATAACCGCCGGGAAAAACAAGTTTAGTTCAAAAGGTCTTCATGTTAAGGGGTTGAAATGCGTATCGTGTCAAGCTAGCCATTTAATTACAAATTGTGCCGAGTTTTTAAAATTACAAGTTAGTGATAGATTTCAAAAAACAAAGCAATTAAAATTGTGTTTAAATTGTTTAAAGAGTGGACATTATAGTCGATATTGTCGTTTGGGTCCATGTACCAAGTGTAAGGCTAAGCATAATGTATTGTCGCATTCCGACGTTGTCAAATCACCTAATAATCCTAGCAATCAGGTTAATGGGGAGCAAAATTCCCAGGTTGCGTTGTCATCGTTAAATTCATATTCTCATGTTTTTCTTTCCACGGTTCTATTGGAAGTTCAAGATAAAAGGGGTGCATGGTATGTAGCTCGCGCTCTTTTAGATTCAGAGAGTCAATCAAATTTTGTGACTCAGGAACTGTGTGAAAGACTGAAGTTAAGTAAAGAAAAAATTACTTTTGTTGTAGGTGGATTAGGGCAATCAATTTCTAATATAAATTATCGTTGTCAACTTCGTATACAATCGCTGCACAATGTATTTGTTAAAGATTTAGACTGCTTGGTTTTACAAGAAATAACTGGGCAAATTCCGAATGTTAAACTAAATGTTAATAGATTGGAAATTCCTAAAAATATCACTTTGGCGGATCCCTCTTATTATAAGCCTAGTCAGATAGATATTTTGATAGGAAATGAGTTATTTTACCAATTATTATGTATAGGGCAAATCAGCTTAGGACCTCGCCAACCTGTTCTGCAAAAAACACGATTTGGATGGATTGTGTCAGGTCGTATGGAAGGGCAAAACTGTGAAAAAATGGTTTGCAATTTTAGCACAAATATTTCTGAACCAAAAAATGAATTTGATTTATGAAAATTTTGGAAAATAGAGTATGATTTGTCTAGCGAAAAAAGGATGCGGTCGAATGAGGAAAATGAATGTGAGGCTCATTTTCAAAATAATTTCAAGCGTAATACCGACGGTAGATTTATTGTATTGATGCTTTTGAAAGGGTCTGTAGAGAGTTTGGGTGAGTCTACGAATAAAGCGATGCGTAGATTTTTCTCATTGGAACGTAAATTTCTGTCAAATTCGGATTTTAAACAAAAATATTGTGAATTTATAAATGAATATATAGACTTGGGTCATATGAATGAAGTTTTGAATGCAGATGAGAGTGAATTTGGTTACTACATGCCGCACCATGGTGTGATGAAAGAAGACAGTTTGACCACAAAACTTAGAGTAGTTTTTGATTGTAGTATGCCAACATCTTCAGGAATTTCGCTGAATGATCTGCAAATGGTGGGGCCAGTAATACAATCTGATTTATTAGGTATTTTATTTAGGTTCCGAGAATATCAATATGTTATATCTGCTGATACAGCTAAAATGTATCGACAGGTTCTAATCGATCCGCGTCAATGCCATTTGCAGAGAATTTTGTGGCGTGAATCGCCTGATAATCCTATTAAAATATTTAATTTAAATACAGTCACGTATGGTCAGGCATCTGCAAGTTTTTTGGCAATAAGATGTATCTTTCAGTTAGCAGAAGAGTGCCAGGATATCTTCCCAGACATTGCACAAATTATAAGGACTTCATTTTATGTAGATGATTTTTTGTGTTCAGTTGATTCAATTGAAAAGGGAACTTATGTTTGTAAAGGGTCTCAGATGTGTTAGCGAGAGGTTGTTTCAAATTGCGAAAATGGATATCGAATGAGCCAGAAATTTTGAGTGCGGTTCGCCAACAAAATAAAGAGTTTAATATTCTAGATTTTGGGACGAATGAGAATGCAAAAACCTTAGTATTGACATGGGCATGTTGGTCTGACAGTCTAACATTTAAAATAGGCGAGTATGAACAAGGCGAGAGGGTTACAAAGCGAAGTATTTTATCCCATATTGCGCACATTTTTGATCCACTAGGTTTGTAGGCACCATGTATAATTATTGCTAAAATCCTCCTTCAAAAATTATGACTAGAAAAATTGTCATGGGACGAGGCATTGCCAGCACATTTGTATAATATTTGGTCAAAATTTCGCGCTGAATTGCCTATTATAAACGATCTTAAAATATCACGTCATATTTCCTGTATAAGCGCGGTTAGTTGTGAATTGCATGGGTTTTCAGATGCTAGCGATAATGTCTATGGAGGTGTAATCTATGTACGTTCTATCGATAATCAAGGAAATATTACAGTACGATTATTATGTGCGAAAAGCAAAGTCAGTCCTTTAAAACCATTGACAACGCCTCGCTTAGAAATTTGCGGTGCTTTGATATTGGCGCGTTTAGCAGACAAGGTTTTGCATTCTTTAAATTTAAAAATTGATAAATGCATATTTTGGTCAGACTCTACTATTGTGCTAGGGTGGTTGAAAACTCCTCCAAATATGCTTAAAACTTTTATTAGCAGTCGTGTTTCGGAAATTCAAGATTTGACAAGTCAGCATGAATGGAGGCATGTTTCGACAAAAAATAACCCGGCTGATGTATTATCTCGCGGAGTTTTTCCAAAACAAATAATAGATATGGATTTGTGGTGGAATGGCCCATCATTTTTAAGTCAGGTTGAAAACCTGTGGCCAAAATCAATAGTTAAAATCGAAAGTTTACCTGAATTGCGTTCCAGCAAAAAACTTTTTTCTTTGGTCTCAGCTGAATTTGATTCATATGTCTTTAGCAGATTTTCTAGTTTTAGCAAGTTAACGCGGGTTGTTGCTTGGATGTTTAGATTCTTAAATAATTGCTGTTATAAAAGGTTGAATAGAGGAGATAAGTGTATAACGGGTCCTATTTTGCTCAGCGAACTTGATTTTGCAACGACTTCTTTAGTCAAGATATCTCAAAAAACAAGTTTTCCTGAGGAATATATTGTAACTCTTTAAGTTCGAAAAGCAAATTACTATGTCTAAATCCATTTCTCTATGAACGTGAAATTTTAAGGGTTGGAGGCCGACTAAGAAATTCAAGTTTTCGTTTTGATAAAAAACATCCAATGCTAATTTCGTCCAAGCATAATTTAACAAAATTATTATGTGAGTACCAACATAAACGGATGATGCATGCAGGTCCGCAATTATTATTAGCTTCTATTAGAGACAAATATTGGCCTACATCTGCCCGAAATTTAGTAAGAGCTACAGTTAGAAATTGTTTGAAATGTTCTCGGTTTAAACCTCAAATTATTCAGCCAATCATGGGCGACCTTCCTCAGAGCCGATTAGTTACTGGAAGTGTTTTCAACATAGTAGGCGTAGATTACATGGGTCCGCTTACGATAAAGGACAAAAAAGGTCGCGACGCAAGGTTGTCCAAGAGTTACGTTAGTGTTTTTATATGTTTTACAACAAAGGCCATGCATCTGGAGTTAGTCTCAGATTTAACTAGTGAAGCTTTTGTCATGGCATTTAGAAGATTTGTTGCGAGACGTGGCAAACCCAGCCAGGTCTATTCAGACAACGGTTCAAATTTTGTAGGTGCCGATCGGGAATTAAAGGAATTAGGGAAGTATTTAATTGACAATGAAAATAAATTTCGTGATATTTATTCTCGAGAGGGCGTTCAGTGGCATTTTATTCCTGCCCAGTCACCACATTTCGGCGGTTTGTGGGAGGCAGGAGTGAAGTCGGCCAAGCATCATTTAAAGAGAGTGGCGGGAAACGCTAATTTAACTTTCGAAGAATTAACCACTCTATTAGCGCAAATAGAATCCATTTTGAACTCCCGTCCACTTACTCCATTGTCGTCCGACCCCAATGATTATTGTCCCTTGACTCCTGCCCACTTTTTAATCGGGAAGAGCTTGACAGAGTTACCAGATCCAGACGTAAGCCATGTACCTAAATCCAGGCTTTCCGTTTATCAGCGAATCCAGCAGCTGAAGCAAAATTTTTGGTCTCGCTGGAACAAAGAATATGTCAGTGAACTTCAGCAGCGAGTGAAATGGAAAAAAACACAATCAGAGCTGCAGCCAGAAAGTTTGGTTCTTATCAAGGAAGACAACGTTCCCGCATTAAGATGGCGTTTGGGGCGAATTGTGCGTGTTTATCAGGGTCGTGACAAGGTTAATCGTGCCGCAGACATTAAAACTGCAAATGGAACAATTAAACGTGCATTTTCAAAAATTTGTCCGCTTCCAGTAGACCCCCCTTTAGGCGAACACCCTTAAAGTTTGTGTTTGAAGACAATGTACATACAGTGCTTCAAGGCGGGGGGCATGTTTGTAAACTATGTATATCCAATATACTTAGATATGTAGTTATCCTTTGTTTTTTGCAACCGATAAATGTGGCAACAGCGGTCCGTCTGCAAAGTAAATCGCGGCTATATCCTTTGTGCTCCTCCGAACCCCGCTTCCGAGCGGCGAACCAACCACCAGCTGATTGACATTAAGAAGTGTCTCCTGAGAAATGCTATTGAAAAGAAGGTCGTGCGCGCCGCACAAAAATTACGACTTTCAGGAGCAAGTGCTTTACGCGAAGCATAATATTGTATTTTCTCCTAATTAAATTAATGTAATAAGTTTTTAAATATATCCAGTTTGCTAAGCATATTTCGTGTTATTTCTTGGGAAGAAAAATAAAAATAAAAGCGTATACAGTTCATTAAACGCAACAGATGGTTCTTATTGAAAACCCTTCATTTAAATATTTTAAACCTAATAAATAGTTCAGTATTAATTTTAAATTTATTTTTATACTTAATGATAGTTTTATAAGGATGTAACAAAACTTTAATAATTTTGTTTTAACACAGAATAGGACCTACTTGAAATTGAAATCCTAAACAGATACCTACTATATATGTATATATATATATATATATATATATATATATATATATATATATATATATATATATATTGATTACTTACCAATTCAGTAAATACATATAGATAACATAGGTATGTCATAGATATTGAAATACAGTTAAAGTGTAACAGAGTTTAATTCACATAACATAATTCAATAAAACAAATTTTTGGCTAATAGGTACACCTAAAACTAGTCTACTGTATTACCTGATAATACATTTATCACTATTGAGAGTACACATTAATTTTTTGGATAATAAAGAAAATAACTTCAGTTCCTTGTTTATTTAAAAAAGTGTTACCTTGAAATAAGTAGCTCCAAATACCTGCTTGTGTTTTTAAAAATATCATATTTTCTAATGTCTCTAAAATATCTGTTATACCGCTTTCTGAAATTCATTTATTAACATCCTAAAAGCCTAATCCTGAAGAAGTAGATAATATGAAATCAAATCCTCTAAAATTTTCACCATTTCTCACAGCACTCACTTGTAAATATTTAAATTTAGAATTCCCAATTATTTCTGGTTCTTCTGGATTATAGAAACAGTAGTTATTAGGTACAATAATTATTCGATCACCAACTCTGGCCAACTCGTACTAGCAATGCCGCTTTATCTTCTCTTTTAGAAGTGTTCAAGTGTAGTATAATATAAGTATTGTGGTTTTTCAGACAGACCTAAAAGCTGCAGCTGCTTGATTCTTCATCATCTTTTCGTTATTTCCAGAATAATAAAATATGTGTATGTTAATAAACAGAAACTAGTAAACTTTTTTCGTGTTTTGTATGTTTTCATCAACGTCATAAATAATTTAAGGTTAAGAGTAATTGTCAAATTGGGTGCAAAACATGGCTTACTTGATGTCAAAATATGTGTGTAATTTTCCATTTATGAAATGATTGCTACTTCTAAACACCTCTCTATTGTTTCGCTAAGTCACGTGTTTTAGCGAACGTTAACTTAATTATCGTTATCTCCAAAATCGCACCCCAGGGGTGCGATTTTGGGAGATAGCGTTCGTTAACTTGACGAATGATAACTCATTCGGGTGTCGCTCGGGCATTATATTCGGATTTTCCGATCTTGATTCGAAAAAGACCAACCTACTACGAAAAGTCGCCATTTTCTGTATCTGTCAGTTCACATTCGTGATAATAGGTATTTAATTTTAAATTTCCATTTAATTTGATTTGTTGGAATATAAAATACTTTTCGATACCTATTACTTGAGTGCTATACTATAACATACAGTATATATAATCGTCAGATGCCAAAATATTCAAGAAAATTATGAAAACATGGAACATCCAAAGCAGCAGAAAAGTTACGAAACTCGTAAAAGATCCAACAAATTAAACAAGGTAAGCTAATCTGGTTAAAAACTATGTAAACTTATTGCGAAACCTATATATTTTATTCATAAATAATTATCAATCCAAATTCAGTGAATTATTTCCTGATTTGGCTCATTTTGTAGTAGGTAAATATGAGGAAAAAAATTAACCCTGTGCTCGTAATTTACAACTGTTGAATTAACCTTTTATAGGAATGTCTAACAAAGTTATGAAAATTTATTTGTAAATGATCTGGTTAACACCTTTATTTCTATTAGATATTTTATTTTGTAAAGAAAAAGCCTGTTTATACCTCCGAATTCAATGCCATCACGGTACCAAGTATGCAACCAGGCAAACACATGTTTTAAAGATCCGGTGATACGGCAAGGCAGTACAAAATTAATTTTTTCCTCTCGCTAGGGACATCCTTATTATTTTTACAACAGGTACTTGCGTTACGTGTTGTAAACTATTAAAATATAATTCACTAATGGGTTGTATAATTGTTTTAGACAATATGAAGATGAGGGCCTTTTTTTGTAACATATATTGTAGGTACATAATTTATAATAATATAAATATGTATTTTTTTAATGAAACGAGAAATTATGGACAGTTTAGTAAAAGTACAGTACTGTGTATAATATGCCATACTATCTTATTTTTTGTGTATCGAGTATTCCAAATATCCAATACTAAATATCGAATATTTTATCAAAGTTGCACATCACTATACCCTAACCTAACTCCTGCCTAAAATTTGTCTTTGTTTTTGTTTTAGTTCTCAATAAATAAAGCGAAAATGTAAATTATTCACACGAAAGAAATAGAGGAACGGTTTCGGTAAACTATGTTGACACTCTTAAATCTCGTTTATTTTTGTTTCTTTTTGTTTTTATCCACCATTCTAGCAGGCCATATTGAAAAAATGTTCGGAAAACTCTCTTTTGATTTCAAACATCTTTCCAGCTGTTCCCATCGCCACGCTTGTTTTTAATTTGATGTGCGACGTTGCCATATTCATAATTAAAAAAATACCTATACACGTTATGATACTTTTCAACTTTTTTATAACAAAACTTATAATTAATAAAAATGCGGATTAGGTTAGGATTGGTTAGATTTTCTGTAAAGAAACCACGCGGTAGCGCGCTAACCGAATTCCGAGTCTATATTGAAAGGGGGATGTTTCTGTAACAGAAACTATATTGTTAGGTGAATCTGTCCCGTTAACGTTAGGTTAGCCCAGGTTCGTCAATAAAACCTTCATTAAAACTATAATAATAACAATAAATAATTACAATTTTGTTGTGTAAATAATTTTCAATTGGTCATTTCATTTCCTTTAACAAATTGGTAAATCTAAGATCTGGCAACATTGCTAAATTTTTCGTTTTAAGGCTGTCAAATTGTGACCGAGTGTGACTTTTAATTAATTTTTTTTAGGAAAACTCTTGCATATCCCGCAATTTTTATTTTTGAAATGTAATATTGCAAATGGGTACTTTCTGGAAAAAAATAAAATATGCAAAAATCGTCTGTCAGGATAGTTTACCGGACCCAGAAGAACTATATATTTAAAAACTGCAAAGTTGGACATTAATTGCAGTAGTATACTAGTACTTAATACAAGAACATTTTCTATTTATGAAAATACTGAAAAGCAATAAGGCCAATTCCTGATTCAATATATAATTATAATGAATGATATCTAAGTGTAACTTTTTTAGGTAGGCATGAAATTATTTATTTCTAAGTAAATGCTACTTGCTAACAATTATATTTCTGTGTCTATGTTATACATACTGATAAATAAATTTTCGATGTTGAGAAGCAAGGTCAATAAAACTGATAATGATATAAAACCAGTTTTATATCATCTGCTGATGATGCTAACTTGGTTAGCGAAACGCGCGTCCAGAACGTAACAAGTTGTGGTGTAGTGTGGTTAGAACTCTTGTATTTTGATTTAAACAAATATACTTTTCATTTTGTACACTTTAAGCAGTTAACCTTGGCCAGTAATTTGCCATTTTCAATTTCAATGAATTTTTTAATTTATACAGGATGTCCGAAAATCACACAAGGTGCAGCTTCAGGTTTTTTTTAAATAGATCACTCCATTTATTATGATATATTTAGGTTTAATGATTAATTGTATACATTTTTTTTTATAAATAAATTTTCGATGTTGAGAAGCAAGGTCAATAAAACTGATAATGATATAAAACCAGTTTTATATCATCTGCTGATGATGCTAACTTGGTTAGCGAAACGCGCGTCCAGAACGTAACAAGTTGTGGTGTAGTGTGGTTAGAACTCTTGTATTTTGATTTAAACAAATATACTTTTCATTTTGTACACTTTAAGCAGTTAACCTTGGCCAGTAATTTGCCATTTTCAATGTCAATGAATTTTTTAATTTATACAGGATGTCCGAAAATCACACAAGGTGCAGCTTCAGGTTTTTTTTAAATAGATCACTCCATTTATTATGATATATTTAGGTTTAATGATTAATTGTATACATTTTTTTTTATAAAGTAGGTCTAGAACTACAACATATAAAACATTTGGCGAATTTCACTGAAAATAGTTTCCCATAAGGTTTATGGCGCTTTAAGGTATTCCCCTCCCAATTCCTATAAGCTTTGTTCAGCATGATTTTTAAAATAGCATTACAACTAGAATAATACTACATAATTAAACAAGTAATTGCTTTTTGAGGATTGAACTTTAATGTTTATCAAAAAATTTAAATATGTTTGTTTTGGAATTTTAAATTATATTTTAGCCTTCTAACTTTACAAAATTTTTCTTTATGTTTAGGTTCACATAACTGTTCATTATTTTTTTTTTATTTAGAGCAATGCATTTGGAAAACATAAATTTAAATTTTTTCTGTCCTTTGGGATATTTAATTGTCTGTTTGCTCATGCGATGAATAATAATGCAAGAATACAATATTATTTCAGTCAACTAAGGGGACAACTAAGTTTATTATGGCTTTAAAATCTATTGATTTTTGAAGTAGTACTTTGTCACCACCTTTTAAGCAAAATAATAGTAACAGATATAATAAAAATAACAATAGTGAAGTTTGTGTTAATAAAACTTTGTTTATTAACAGACATAATTTTTATACTTTGCATGTAATTCTTAGAAAAGTGGTTTTTCTTATATTACATTTTGTGTTTCTATTTTTAGGTATTTTAAGCTGAGTCAAGTCCTTTGATCCCTTTTAAAAAAAATGGCACCATCTTGCATATCATCAGAAATCAGCAGCATTGGAAACTATATTTCAGCTTGTAATTGCTCAAAAATAAATTATTTTAAATCATAATATTTTGTTTATTTAGAAAATAAATAACTTTTATAAGAGCTTTAAAAAACTAATACAAAAACTAGAATTTTTGACTTTCTTATAAGACAATCGAAATGAATAAATCATTTATATCTTGAAAGATTTGTGGCTACAGTTAAACCTAGAAAATTACTTATTTTTAGGCATTTTGAGTAGGTATACTGAGAGACAGTGGCGTATAAAGGGGGAGGGGTTGATGTTAAGCCCCCCCCCCCCCCCCGAGACACCATTATTTAAGCTAAAATGATAGAAATAGTATATAGTAATGATCTTTTTTTATAAATTGAAGGGTAAAACCCCTAGAGCCAGTTTATAAAATTAAGTAATGTTTTTTTGTATCATATTATTTACACTAGATTGGGGTAAACAACAAGAAGTGAAGACTCTTTTTTCTTTATTTTGGTTGTTGAAAATTTTTATCGTCTAAAAATCCCTCCAGAAGCAATTCCTATATATGCCACTGCTGAGAGATGTATAGAGTATGAGATTAATTATCTCTCTAGTAAGTTAAATTTTATTTATAAATCATTAAGCATATTTCCAAAAGTTATGAGATGAAAGTGGAACTATTATTATCAACTGTTTCTCTTGGTACCCATGGACCTATGGAAAATTTCCATATTTATTTGTAAGTCCAAAATAATTATTCTAGACATGTCTAAAATTTAATGCAGTAATTTCAATATTTTTATTGTAATCAAAAGAATTAGAAAAAAATAACATTTCTGTTTATCAATTGTATATATTTTTTTCAGTATCTTTTAACATATACTGAGGCTGACAAAATATCTATTTTTTTAATTGAATGCTCTGTATATTTTTTACACATAAAAAAAACTAGAAGATACATTTCCAAAAAACTGCATTTTGTATTTTCTAAAATATCTATGATATATAAATGCAGGCATGTAGCCAGGGGTGGTTCTGGGGGTCTGGACCCCCCCTGAAATTTTGAAAATATGTTGGTATAGGCATCTTTTTTACCAATTTTCCTGAGATTTGACCGTTTTTATTATTCTGGAAATAACGAAAAGATGATGAAGAATCAAGCAGCTGCAGCTTTTAGGTCTGTCTGAAAAACCACAATACTTGTATTATACTACACTTGAACACTTTTAAAAGAGAAGATAAAGCAGCATTGCTAGTACGAGTTGGCCAGAGTTGGTGATCGAATAATTATTGTACCTAATAACCACTGTTTCTGTAATCCAGAAGAACCACAAATAATTGGGAATTCTAAGTTTAAATGTTTACAAGTGAGTGTAGTGAGAAATGGTGACAATTTTAGTGGATTTGATTTCGTATTATCTACTTCTTCAGGACTAGGCTTTTGATGTTAATAACCGAATTTCAGAAAGCGGCATAAAAGATATTTTAGAGAGATTAGAAAATATGATATTTTTAAAAACACTAGCAGGTATTTGGAGCTACCTATTTCAAGGTAACACTTTTTTACATAAACAAAGAACTGAAGTTATTTTCTTTATTATCCAAAAAATTAATGTATACTCTCATTAGTGATAAATGTATTATCAGACAATACAGTAGACTAGTTTTAGGTGTACCTATTAGCCAAAAATTTGTTTTATTTATTGTGACTAAAATTCTGTTACACTTTAACTGTATTTTAACATCTATGACATAAGTTATCTATATCTATCTACTGAATTGGTAAGTAATCAATATATATATATATATATATATATATATATATATATATATATATATATATATATATATATATATATATATATATATATATATATATATATATCTCTGTAGCGAAGCAAAGTTGTGTTTTTTCTTATGGGATACCCTGTATATTTTTGCATATTTAGATTCTGCTCGTGATTCTACACACTTTTTGTATAACATGTCCTATATCTAAATTTGATAGTTTTTCTAATATCCGCCATTTTATAAAAAATTATGAATTGCAGTGCCTTTTTTCAAACGACGTGGGCCGTTGGCTTTTTGATATAGGATTATGATTTTTGGCAGGAACATTAACAAAAGTATGGGTTGACTTTCAACGTGAACAAAATTTGTCAGCGTTGTACAGGGGGTCCTAGATAAGTAGGAGAAATTAATGTATAGTATTTTAATATTTTAGCCTATTCGTGACCCAAAACCCTATCTTTCGTTATAAATATGTCCTATACCTATTTGTCATAGTTTCCGAGATTTTGACATTTTTGTATTTATTATTTCGTTTTCAATGGCAATCGCCTTAGAATTTGCTTTATTATCGAATTTATAGAATTTTCCGAGGAATCCAAAAATGTAATAATATACAGGGTGTTCCATTTAAAATAAAGTGGATATCCGAGGGACACTTTTGTATTTCAACTTTTTCTCTGTTATTAAAAATAAAGGAATAAAGGGGGTGGCAAATCTCGGTGAACCACCCTGTACATTAATACACAGTAAAAAACGCAAAATTAAAAATTCAGTCTACTATTTTTCTTTATGTAAAAAGGCAGATAAATATTTTAATTAAAGAGACACAACAGAAAAAGAAGTCCTACAATCACTTGATTAAATGTTCAATATGACCAT
Organism: Kuschelorhynchus macadamiae; assembly: GCA_030620095.1. Taxonomy (NCBI): domain Eukaryota; kingdom Metazoa; phylum Arthropoda; class Insecta; order Coleoptera; family Curculionidae; genus Kuschelorhynchus; species Kuschelorhynchus macadamiae. The sequence goes on from JAUTXW010005428.1 coordinate 89,819, forward strand.
CATTTCTTTCAACACACAGTTTTAGCCGATTCACAAAGGAATTGATATTTGTACATGCATTTCTAATTATCATTTTCATATTCTCTATGGTAGTGGGTGGCGTTTGGTAAACTTGCTCTTTAACAAAACCCCACAAGAAAAAATCTAGTTTTGTGAGGTCCGGAGACCTTGCCGGCCATGATACTGGACCTCCCCTACCAATCCATTTATTTACATAATTCGCGTCTAAAAATTGCCTGACCTGCCTGCTAAAATGTGCCGGAGCGCCATCTAGTTGGAACCACATCCGCCTCACTAGATTGAAAGGTAATTCGTCAATCCACTCCTGCAAACCGTTTGGCAGTAAATTTAGGAAAGTTAACTCTATTTTCGAAAAAATAAGGTCCAATGATACGGTTACCGATTATACCAGCCCATACATTAAGAGACCATCTATGCTGGTGATCCAAGGGGATACTGAATCTGGGGTTTTCAGAACTATAATAGTGGAAATTATGTCGGTTGACGTATCCATTTTTATGAAATGTCGCTTCGTCAGTAAATAAAATGTTATTGAAAAAATCATGTTCTTCTCTATTTTTTGCTAATGCCCAAGTACAAAATTCAAGTCTTCGATTAAAATCGTCTTGATCCAGCTCTTGTACCAGTTGAATATGGTATGGGTGAAATTTATGTTTTCTAATTATTCTATTTGCCGCAGATTTAGCAACACCTCTCTCCTTTTCTAACTGCCTACATGAAATATGAGGATTTTCAATTAAAGTTTGCATAACATTAATTTGCGGCTCTTTTCTGCCTTTCCAATTTTTGTTCTTAATCAACACATCCAGTTCTTTCAAATCGTTCTTTGAGTCTGACAAACGATACCTCATGGGGATGACGTTCGGTATTGCTAAACCGTTGCGCATAAACTCTACTTGCTAAAAAACAATTTTGATCACTTGCGCCCAAAACATAAATCATGTTAATCAATTCTTCTCTAGAAAAATTCATTTTGAATCAATTTGAACACCGTTACTACACAAATACAAGAGTTTGACATTTCCCCATGACAACATTTTCCCCGTTTTTATTTGTTTTTACTTTAGGATTGTCTAAGGCATCTTCGTACATTAAAGTTTACACTACCTACGCTTTTATAATAGCCAAAATAGTAAATATTTAAGAATAGTTGGTAAAATATCTGTTCTAAGTCTTTAGGTCGCGATTCTTAGCACAATATTATGAGCTGAATTTTTAATTTTGCGTCACTTGTAGTGTATTATAATTAGAAAATTCGATAACAAAGCAAATTCTAAGGCGATATTAAAATACTATACATTCCATTTAAAAAAATGAAGATATGTTTTTAATTTTTTAATTTCTCCTACTTATCTAGGACCCCCTGTACAACGCCGACAAATTTTGTTCACGTTGAAAGTCAACCCATACTTTTGTTAATGTTCCTGCCAAAAATCATAATCCTATATCAAAAAGCCAACGTCCGACGTCGTTTGAAAAAAGGCACTGCAATTCATAATTTTTTACAAAATGGCGGATATTAGAAAAACTATCAGATTTAGACATAGGACATGTTATACAAAAAATGTGTAGCATCACGAGCAGAATCTAAATATGCAGAAATATACAGGGTGTCCCATAAGAAAAAACACAACTTTGCTTCGCTACAGGTTTTTGAGATACCCTGTATAAATGAAAATAATTTTAGGTTATGTAGCCCATATTGTTCTATTTGTATGTGAACTTTTTTTATATTGCTATCCGTTATCAAGATATCAACCGAGAAGTATGTATCTGTTTAGAATTTCAATTTCAAGTAGGTCCTGTTCTATATTAAAACAAAATTATTAAAATATCTGGCAAGTTTTGTTACCTCCTTATAAAACTATCATTAAGTATAAAAATAAATTTAAAATTAATACTGAACTATTTATTAGCTTTAAAATATTTAAATGTAAATTTTTCAATGAGAACCATCTGCTTTTAGTAAAAATTGTTTTAATTACAGCATAGAGCCCGTGCCTCGGAAAAAGTTTTAAGTACTCTATTTGTAACTGATATATTTGGAATTTGTTTGTCCTGAAATAATATGACCATTTATAGATAGGTATGAATTTCAATTTTAAGAACTATATAAATCAGTACCCTTTTATACATGCACATAGCCAGAAATTTAGTTGAGGAGTCCAGAGCAGAAATTCATTTTGAGGGGGAGGGGGCTTCAAATGATCAAATCTCAGGAAAATTAGTAAAAAACATGCCTATACCAACATATTTTTCAAAGTTTCGGGGGGAAGTCCAGACCCCCAGAACCCCCCCTGGCTATGTGACTGCATTAATATATCATACATATTTTAGAATATCCAAAATACAGTTTTTTGGAAATGTATCTTCTAGTTTTTCTTACGTGTAAAACATATACAGAGCATTTAATTAAAAAAATACATATTTTGTCAGCCTCGGTATATGTAAAAAGATACTGGTAATTACCATACAAATTATAAACAGAAATGTTATTCTTTTTGTAGTTCTTTTGGTTACAATAAAAATATTGAAATTACTGCATTAAATTCTAGACATGTCTAGAATAATTATATTGGACAACAACCAAAATAACGAAAAAAAAATCTTCACTTCTTGTGTGTGTTTACACCAATCTGGCGTAAATAATATGATACAAAAAAACACATTACTTAATTTTATAAAACTGGCTCTTGAGGTTTTACCCTCCAATTTCTAAAAAAAGGTAATTACTTTATACTTTTCTACCATTTTAGCTTAAATGAAAGTGGCTTGGGGGACACCAATTTCCTCCCTTATATGACACTGTCTCTCAATATATGTACTCAAAATGCCTAAAAATAAGTAATTTTTGTAGGGTTAAGTGTAGTCACAAGCCTTTCAGGATATAAATGAAATAGTTATTCATTTTGATTGTCTTATAAGTAAGTCAAAAATTCTAGTTTGATATATTAGTTTTTTAAAGCTCTAAATAAAAAAAAAAAATATTATGATTTAAAATAATTTATTATTCAAGTAATTCCTAACACTGGAACCTGTGGTGGACGATAGATCAAAATACAAGAGTTCTAACCACACTACACCACAACTTGTTACGTTCTGGACGCGCCTTTCGCTAACCAAGTTAGCATCATCAGCAGATGATATAAACTTCAAGTAATTACAAGCTGAAATATAGTTTCCATTGCTGCTGATTTCTGATGATATGTAAGGTGGTGCCATTTTTTTACAAGGGACCAAAGGACTTGACTCAGCTTGAAATACTTAAAAATAAAAACACAAAATGTAATATAAGAAAAACTACTCTTCTAAGAATCACCTGCAAAGTATAAAAATTATCTGAACAAAGTTTTATTAACACAAACTTCACTATTATTTTTATTATATCTGTTACTATTATTTTGCTTAAAAGGTGACATAGTACTACTTCAAAAACGTATACATTTTAAAGCCATAATAAACTTGATTGTCCCCTTAGCTGACTGAAATAATATTGTACTCTTGCAGTATTATTTATAGCATGAGCAAACAGACAATTAAATATCCTGAAGGATAGAAAAATTTTAAATTTATGTTTTCCCAAATTAATTGCTCTAAATATAAAAAATAATGAACAGCTATGTGAACCTTAACATAAAGAAACATTTTGTAAAATTATAGGTGCAATATGTTTTTTTACAGTAACTTTTCAGAAGACTAAAATATAATTTGAAATTCCAAAATAAACACATTTCAACTTTTTGATAAACATTAAAGGTCAATCCTCAAGAGCAATTACTCCTTTAATTATGTAATATTATTCTAGTTGTAATGATATTATAAAAATTATGCTGTACAAAGCTTATATGAATTGGGGGGAGGATACCTTAATGGACCATAAACCACGGAAAACCATTTTCAGTGAAATTCGCTAAATTTTTTATATTTTGTAGTTCTAGACCTATTTTATAAAAAAAATGTATATAATTAATCAATAAACCTAAATTTATCATAATAAATGGAGTGATCTATTAAAAAAAAAACCTGAAGCTTGTATGATTTTCGGAGATCCTGTATAAATTAAAAAATTCGTTGAAATTGAAAATGGCAAATTACTGGCCAAGGTTAACTCATTAAAGTGTACAAAAATAAGGTTTCTCAATATGAAATGTATATTTGTTTAAGAAAAATCTTATTTTTATGAATAATAATTAAATTTTTGGTCGATTTATTTGTCGTACTATCAAATATACTTAAGGTTAATATCTAAAAAAGTATATTTTACCCAACCCAAAAGAGCCAAAACTCATCCAAATCAAATCTGGTTAGTATGAGTTTAAAACTAATATTGTATATATCCGTCAAGCCAGCTCCTTGTAGCTAGCAACAAGGAGCCAGCAACAAAATTTTACAGCAGACCAAATAAACCTTTGCCATAATATAAATATACCAGAAAGATAGTTCCAGGATGGAACCTGTCATTTGCCACCCCACATAGGAAAGGACCATATAGTAAGTGTATATTACTTCATCTATCTGCAAAATTTCGTTAAATTCGAGGTAATGATAGAATATTGGATTTTTAATAAAAAATTAATTTTTTACTTCGCAAATGTCGTTTGCGACCCCACTTAGAAAAAGACCATATATAAGGATATATTACTATATCGGCCTGCAGAATCTCGTTTAATTTCAAGCTAAGGTAAGAAAGGCGTTGTATTTTTAGAAATACATACATTTTTTACTCTGCCTTTGTCGTTTGCCTCCCCACCTACGAAAAGACCATATAGTAAGAGTATATTACTCCAACAGCTTGCAGAATTTCCTTTAATTTCAAGTTAAGCTAAGAAAGACATTGCAATTGTAAAAATACATTAATTTTTTACTCTTCCCCTGTCGTTTGCCACCCCGCCTAGGAAGAGACCATGTATTTAGTGTATATTACTCAATCTGTCTGCAAAATTTTGTATAATTTGAGGTAATGATAAAAGAGGTATTGCATTTTTAGAAATATATGATTTTTTTACTACCTCATTGATGTTTTCCACCCCCTATCGAAAGAGTTTGCAAAGTTTTGTTGCAATTAGATTAACATAAAGAACATATTTTTGCCCTTGGAAACATATGTATATTTATATTATATCAAAGGCTTATCTAGTTCTCTGTAAAATGTTGTTGTTAGCTTCTTATTGCTAGCTACACGGAGCTGGCTTGACGGATATATATTTTATCTATCTGAGTCTTAAGCTTCCTAAAAGTTCAGAGGTTTATATTTTTTAACATTTCCCTGATATTTTCTGTGCAAGATCTCAAGTATTATATAAACTACTATAAAACAATTAGTGAATTTCACTGAAGCATGTTTTCCTTAAAGGTTCTGAGTTGTCCTTTGAAGTTACCACCTCCCAATTCTAATTCTGCCTTTTTCATCGGCCCTGTTTAGCATGATTTTTAAATTATTATCTTTACACTTATAACATGACACATACTACATGATAGCTCTAGCTTACTTAATTATTACAAGGGGTAATTTACATTAAGTAAGTAGCCAACAGCATGTATAGTACCTCCACCCAATTTTTTTTTATTAAATATAACCATAACCCCTACATTAATTAATTAATTTTAGGTACTGATGTCCTATAGTAGACTACTGGACAGACGCAGTTATACATGCAAATTTGTGGACAAAATTCAAGTTTACTAATTTTCAACCAGAATTTATATATTGAGTTGTGGTTTTCGATAATGCCTAGCACTATATCTTGGATTTATTGCTTCGAAAATGCAAAAGGCCACAAGAAATCTGTTACACAGAGTATTATCTAAGCCCTTGTCATTTTCACAAAATATTTATACACACATAATGATTATTACAAAACGAAATATTATATTGTTCTTTTCTACCCAGGATAATCCAAACCCGAATACCAAAAAACTTTCTTCATATAAAGGATGTTTTCACCAAAATGCCTCCCCTGAAAAATGTAAATATTGTATATTACATATATAAATTACATTTATATACCAAATGGTCTATGCATGACTTTTTGGTTTTTTTTTTCATCAGTTATGGTTCTGCGGGCGCCCATGCAATATTAAAAAAAAAGACATCGCCTCCCCTATGCCCCCCCCAGTTACGCGCCTGCTAGACAGTTGAGACCTGAATATTGTCCAAAAATTTCCATGTTTAAGTTTGTTATTTATATGTCACAATCTAGTGGTATTCTAAAAATTATACTGAACAAAGCCTATAAGAATGGGTGAATTGCGAGGTGGCTACTAGGACTACACATAAATCTTATAAAACTAACTTGAGGGGAATTCCCTAAATTTTATATATGTTGTAGTTCTTGACTTTCTGAACAATAGATACCATGAACAACTCCAAATCTTACAAAATGGAGACAGAATGAATTTATAAAAAAAAGTTATTCTGAAGAAAAAATCAAGAAAAAGTTTCTTCTTACAAAGTATAGTTTTCACTTTGAGTAATCTTAATTTTCATAGACTTTAGTCAGTTATACTTTATTTGATATGATTAAAAAAGGCAACATACAGATGTTCCAAGTAAATTGAAGTTTAAAAAATAAAATTTTAAACAACACAAATTACAAACTCCTTTTTTAGTCCTATGTATGGTCTTTTTTAAGGTATGATGTTTTATTCTCTAATAAAACAAAATAGTCCATAATAAAAAACAGCAGCTGCACCTTATACCACATTTTTGGGACATCCTGTATAAATATTTAATATATCCTTACAAAATGTACTTTTAGCAACCTAATATCTTCCAGTACCTAACAAGGTATCCCAGAATTACATAATATGGATTTGAAATAACCTCTTCTGGTCAAAAATGGTAAACACAGTAAACTTAACTTCCAAAAATTAAGGTTTCTTCATGATATAGGTATAATGTATATGATGTATAATTTTTTCTCTAAATTTAAGGTTGGTTGACCTTTGTTCCTTTATGTACATCTATGTAGTTTTTTTTTTTAATTTTTAACACATCTGATATTTTATGCAGATTTTATGTACAGGATGTCTGGTTATATTTTAAATGGTACCCTACAGACTTTATTATGAGTTATCAAAGAACTTTAAATATAAAAGTGTTTAGGTTTGGACAATTTACAAGAAAAACAAACAAAAGGTAATTGGACTTATTTTAAAAGGCACACCCTGTATAATAGATAGTCAAAGTCAAAGTCAAAAAAAGCTTTATTGTCTAAATACAAAATCATTGACAAAGCTAACCAAACAAAGATAAATCAGAATAAAAATATAAAAAGGTATGAATTTCCTTGCCCTATTTATAGAACACATTATTACAGTATTTACAAAATTGAACTAAAAAGTAGAAAATAATAATAAAACATTTTTTGATCATAATAAAAAACTTAAAAGTTAATGTATTATAAAAAACACGCGCTATAAAAAAAACAATAATGGAATTGAGACACCTCAAATTGTCTCTTCTTGCTGATTATTAATAATAGACTAGGTTTAAGACCTTTATCTCTAAAGATATTCAAGAAATTTAAAAAAAAAACCCTTATTATAGGGTTTTTTTTTAAATTTCTTGAATATGAAGCAATGTATTCCCACTGACTCCACTATATTGGAGCTTTCTCCATCTCTCTCTTACACATTGCCTCTTATGGCAGGGTTTTTCTAAAATTTCTCTGTTATCTTTAGAGATAAAGTTTAAACCTAGTATATTTATAATGGGCAAGAATGATGATTCCGTTCAAACCCAAAAACATTTGTATTTAAAGTTTTTTGATAACTCATAGAATAAGGCCTCGGTACTGTTTAAAGTATAACCAGGCACCCTGTACAATTTTACATAAGAATAAACAAATAAATTCCATTAAACATAATGAACTTATTAAGTCATATAATGGTTATTTTTTAAATAGAATATTTTTATTGTGATGTGAAACTTCAAAAAGCGATTCATAGATTTGAACACAATACTAATTTAAAAATACACATTAAAAATGGCAATTAGCAAAACCCAAGGAAAAACACCCACTTCAAACATATTTGTGTCACACTGTAAGAAATTAGATAAACATATAAAAAATAACGAGGTGTCTAGCACAAAGTTTAATGAATGACATAATAAAAAATAAGTACACCATTCATCAGTTGAGTTGCTATGCATTATCTTGCTGCTGTTTTCTGACAAAATATCAGTGCAAAAACCATTAGTTAAATCAAACAAGGTTTCAAGTGTTAAATTCTGTTTGATACTGTGAACTGATGATTTGTTATAATAACGAACTCATAGATATATTCTGCAGTAGACTTTGCTAAACATAAGCTTATGAATTATACTAGCCTAACCTGTCTAACTCTAATATTATAGTAAGTTTCTTTATAAAAAAAAACAAAATAATCACAATTAATACTTACACAGGTTTTACAATCAGTTCAAATTTGAATCAACAAAACAGCTTATTGAGGAATTTGTAATTGTGCTTCGGTGATTGTTCTTCCTTATATTGACTAAGTATGTGAAAAGTAAATGAAAATACTGTATCAAATACTAGACATCATTTGTTGTATCATTCCCTTCTTTTTAGTGTCATATTCAGCAAAAGCTGTAAAAATATTGCTATAATCAATAAATGTACCATACACCACATACTGTGTAATATAATATAACTAATTATTTCCCTTCTCTAATAATTATAACATTATATAATTCCAACTGTAGTTCTTTTAAAGAAAAACAAAGATTATTTCATTTCGCCCTCAACAGTGAGAATATATAATACCTAAGAAAATAATAGCTTACGCTATAAATTTTCTTTGATAATACCTGTTAAGGAATACTTTTGTTTACAAGTTATACATAGACCTCGACATAGACAATGAAATATAATTTAAGCAAGTACATTCTATTTGCTAAAATATACAAATTCATGCCTACCTGCAACAGTCTCAGGTATCACCATTATGATAATCTAGATTCAACTGCCCTTATTGCTTCTTTAGTCTTTCCATCAATAGAAAATATTATTCTTAAATTGGTTCCTAGTTACGGGAATTTATGTTCAATTTTGCAATACTTAAATACACCATTATTAAACCACTGTTATGTTTCCGCAAGTGATCCATCAGCTGTTCCACTTCCTTGTTGACTGGGTATTTGTGAACTAAAAAAGTTAGGTTAGGTTACGAGAGACCAAAATTAAATAAAATACTGCTGTATTCTTAAAATAGGGGGGCCATTCCCCAGTAACAACGGCCATTTACAACCCAGAGAGTAAGATTTTTATTCTTACTCTAAGTTTAAAACGCTTTGTTCACCCGAGGAACGCATTCCGCATATATTATTATATTATTTTTCTGTGGAAGGCGCGCCCCGTTTCAAAGGCGGATAGATGTATGATATTTATGTGGTTTCATAACAGCCGCGGTGCTGGATTAGAATAGATAGAATCGATATTAACATAGGTCCCTCTTTTCTTTTAAAAACAAAATACGTAATATAGAATTTTGTACCATATAGCAAATTAATTAATATTTAAACAGAATATTCACAACTTTGTTAAATATTTCTTCAAAAGAAGTACATTTTGAGGATAGCGTTTTATGTTTTCCCGTACTTCTAACAAAATGATCAAATCAGGAAAGAATTCACTGAATTAAAAATAATGATAATATGACATAGATAATATTTTTTAAACATATTAGCTTACCTTGTTTAATTTGAAGGATTTTTTTACGAGTTTCGTATTTTCGCTGCCTATTTGGAGGTTCCATGTTTTCATGATTTTCTTGAATATTTTGGCATCTGTTGATTACTTACGGTATGATGTATATGCTAATATATCATGGCTTAGCTTTCAAGTAATCAAAACTATTCTTTATCTTACGAAATTAGACTCCAAGGCAGTAAATTTAGATATTATCAAAAACTCAAGAACTGACAGATTCGGAAAATGGCGGCTTTAGTAATAGCTTTGACAAGGCAAGAGAGAGGACGCGTAACAACCATTTATGCGCCGTCTCAGAAGTGAGGCCAATTTATCCATCGACGCCATTTTCTGGTGGCAGACAATTGTGGTGGCAGCGTGGTTTTGTAGTGTGATTTTTAGAGAAAAGTGAATTAAAGACATTGTGATTATTATCGAGCTAAAATGATGAATTGTTGTGCTTTTGGTTGCAAAAGTTGTAGAGAGAGAAAAGAAGCTGGAATAACCATTCACAGGTAAATAAAAGAAAATTGTATATTTTAGGTGTCCCTATAATTCGCGTTTTCATCAGTGATGTGCCGTATAATTTACGTGTATTCTTTACGTAATTTTTTACGTGTAAAGAATCAATTCTTTACATCAGCATATTTTGACGTAAAGAATGTTAACAATTCAAAACAAAGTAAAAATTACTAAAAATACAAGTTTTTAGATATAATATGATCTCTGAAATCAAGAGTATATGCCAAACGATAAATAAGAGAATAAGACATTTACATAAAACAAATATCTTGTTACTTGTTACTCTTTAATATCAACCTACATGTTAGGCATATGTATTACATAACTGACAGAAACAAAACTGTTTAAGGCATTTTTTATTTGTCTCAAAAAGAAATCATTTCGTTTTCGCCTAACCCTAATATTTTCCGAGACAGCCTGTAAAAACATCGAAAATAAGACACCCTGTTCAATAACTATTCAGGAGATGTAACTAACATTATAAACTTACCTGTGAGCTTTTAAACTAGAAACTACAGTATTAGCAAAGCTATTTAAGCATATTTCGCATGTTGCAGAATAAATTTTATTGTTTTCTTTGACCAGGATGAACTGTAACTCCTCATAAATATCACTGTTTATTTTCATGCCTGCCATATTATGTTATTGGGTTATTAAGAATTTATTCTTAAAATTGTGAAGAACACAAGGTTAAAAAGAGTATTGAAAAACGTTTTAGCCTGTCGCAACTGGCAAGGCAAAGACTACAAACAATTTAAATGATGTCAATACAAAAAAAACATCAATGTAAACAAATTTTACATTCTTTACTAATATTTACATTATTTACGTCTTTACACGTAAAGAATGTAAACAATGAAACATTCATTCTTTACGCGTAAAGGCACATCCCTGGTTTTCATTATTAAAGGCGGCCTAATACCCATATTTCTATCCACACAGTTTATATTTACTGGTAGACAAATAAGTAACTCAGCATTTTGGTCGTCTTTCATTCAGAATAGCTTATAAAATTATCTAATTTATGATCTAATTAGGCGTGAAGGTCGATTTATTCCAGTGGCGTAGGCCATGCTTCATGGATATAAAGAAATAATAGTTATTCAACCTTCATGTGTGGTGAATATTATTATAATTCAATTAAATGTATTTTTCTTTTTAGGTTTCCTCTAAAAGATGTGCAAAAAACTGCTTTATGGGTAAAGCAGCTGCATATTGCAGACTGGACACCTACAAAAAATGATAGGCTATGCTCGAAACATTTTGATCCCAAACTGTTTTATCGTGTTGGCGAAAAAAAATGTCTACTAGATGAAGCAGTATGAACAGTGTTCCCTGATGTACCAAAATATATGCAGCCAAGTAGTCATTATCGCAAGGTAAGTTTTATCAGCAATATTGATTTTTGTGTAAAATATAAATGAATGAATATTAATTCATCCCATCTATTTATCTTTATTCATAATTCACATATTATTTCATAAAATATTTTTTACTTTCCAGCGTATTGTTTGATTTTAATGTTCATTTTGCTTTTAATGTATTGTTTAAATTTAATATTAGCATTTGTTTGTATTTTATCATAGTTGTTAAGTTTTTTTATGACACCATTTATTTAAAAACACATTGATGTATTTTTATAAATATAGAAATTTTTGTCTAACTTTTTTTTTGATATATTGTGTAGGGGAGAGTGGTACACAATGAAACGATTTTTCGAATATTTCGTATAACTTTCGATGTTATTATTTAAAGAATCTATTTTTTTTATTGCATAGTTATTGGATATTTAGTTATAAATCCCCGTAGTTAGTTTTTTAGAAAACCTAACTGTTTAGGTAAAAAAATATAAAATCTACATGGATGTTTTTGTACCAATGTGTACCACCCTCCCCTATTTTATTTCAGGGGACAAAGAGACCTCATCAGGAAGAAGCATCTACTTCTTCAGTTCCAGACGAGGTTCCAGACACAGCAGTTCTAGATACTCCTAGAAAACAAAAACTGAAGCGAAAACTTTTTAGTCAAGTTGCTAAAAGTCGTGCAAAGTCTAAGAAAATTAAAGTTTTGCGAGAGAAAGTAAAAAGGTTGAAAAAAAAGGTTACCTCTTTGAAACAATTGATTACTTCTTTAAAACAAAAAATACTAGTGTCATCAGAAAGTTCTTATTTATTTGAAAATATGCCAGAAATAACTAAAGAACTGCAAAAAAGAAAATTAGGAAAGAAAATTAAGTACTCTCCAGAACTTGCGATAACTTTAAGTTTTTTTTCTCCAAAAGCTTACGATTATGTTCGTTCTGTGTTCGATACATGTTTACCACACAGAAGTACTATAGGTAAATGGTTTAGAAATATTAATGCGGATCCTGGCTTTACAAGTGAGTCATTTGACATTCTAAAAAAACAATGTGACCTTTCTCATAAGCCTATTTTTCTTGCCCTCATGGTAGATGAGATGTCTATAAGAAAACATATTGATTGGGACGGAGTTAAATTTTACGGTTATATAAATTATGGCATCGACTTACAAGATGACAATAATCCTAGGGCAAAAGAGGTTTTTGTTTTAATGGTTGTGTGCATTAATGGTCAGTGAAAGTTGCCAGTAGTACTTTTTAACTGATGGATTGAGTGGTCAACAGAAAAGTGCTCTTGTCTCCCAATGCATAAGTTTATTAACTGAGACAAGGGCACGTGTAGTATCACTTACATTTGCTGGTGCGCCATCCAACATTGCAATGTCAAATATTTCGGGTTGTGATAATAATATGCCAACCTTACTTTAAGAGGAAACAATATTTATAATTTTTATGACCCTTGTCATATGGTTAAATTGATACGTAATGCTTTTGGTGAAAAAAAGGTTCTTATAGATGGCAATGGACATTTCATTAAGTGGGAATATATGGAAAATTTAGAGAAATTCAAGATTCAGAAGGTTTGCATTTAGGGAATAAACTACGAAAAGCTCACATAAATTTTTTCAAACAAAAAATGAAAGTCAGATTAGCAGTACAATTATTAAGTGAATCGGTTGCTGATTCGCCTAATTATTGTGAGGAAGAATTGCAGTTAAAAGAATTTATGGGTTGTAAGGCAACCTCTGACTTTATTAGAATAATTAACCACCGCTTTGATATTTTAAACTCCAGATCACTAATTCCTCCAGGTTTTAAAAAGGCAGTTTGTGAAAGAAATATAGAACAGATAAAAAGTTTTATTGCTAACTCTATTGATTATCTTTCTTTATTAAAATTTCATGATAGGGAATTAATAGTGCAATCCAAAAGAAAAACAGGCTTTATGGGTCTTATAATTTCTTTAAAAAGTTCATTGTTGATGTATGATGAATTAGTTACAAATAACAAACAATTAATTTATCTTCCTTTATATAAAGTCAGTCAAGATCATTTAGAATCATATTTTTCTCCAATAAGATCAAAAGGTGGCTTCAATAAAAACCCTACTGCACGGCAGTTTATGGCATCGTATAAGAGATTATTAGTAAGAGCAGAAATAAGGGAGGGTGGTAAGGGAAATTGTATACCCTTAGACGATATACCTATTTTGACAGGATCAAGTAGATTCGATTCACCTGAAGAACATATTAATTCAAATAGGATGTATTTGAGTTGTTAAAATGAACCATTTCCTTTGGAAAGTGTTTGGCATGATCATAATTACCTTATAAATAGTGAGATGTTGAGCAATTGTTCAAAACAAATTATTTATATTGCTGGTTTGGTTGCCCGTCAGCTTATTAAGGTTGTCAAATGTGAAAGCTGTTTGACTGCATTAAGTGGTAACCGAGAAAACTTTTTGCATTCGCTGATAACAAAAAAAAGTCATGGTGGATTGACGTATCCCTCAGAGGATGTGATAAAAATTTGTAATATCTGCGAGCATTTTATAAGAATAAATGAAAATGAGTTGGTAAAAGCCAATTTTAGCATTAATGTCTTAAAAAGGAGGATAATGTTTGAATGCATTGAATCCCAATGTTTTAGCAGTTTGGAACAACATGTTTTAATGTCTAATGCTAATTGTAACCATATATACTATTTAACAGAATCTGTTGTATCAAAATATCTCAATATTCGCATACATTTTATAACTAAAAGATTGTCTGCAATAACAGATCCTATTAGAAATCAATATACAAAACTTATTTTATTTAGAGGACAATAAATGAGTGTTAATTTTTATTGTTCAAGTTTATTTTTTTCCTTGGATATCACTTTTCATTTTTACCTTCTTAGGTATTTTTTTATGTAATATATTTTTAGTAATGTATTTTTATGGTAATATATGGATTTATAATGATTGCATATTTTATTTCCTCAACAATATTTGGTTGTTGGTCTTAGAGATCTTTCCTACGTTATCTTAAAATGTAGGTATATTAGAGCTATTAAAAGAGTGTAGTTATTAAATGAGGTATGTAACAATTTGTTTATTGAAATTTCAGTTTTCTGTAAATGTGATTAACTTTTATTATAATTATTAATAAATTACCTAAATGCATCGTTTTAGTCAAAAAATTTGCAAACTTTAAATAAAATAAAACCCTAAATAAAATAGGAAATTTGACATAATTTTTGAAATTTTAAACAAATTCCCTTCATTTTTAAAATTTGTTATATAACCCCATTATTTACTGTACTTTTCGATTGGCTCTAATATATCGATAAACACACTTTGATCAGTCTTCCACTAGTAAGATTTAACTGTTCATTTCAGGCATCATTTTACTTAAACCCGAGCGTTACGCCACTGGGCGAGCCAGCCTGGTGGCAGCTGGCAGCAAATCATATGCATAGATTACGCGTCCTCTCTCTTTCCTTGTCTAAGAGTAATAGGTTGGTTTTTAACGAACCAGGATCGGAAAATCCGATTGTCATGCCGAACAGCTCTCCGAATGGAGAAAATTTTCGTTAACTAACGAAATGATAAGTGCAAAATCGCACCCCAGGATCGGAAAATCCGATTGTCATGCCGAACAGCTCTCCGAACGGAGAAAATTTTCGTTAACTAACGAAATGATAAGTGCAAAATCGCACCCCTGGTCTAAATTTAAACCTCTTTAGTGAATACGGGTGTAAATGTCTTGTAGAAAAAAGATCGAGCTTTTGGTCTGCCTAGTGGTTTTTGTTTCAGGAGGTACCAACCCGCCGTTGCGAAGGCTTAGAACCGGATGTTAATTTTTCGGGGTGGGGCATTTTTTTTCGGATTTCCCGTTAAAAGATCTCGGACAAGTAGCGCAGGATGTTGCTTAAAAAAAATGAAAAGGGGGTACCTTTGGAGGTATTTTGCGGTGCTGAAACCCTTTGGAAGGACTTTGACCAAGCTAAGACGAGGGTTCGATGGGGATTATAAACGATATTCAAAATCGAAATAGGATGCCTATATAAAAAAAAACTCGTTTTGTCCTTGAAATTTTCGAAGATTTCACTAATTTTTTGCGGAAAAAAGTAATGAGAAGCAGGAATAGGTTATGTGACCCCAAAATTCCCCCAAGGGATTGAAAAACCAAGTCCACTTTATAAAGGGCGAACAATTTAGAAATAAAACTGCATTTTTTTCTGTATGTTTTATTAGTATTTTATTTTATGTAGGTCCAAATGTCGTAGACACTACATTTCAAAAATTTCTCAAAATTCGTCCTTTACTCCGATGGGACTGAATGTTATGCTAGTCTTTAAAGGAAATATAGATTCCTTTGGTGTTTTACTTGAGTGAAATCTGTCAAAATTTTAAGTGAAAAAAAGTTTTTTTTTTTAATTTTTTGAATTCGACCACTTTCTCCTTATTTGAGGTATAGGCATCGTATTTCGATTTTGAATCTACTTTATAATTCCCATCGAATTCGCTCTCAGCTTGGCCAAAGTGGGCGGGTTGCAGCTCCGCAAAATGCCTCTAAAGTACCTAATTTTTTACCCCCTTTTTATTTTTTTTATCGACATTCCGTGCTTCGATGTCAGCCGTTAACGAACTTGACCTAGATTTTTGGACGGGAAATAGGAAAAAAATACTCCACATCGAAAAATTAACTATAATGACCTGCATTTTAAATCATCGGGATATGAAAACACCACTGCTAAATTATTAAACTCCACCGAAATATCATTTTTACAAAACGACGCGCCCATTTACAATTGACCTTCGGGCTCCCTTCTTCCCAATCGTACCGTTACTTAGCTGGACTGTGCCGAATATCAAAAAACACAACTGAGCCTATTAACAAGAGTCGTGCCGTTGAATGTTCTGCATCTGCTTCCTGACTCAGTGGTAGGGATGCTCAGCTTTTTAGTTTTTTTTTTACCAAAACTTGTAATTAATAAAAATGCGGTTTTGTTAGGTTAGGATTGGTTATGTTTGGCGTACGTCTGAGAACCAGTGAGCACGATAACCGATCGTAGAGGTTAAATGGGCCGCGTCGTTTGGTAAAAATGAAATTTCGGTGGAGTCTATATAACTTAGCAGTGGCGTTCGACATCGGAGAGCAGGATGCTGCTTAAAAAAATTAAAAATAGGTAAAAAATGGAATACTTTTGGAGGCATTTTGCGAAGCTGAAACCCGGCCACTTTGACCAAGCCGAGACGGGGGTTCGATGAAGATTATAAAGCGGATTCAAAATCAATCTACTGAAGCTTACGAAGACGATGATTTACTAAAAGTTCAGGTTTGACCTGCGTACAGAAGCAGAGTGTTTCAGAAAAGGCACTGAATTAAAAGTCTGTTTTCATGTAAGTTTTTACTTATAGCAATATCTTTCAAGATACGTATCCGTAAGTAGTGGAAGTATGTATGTTCGTTCTTTTACGCCCCTGTCTCCTCGTCCTGTGACGTCATTTGAGCTTGAGGAGGGTGCCGAGCACTTGACCTTAAAGTTTTCAGCACCCTCCCACCTTCCGTCTCTACCCCTCGCCCGGTGAACACCCTTCTCTCTTACGTCCCTGCCCCCTCGCCCTGTGACGTCATTTGGCCTTGAGGAGGTCCCTCCCATTTGATCTTAGGTTCGACCTTGAAATTTTAAAGGTCAAGCTCGTCGGTCACGTTGACCTTGAGATGACATTGACTTGTTTGACCTTAAGATGTCATTGACTCCTCGTGACTTTGAAATAACCTTGAGATTGTTTTGAAGGTCGAATGGTTTAACCTTGGGTTTGACTTTGAAATGTCCTCGACAACCTTGCGATGCCCTTGACATTTCACTTGCCTTTCAGGTGTTTCGAAGGTCAAGTTGTTTGACCCTAAGATGTGGTTGGTGGAGGCTGTTTGTTAGTAAGTGATGCTTTTGTTTTTTATGTGGTTAGGGGGTGTCCGATCTTGAAAGAAGCCTTGGCTGGTATAGGAACCTGCATATTCAAACGAGAATCATTTGCAGTGACAACTCGCTTATAAATAGAAATATTGTGTTGTGTGAAAGTGTTTTAAGGTATACTATATTTGTTTTTTGACTTTCGAAACCCTTTTTATATTTTTTAATAGTGATTATTTTAAATAAAACAATTGTTGAAATTAATAAAACTCTTAACGAAGATGTTGAGTGGAGAGCCATAACATCATTACCGGTAGGAAAAGTATATATTATTAAAAAAAATTATTAATGACAACACGTTTTGGGGAAACGATTCTGGTAACATTATATGATAAAACACATGATCAAACTTTTCAAACATTTTTACCAAAACGAGTTGTTGACGCTCTTCCGTTGGACACAGTCGAAAATATGAATAAGTCAGAGGATAAATTCACTTTGACTTATTTAGGACAGAGTCCGTGAGTGTTTGCCGGTGGTAATACAAGGTCGCTATTAAATTTTGGTGTTTTGGAATAACAATATTTAACATGAAAGCTACCATTGTTTTATTATAATTTTAAAAAGCTTATTAAATAATTTATTTCTAATTAGATTGTTGTTACTGAAAGGTATGATTCCCACGTAAGCATCTTGAGCTATGACAATCAGTTTTCGTACGTTCGACACTTGGCAGTAGAACTAAGAATAATGCCTGAAGATATTCTTTCACTTTTAAGTCAGTTTGGAGTCAATGACCGAGAAAAATATATTAAATATTTGGATGATTTAACCAATTTATCTGTGGGAGCACATATTTGTGAAAACTATGTATATGGATGTATTACCTTTGATACCTTTTGTTCAAAACTGTTTGAGGAGGGTCTAAAGGATTTTTTAATTAAAATTTCACATATCGATATACGAAGACTTGAGCGTTGACGAAGTAGCTGAAGAAAAGCAACTAGAGGAAGATCTACTAAAAAATCCACAAAGCAGTAACAATGGCGACCAGAATTATGCAGTTCCTGAAAGCAGTACCAACGACAGTCAGTGTGGTGTTGATACAGGCGATAAAATGGATGTAGATTAGAAAAACAAATAAAACTTGTGATAATGACAATGTACACAATAATTATTTGTATTTTTGTAAATAAAATATTAGTACTACAGTATTCTTTTATTTTAAAGTTATCTAGATATAACTATAACATTTTTTTAAAATTTAACTATAATTCAAAGTAAGAATGGAATTGACAAATTTGGCCATCAAAAGTTAATAGAAATATATAAACATTAGGTAGCCCTCCAGGAATTGGTTTTAAATTTACTGCTGATGTCAATATGACATTCAAGGAAAATCTTTAACTAACGTCGCAGATTCTACAGAAGATAGTGATATTGCACCTCGAGATTATTTTCAACAAAAAATTCATAAGCTTCGGATACTACTGGCCGAAATATTGAATAGGGTGGTAAAGCAAATAATCAAAATATTTAATGATTTTTAGTCTCAATTAGCAAAAGATATGTAAGTTGCTCAGAAAATTAGGGAACTTAATGATAATTGGAAACATTCAATAGAAATGTTTCCCTTATATCACATATAATGCTGCACTTTGGCAAATAAAATTAGTTTTAGATAAACATGGGTCGTGTTCACAACACAATTGATAAATTTGGGCGCCGAGTGGTTAGTAAGAAGAATGTACAATTATTGCATGGATCACCAGGAATTGGATTTAAACTTACTCCGGTCAATATGATATGTTAGAAAAATCTCTAACCAATGTCGCTACACCCCCAAGGGTAACGATGCTGTTGCAAAGGATTATGTGATTAAATAAATGCAGAAATTTCGCTTACA
Source organism: Kuschelorhynchus macadamiae (assembly GCA_030620095.1). Classification (NCBI taxonomy): domain Eukaryota; kingdom Metazoa; phylum Arthropoda; class Insecta; order Coleoptera; family Curculionidae; genus Kuschelorhynchus; species Kuschelorhynchus macadamiae. Next base: position 109,227 of record JAUTXW010005428.1, read on the forward strand.
GATATAGAAATTATCGAAAAAAAAATTTAATGAGGTTCGTGACAAAATAGATCAGGTGGAAGGAAAAATAGCAAATATTCAATCATCAAAAAAATAAATGTATAGCAAAATGGAAAAAGATGAAATCAGAATCCGCGATATTGAGAACAATGTTAGTCGGTTAGTTTCAGCATCTAACGTGAGATTTGTGACGCACAAGTCAAGTACCCGGTCATACACCCGTGATAATCTCAAGCTGACATCATTCACACCTGCAACAACAGAATATTGTCTACGCTGCATTTTTGTATATATTTAAGCAAATTGTAAATTAAATTTTTTCACTTTCAGTTAACCTTCGAACATATGTAGTTACTCTGTTAAGTCAAAATTTGTAACAATTATTTATTTTCGATTAAATTGTTTTTAAAAAGTAGTTTTCGAAAATAAGTTATTTAACTGGCGCACTCGGTAGGATCTCAGAAGACCTTTTGGCAGTGTTTGGAAAGCGTGTTCCCGAAGCCCTGTTCTAGAAGATCGTCAGTTTCAACTGTTTGCTGAGATTCAAGAATCTCCAGGAAGAAAAACGCTCAGTTGCGATCCAACAAAAAAAAAATCTATTTTTTTCGTTTAATTAAGATTAAATTTGAATGCCTGACTCTGAAATCGAAAATATAATTTTTGATATTTCTAATATAACTATAACCGACTCTCAAACAAATATGACACCGCTTACTGCCTCAAAAGAAATTGCACATACCGGCAAAATCGAATACTTGGAATTTTTTATAGCTAGTGTAGATAAATTTTACGAGGGATATCTTGAGGGCACCTCAGATGATTCTCCAAAAGAATTTGTTTTTGCATCTACATGTTCAAAAATAATTGACGAAGCAGGTGATTTTTTACTGTGTAGGCCAGTTGGCCTACTAGTTGGCCTCAAATTAAAATAGCCCTTAGACAAAAATTTAGACAATTAAAATTCTTATGTAGGAATAGAAATGAAAGTGTCTTAGATTTTATAGAACGAATAAAAGTAATAAAAACTCGTATAAGCTTAAAAATTGCAGCAGATAACACACTAAGTAGTGGAACAAAACATGCTTTAATTGAACAAACATAATTAACACCAGTAACTATTCTTATGTCCAATTCCCCCACAGAGTTACGCACAATTTTATTGTTTCAAAACCCGAGCAATATCGAAGAAGCAAATTCTATTGTACTTAATCATTCTTTACTAGAACAGCAAATAAATGCCCGCTCGTTTGTTCCCAAACAAAATATCCTCATTCTAAATAAAACTATTCCAATACTAAGTGGCGCTAAGTGTTACACTTAGCATGTAGTACTGTTTCAGTATGATAGACGTTTCGTTTTCGATTTTGTCATATCGAGCAATCTGTTATTTCAGATCTCCCTGGGTACAAGCCTGCCTGATGAGGGTAGAGGCCCAGAAATCATGATCGCAGGAGGGTACCCTGTGACATATCTAAAGCAATTCTTCTTGTAGGCCGTTTTGCAGAAATTATATATTTCTGCTATTCTACATATATCTTTTCCGGCCAAGAACTTTTGATAAAGATGTGTGAAAGCGCATTTTTATCGATTTTTAGTATCTACTCTCCGCATGATGGTGCTAATGCATACTTTTAAATTACCTATGGGTCTGCAGCCGGAAATCTCCGGAGCCCCAATAGGTGGCGCTAAGTGTTACACTTAGCATGTAGTACTGTTTCAGTATGATAAACGTTTCGTTTTCGGTTTTGTCATATCGCGCAATCTGTTATTTCAGGTCTCCCTGGGTATAACCCTGCCTGATGAGGGTAGAGGCCAAGAAATCGTGATCGCAGGAGGGTACCCTGTGACATAATCGAAAGCAATTCTTCTTGTAGGCTGTTTTGCACCTGCAGAAATTATATATTTCTGCTATTCTACATATTCCAATACAAAGAAACGCACAGCCTATATATAACCGTCAACCCGTTCCTATATCCAACAATTTTCAGCCTTATTTCCCGAATACATATAATATGATTTCAAGACCTTCACTAAACCACTTTTCTAGTTTTAGTAACAATAATTTTACCCCAAAACCATCTTTTCCTGCTTTGAATATTTATAGGCTAAATATTCAAAGTAGGCCAGTGCAACATCATTTTCCAAGTTTTCGGAAAACCAAAATATGTGTTCTCTAAAGAAAATTCCAATAAACCTATGTCTACATCAAGTAGAATGCCTTGCAGGCAGACGAGAAATAATCAAAAACCTACTATACGCCAAAATTCAAACTTCAACTATTCTCAAAGGAACCCTTTAGTTTTTACACAACAAACGTACCTAGCAGATGGCACCCCTGTATATCCAGAAAACGATTCGTCTGAAAACTACTGTACAGAAGAGCCTGTATTACATAATTTCGAAAATAACGAATATCACCCTGATCCCGAAAAAATTGAAGAAAATCTGATCCCGAAAAAATTGAAGACAATCTTATATACCCTGAAAATTTTCTGAACAATTCTCAAGAAACCAATCCGCCCTAAATCTTAATAGCTTCCAATTAAATTCGCTTTCTTATATAAAGCTGCAAGACCCACCAGTAAAACTTTTAAGTGACACAGGAAGCCACACATCCCTGATTAGACCTTATATAGCTGAATAACACTTCCCACATTTAATGTACACATCAAAACATACCTTAGTAACATGCACAGGTAATACCAACACCCAGTATAAAGCAAAATACCTTTATTAAAAGAATACAATATAAATACAGAGCTTGAATTCATTTTATATAATTTTCACGACTATTTTGACGGTATTATTGGCATAAGAGATTTACGAAAGGTAAACCTAAATATAGATATATCAAACAAAAAACTTTATACAGACACCATAGAAATACGTCTAGCATACCGTTACGACTTCAATATTCAAAAAATAAAAGTACCACCCTTGTCTATAATTTTGAAACATATTTTTACTAATATAAAATCAGGGCATGAATATTTCTGTGGATACAGAAATATTGATGCCTCACATTCATAATAATATCATAAAAGTTCCAACCTCTCTCTCTTTACAGTAAAAAATAATACAGTCCCACTGGAAATTCGAAACCTTACAAACGAAAGTGGCTTGATAGATTTTGACCCAAACTCTATAAGAGAAAAAGCCCAATCTTTTGAATCTCACAAGTTCGAAATATTCAATATCGACAAATTCAATCTAAATGTTACAAATTTGAACAATCCGAAAAAAAATGTGATTTCTCTCTCATTCGTTCACAACACCTAAATGATGAAGAAAAATCAGAATTGAAAAAATTAATTACACAATTCCCATATGTTCGTCACAACCCTGATAAAAAATTAACTTTCACTCATAAGGTCAAACACGAAATTAAGACATCAGACGACTTCCTGTCCATACCAAATCATATAGATACCCATAGGTACATAAACAATAAGTCCAGAAACAAATGTGCCAAATATTAAACGATGGAATCATACGTTCATCTTCCAGCCCTTGGTCCCTCACACTTTGGATAGGTTTAGCACTTTGCTACAGGAACATCTTACCCGATTAAGACAAGTTTTCACCAGACTTCGAGAATCAAATTTTAAGATTCAAATGGACAAATCCGAATTTCTAAGAAAAGAAGTCCAATATTTGGGTCATGTAGTCACCACAGAGGGTGTCAAACCCAATCCTGACAAAATTTCTGATATAAAAAATTTTCCAATTCCGAAAACCCAAAAAGAAATAAAATCATTTTTAGGGTTATTAGGTTATTACAAACATCTCATCAGAGATTTTGCAAAAATTACCAAACCTATGACTCTTTGTCTAAAAAAGGATTCAAAAATAATTCATAACTCCGATTTAGTCAACTCCTTTAATCACTGCAAACAATTGCTTATCAATGCACCAATCCTCTAATATCCCGATTTCGAAAAACCCTTTGTTCTCACAACCGACGCTCGCAACTTCGATTTAGGTGCAGTATTATCTCAAGGAAATGTTCGCAATGACAAACCAATAGCTTACGCCTCTAGAACGTTAAACGACTCCGAAACTAAATACTCTACCATCGAGAAAGAACTACTTGCCATAGTATGGGCATGTAAATATTTCCGCCCTTATTTATCCGGTCGAAAATTTCAAATTTTTTACTGACCATTGTCCTCTAGTCTGGCTATTGAACCTAAAAGAACCAAACAGGTAAGGTGGAGACTAAAACTCGAAGAATATGATTACGAAATAATATATAAAAAAGGCAAACAAAATACGAACGCAGACGCACTTTCGCGAATATGCATCAAATTGACCCAAACAACTTAGCACTAACCGACATTACTACAACTTTAAAAAATTTGGAAACACCGAAACCAAAACCAATCAATATAAAACACTCTAAACAATTTTAGGTCAATGTTAAAATGAGGTAAAGGCAAATCTACCAATCAACAATAATTTGTGATACAATATGTATAATAATTTTACAGCAGACCGAATTTTTGTGTAAAAACTTATATTTACTTATATTTTGTACAGTGAGTCCACATAATCAACGCATTTATATTTCTATTATTTCTCAGTACTCCAAAATTTTCCCTTTGTTCGGTCATAGCTTGAAATATGCCTTGTTCTTTTATATTTCGTCGCGGTAAAAATTAACCTTTATAAAAATTGGAATTTCATACTGAGTAGTTATATTATATTGAACATATAATAGCTACAATGCTCGCTTAGATTTTCTGAACCAATAAAGATGACAGTTTTAAATTTTGTACACTTTAATAACGCTAAATAATCTTTTAATAATTTTGTTTATAGATGGGCATATATAAATAAGGATAATAACTTTTGAACAAAAGAAAATTAAAGGCAGTTATATTTTATTGTTGGTATAAAGAGTTCACTTCACGGCCACGCCGCCTTTTCGAAAATCAGGGGTACGTTCCCATATCCCACTACGTCTTTAGTAGTAAAAATTCACGAATGAACACACTTGGTGAACTCGCCATCTAGTAGTGATGTCCAGTACTAACTCAGAGTTGAACAACTATCTATAGTCGAATGCGGTCTTATCGTGCCGGTCCAAAGGTCACCAACATTATGAATCAAATCAGAAAACACAGTGAATACCAAAATGTTGTGTGATTCTTTTATCGAGCTATTAAATCTCGATGTGCTATTTACAAATATATAGGGAGAAAGAAAATAGTTTCTTTATTATATTACGCAATATTATTAAGATAGCCACTTAATATTATTTTATATATTAAATGCCGAGGGACTAAATAAGAAAATTCGCTAAATATGTATTTGGTTAAAATTTCTTGGTTGGCAAAAACAAAAATACACCAAATGGCAACGCCTTAATAAAGTCGGAAGGCGGTTCGAATCAGTGGAACAATCAGGATATATTCTGTCTGTTTATATAGCCACTTAATGAAAGTGAGATTTTTTTATCAATCACCAAAAATTATGAGCCCCGCTTGACCTAAATCTAAGCATTTATACAGTGTCATTTATTTAAATGTGGGCCATCCCTGCGCAAAGAAAACTTGTTTTTTTTTTGTATTGTGATAACAAAAAAAATTTATTTTGCAAAAATATTATATGTATAGCTAGTGTTTTTCGTTAGCCCCGAGTTTCTGGTAAAGCGGTTTTACTGATTTTTATATATGAAATTTTGACTTATAATTAATAAAAAAATTTACATATTTTAAACACGCTTTAAAATTGGAACAAGTATTCAATAATTATTTATTTACTGTCTACAAAATTACAAATGTATTAAAAAAGTAAGTAAAAAAATGGTGTCAAATCTAATAAAAAAAATTTTAAATTAAATTTCACTGGCTAATATCCAGGAGCCAGAGGCAAAAGCTCTGAGAATCGGTATAGGGAATGTACAGAAACTTATGCATGAAAAAAAAACATAATTTACTTCCGAAGAAGATTAAGAAATGTACACGAAAAAAACCAAAGGCAAAAGACTTTAGTTACAATGCAAAATTGGATATTTATAATGCAATTTATGATTTATACACGTCAAAGACTAATATAATCCTTCAGAAACTTTTTAATATTATAAACTAAAAAATATCATCATCACTTAAAAGGTCTTCATTTTCTGAGTCGTCCTCAAATGCAATGATCATTGGTGCTATTTCGACATCTAGAACTCGTTCTCGATTCCACCAATCCCACCTTAATTTCTCCGTATGTTCCACAGATTTCTTCCAGTACTCCGGCGTAATATAATTTAATGAATTTTGCCAAACAATTTGCACTTCATCTGATGTAAGATCATCGTTCATGTGTTTTTCGTAATATGATTTTGTCCCAGCCCATATTAATTCTATTGCAATAAACTGGCAATGGTATGGCAGCAGTATATCACTTTTCTTACAGGATGAAGTAGGTTGTTTATTTAAGATTCTTGAATGATAAGATGCATTGTCCAGAATGATTAAAGATGGAACATCTAAATTTGGAATCAGTTGTTATTTTAACCACTTTTCAAACAGTTCACAGTTCATATTATCATGGTAGTCCATACTTTTGGATGGTGAAGAAAACAGTAAACTTGCACCTTGGAGGAATCCTGTTGAGGAACCAGCATGCAAAATGATGAACCGTTTTCCCGTCCCACATCCCTTTTTTCTCTTGATACTTTTTACAGACTCGTCCTGCCAAGATTTCAAACTACTTCCATTAGAAAATATCCAAGTCTCGTCTAAAAATACCACTTTTCTAAATTTTGAATTAACATTTTCTGTGTATTTCTTTAAAAACTGGGTACCCTGACTTGCTATATGTGGCAACTCGCATAAAAATCTTCGATTACAGTCCTTTTTATATCCAAAACCCAACATTTTTATTGTGACAACGATTTTCGTCCAATTTAAAATATGCCTCGATTTTTTAAAGTTTCTTTTAAAACTTGAAGGGTTATATTAGTTTTTGATGTGTTATAAATCGTAAATTGCATTACGAACATCCGTTTTTACATTGTCACTTAAGTCTTCTGTCTTTGGCTTTTTTCGTGTACATTTCTTAATCTTGTTCCGTAGTAAATTATGCTTTTTTTCATGCACAATTTTCTGCACAGTCTTTATACCAATTCCCAGAGCTTTTGCTACTGTCTACTACGGTGAATTTTCATTTTCGTAATATTTTATTAGATTTAATACCATTTTTTTCGCTTGCAATTCGGATGCAAAAAACCCGAAAATAGTTTTCTATTACTCATTTTGTCACTGATTTGTCAATCTGACTTTGAAGTGACACCGCTCAAAGATTTTTACAACTGCTGGTATTTATGTGTTTATCCTCTTTTTTTAAATGAAAATATCATAGGTCTATCTAATTCATCTTCCGGATTTTACGCGGAGGATATGATTACACGTAATAAAAGAAAAACAAACTTAAAAAGTTTGTCGTTGATAAATCGTATGACCTGCACGATAACACTGCTTTTGACTACATACATAAACAATAACAGTGGCGACAATAGTGGTTAACGTTTTGATTGGCTGGAGCCAATATCCACCATTAATAAATTTTTTATTGTTTACCATTGGTCTTATGGGAATTTCGTCTAGTTTATTTGAGTTTGTTTGCAAATTTATGATATATCGTTACTTGATTTCTGCATTAATCAAAAGTTTGTTATTTGGACTTTGTATTCTAATAATATTTATGTGGCTTGAAATCAGCTGTTTATGAAAATGTGATGATTTATAAAGGCCTGTTTTTTAACAGATACTGTAAGGTATGTTTTATTATTGATTTCATAAGTATAAAATAAGGTTTAGGCTTGATAAAAAGTGTAAATTTTAAACATTATAATCAATCCAAAAACTTAAAAAATCAATTATATAAGTCTATAGGCTATGCCCTTCAACAGGGAACCAATAAACCAATATAACAAATTTAATATTGATTATATCCATTAGGATTATTTCTTTTTAGGGCTTTTATATATTTGTAAGTTAAAGTAAAAAACTTAAAACTCCATCTCTCACCACTGTGTTTAGTGTCTGTACTTCGAATTTTAATTTTTCTTTGTTTTTAGATTAGAGGATTACACCACACCGTGCAGAGTTTACACAGATCATTTTATACCAAATTATTTTGAAATAGAACATGAACTATTAAGTAGTTAATTAAAGTACATATACCTGTATGCTTTAATACTGTATTTTTTAGTTCTGGCTCATGCATTTTACACAAAAGTATGTAAATATATAACAATTACGTGATTTGTAAAATGAAAAGTGTTAGTCATTGTTAAATAAAATGAAAAGTTGCAAGCAACGTCGAAGTAAGTTTTCTTCAATTTTTACCTGGATATATTTAAAATCTGAAAAATTATGCTGTTATAAACTCTCTATTAAATTATTATTCTTTGTGGTAAAATTGCTTAACAGAACATACTGATTATGTGATGTTGCAATAAATTGTTAGTTGCATGTTTAATTAAATATGGTATATCATAGGCTTACAAGCAAAAAGCACTAATTCAACTGTGTTCACATTTGACTTGTGCTCTTTGCTTGTAAGCCCATGAACAATATATGAAAATATGTCTTGCAATACCTAATTTTTTCATACAATATTTGACCGATAAATGTGAGTCATTGCACGCACAATAAACAAGCCATTTTTGTATTGCTCTTGTTCCATGTCTTTTCCACGCATTGACTTTTTCGTAAAGCATATTACAATTTGAATATATTTTTTAGTTTGATGGTTCATTTTATACTGCCAATTTACCAATGGAAATATCTGGATACTGCGATCAGAACACAGGAAAACTAGTTATAATAGCTTTTTGATTATATCACAGAAGCCTCTGCTTTTGGAATGTTTCTTCCTTATTCAAACCAGATTTGGAAACAAATGAATAATTTACAGTAATTATGAATTGGTGTCAAATTTATATATTTGCCAATATCATTAATATTAATAAAATGAAGGCTTGTCAAAGTTTTTTTTTTCATAGGTTGTGTTTGTTTTGAAGGTAGCTTACACTTTCTTAACAATAGAATGATGCTACTTGTCATATCTTTTATTAATTAGATATACATAATACCTACACAATTTTTTAAGAATGCTTTGCACTAATAAGGCTACTAATAGAAATTTTACATCTTTTTATGTAAATATACTTACTGGTTAAATTTCTGAACATAATACTAATAAGTTAGTTGCGTTTCAAAGAGCTATCTGGAAAATGTTTCTTTTATAAAAAAATGTATCTTCATACTACCTAGTTAACCCCTAATTTAGTCACATTTAAACAGTATGGCAGGGGAAATGCTGAACTTTGTATTTTTTTTCCTAAATAATTACTTTGGGTGATATTATATTTATACAGGCTGAAGGAATATGTTTCGTGTGAAAATGTTTTAATCTTAAAAGTGTATTTGAAAAAAAAACAGGTTGGAGAAATATACTTTTTTTTATTATCGAGAATACAAAATATAAAAATAAATGTGATTTGTTGGCAAAAAAACCCACTAAAATAAAAACTCAAGAACATAAATAATTGCACTATGCTGCACGCAAAAAGCTTTCTCAGTATCACAATTGTCTTTTAAACTTTTTTTAAAAAATAGTAGGTAATATTGTGAAACTTAATCATATGCTTAAAATCCTCAAAAACATAAAGATTTATAAGGCTCGGAGTGGACCAGAACGCACTGTAAGGACATTCCAGTTCATGAAAAAATTAAGTTAATTCCTTCCTAACATCAATTTTTATGTTCTTGACGTTATTGCTACTATAATAGAATGTATTTAATACAGTAGATTGTTAAAAAAAACTTTTAATGAAGCCATGTAGGATTGTTTACAAAAGGTCCAATAATAAAAAATGCCTTATTTGCAAAGAATAAAATACATACATTAATTTATCTAAACAATTATCGTAAAATTTCAAGCTACATAACATAACCCAAGAAAATATTGCTCTTCTTGAAGTAAATAAAAATTGCAACAAATATTTATATAGTATTTGCAGTTTACATCATTATATTTTATAAATCAATTTAAGTCTATTGTATATAGGGTTAGCAGATCCCTATCGTCAACGGACACATCTTAGCAATCTAACCAAATTGGCCCTTTTGGCTCTTGTAAAGAATTTTACCCATGGAATTTAACAAATTTAAAATATACATTTGAAAGATTTCCTTTTTTTAATAATTCCTATACACAAAAATTTATGGATGAGGCACTTTTTCCAATTATATCCAAAAAAACTAAGGTTTCGGAAGGTTGCACTGAACTTGTTTTTGGCGTATCGCTAAAAACATGTTTTTCACAAACTTAATTTATGAACTACGTAAAAGACTGATTATATTTTAATGCTCTTGTAAACAATTAAACCCACGGAATTTGATAATTTTTTAATATAAAATAGAAAGTTTACGATCATTTAACTGTTTTAAGAAAATAAAAGAAATGGATGAACCACTTTTTCTATTAAAAAAACCAAAAAGAAATTCGATATTTTCACTGCATTTCAATGCGCCATATTCCCTAATGGCCGCGTTCACCCGCCTGATCGCTCTGAGAGAGTTACCATGAACGAGCTATTTAATCTTGCTACTTTGATAGCGTGTCGTTGAGCGGACGCCATGTTTTGTATCGTATTTTATTTGCGCTACTTAACTGAGCAACGATCAGCTGACATAACAAGTGAGATGGCGGCATGTAATGTAAACATTATGAGCAATAATTATACAATATAATAATACACCAGAGCAATAACAGATTTTTTAAATCTTTTTTTTTTAACACAAAATACAGAATGTATTATACAAACAAATTTACTATCATATTTCAGTCCTTTGTTCCCGGTATCCCATATTCTCATTCTCATCAAGGTTAAGGTCAAGAAATATTTGCTACGTTCAAAATCTCTAAAAACCGTTCAAACCATTGCCACAGTACATCGGTCAACACTAATCAACAGGAATTGCATCACTGGCGGAAGTCTAATATTCACACAATATTAGACTTTCGTCAGTGATACCCTGCGCTGTTGTTCGCCTTTCAGGGCTTTACCGGTGACGCCTACGGCTCCTAACCTGGTGCTAATCCGGTACCAATCCCCCTAGTGCCTTCGCGCTCCTGCTGATACCGTTCCACAACCCACAAATGCATTTGGTTTTTCTTATATAAAATAAACTTGGCAACGTAGCAACCCCAGCACGCTTTCTATTTATTTAGCCGCTCTAATTATGTTTAAAAATAGTTTATAATGTCTAATATAATAATTACTTCTAACTTTTAGTTACAAATAATAATTTTTGTGTTATAGAGCATAATAATATAATCAGTCTTTTACGTAGTTCACAAATTAAGTTTGTGAAAAATATGTTTTTAGGGGTACGCCAAAAACAAGTTCAGTGCAACCTTCCGAAACCTTAGTTTTTTTGGATTTAATTTGAAAAAGTGCTTCATCCATAAATTTTTGTATATAGAAATTATAAAAAAAAAGTTACGTCTTTCAAATGTATATTTTAAATTTGTTAAATTCCATGGGTAAAATTCTTTCGAAGAGCCAATTTGGGTTATAATGATGTATTTGAAAATATTCCAATTCCAATATATGTTTTTGGCACTGCACTTCGCAACTTGCCAGATTGCTCCCCGTCCGGAGCTTACTCGCTTTATCCGGCGACCCTCCGAGCGGGATACACTTTATTCCGGTTTGGGGACGTTATCGGTGGGATGTCCGGATGGCGAGCTCTGAGCTCCCGATCACCCCGTGTATTTCAAAATCTTTAAAGTTGACTTTATTTAAAAACTTTCTAATGCATCTTGGCTTCCACTAGATGCCCCTTGAGAGTACTACTGGTCTCACGAGATAACCTTTTCTTTCAAGCTATTCCCTTACCCCTCCCACTCCCGCCACATAGCGGCCATTACGCTAATATTCTATGTAGAACTGCGGCAGACGAACGGGATAGAATACAGGAACAACTAGGCCTCACACGTTCACAGCGTCTGCTCCCTTTCTAGCGTGGTCGTTAGTTTCCACTCTGAGCGTTTGAGTCTCCCGCTTCCCCCCGAAATAAAGCAGCAAAACCGAACACGTGGAACCACTTATGTTAATAACACAGAGGTCTGCCTTCGACGAGACGAACCGGAAGACTGATTTGAAAATTTAAAAAAATATACAACTAACTTGACTTAAGTGATTTTGGCACTATTCCTACTGGAATAATTTGCCAGCTCATACTCTCAACGTCCAAGATTTGGTCTGACTCTGAATCATGTCCTGGACGTCCTTTCTTGTTCCAAGTTATACTTTTCTTTGGTTTAACTTTTTAATTTTCGAAATGCATCTTGGCTTCCACTAGATGCCCTTTGAGAGTACTACTGGTCTTTCGAGATGACCTTTTCTTTCAAGCTATCCCCTTACCCCTCCTACACCCGCCACATAGCGGCCATTACACTATTATTCTATGTAGAACGGGATAGAATGCAACTAGCCTCACACGTTCACAGCGCTTGCTTCCTTTTTAGCGAGGTCGTTAGTTTCCACATTGAGCGTTTGAGTCTCCCGTTTCCCCCCGAAATAAAGCAGCAGAACCGAATACGTGGAGCCACTTATGTTAATAACACAGAGGTCTGCCTTCGACGAGACGAACCGGAAGACTGAATATACAACTGTAATAAAAAATAATGGGTGAAGCATTGCTACAGGGCCGGCATGATCATTTAACAGCTCCGCCAACTGTAAAATATTTAATATATTTTTAGTGTAAATTATACGATGTTTTAAAGTTTTCGCGTTTTAAAATGTCTAAATAGATTTTTAGCAAAATATTAAATTGGACGAAATTATGATACAATTATTTATTATGGTACGTTCATTGACTGTTAATAAATTAAAGTAAAAATGATGGTACAATTCCATAATTATGGTACGTCTGGCATCGCTGGAGCTTATGCTCTATTGTCGCCACTGTTCTTGTATAAAGTCACTGTAATAAAATGAATGTTTGTTTAGATAATGCCAGCTTGTAACCAGTGTCTAGACCGATTAATTCCGATTTGATATCTTAGCGTTTATTGCTTAAATGTCTACTCTATTTTAACAGGCAAAGACAGAAAGAAATAAATACACACTTGGTGCACATTCATTTTACCTAATTAGCAGCCTGAAGTAAAGGTGGGAAATGACTCGGGTAAATGCAACAGTGCCAAATAGTATGTACAAGTTCTAACGAATTGCTTATTAGTGGTACGATAGCGCAATTGGTTAGAGTGGAATTATTACTATTCGGCTACTTAAATGAAACTACACAATTCTGTACTATCTACGTAATAGTCAAAGTCACAGTTACATGTTATTCACGAAATAGTTATCCTTAAATTGTTCCCCATTTTGGTAATGGCAACGTAGTCTCAGCTTAAACAGAACGTGGCGACACCAAGTTCCGGTTACTTCAATGAAGATACTTGTGATAACAATGACGTATTCATGACTAAAAGTGCTACTTGGGTATGAGCATATATATTGTTAAAAAATGCTATTTTCTGTGTATACCGTGGCTGCTCCTCCAATATAAACGTATTATATTAACTGTTTTATTACTTGTTTTATTTTTTTCAATTATTTTGTTGTCTAATATTTTCTTTACCTTAATACGAAATTTTTATACTAGATTATAGTAGATAGTTGCGTTACAGTATTTTAGAATTACTTTTTATTGTTGGTAAAAACCAATTATTTTCATGTTTTTAAAGACCATTACTTTAAAGCATGATTAAAAATTTTAGCGGTTCGAGATTGGTTTATGTAACGTTTGCATTTTCTTTAATTTTATCTGTGCTCATAGTAATAAACTTTTTGCTTAATGGATGACCGTGTTCACCTTCATAACGTCTAAGGTTTGATTTTCTCAGCCCCTGAGCCACGGCAGTTGAAATATTTTAATGTTACCCAGATTAATATGATTATCGGTACTGGTATTTTAACAATAAAATAAAAATAAAATTACCTACCTGATAAAATTATGGCCTTTTTCGGATGGTTTTCGAATAAAAAAATCAGATGTGCGCTTCGGTCCAGGAAAAATTGTAGGTATATTACAAAGGCGCTTGACACAGCTTGTAGATACCGCAAAATATTTACTTTCAAAGTGATCTTCACATAACTTGTAATTACAATAACTTTTTTCTAAAAGATCTTCCCTTCCAGTCGCTTTAAGTCGACTGTAAATCTAAAAATAAACTATAAATTTTGCTACTTATAAAGTATCTACTTGTTAAAACATATTTTGCGTGAACCTATTAAACTTACTATCAGGCGTAAAAAATCATAAATGTTAATAATAAAACCAACATACCTTACGGGATCTTGAGGTAATTTAAACAGTGATTTATTGCTCCCACTTCTATTTGAACAATGTAAATAAAGCCACTTATAACCAAGCATTTTTACAACCACAAAAATAGGAATGTATGAAAAATAAATGTTTGAAAAATTAAATAATAACATAAACTCTCGCACTATCAGTATCGCCGCTTGAGCAAGCACTCTTCCGTACGTATTTAAAATATAAACTGGATCTCTTATGATTGTCTCAGATGGTTGGACATCCGTAGGAGGCGGAGTTTTACATAAATTCGCTATGCTTGCGTTAGATAGGCACTTTCGCATCTGGTGTAGGTTTATCTGGGGCCTTACTCTCAAGACTTGTATTAAATCAGATTCTAGCTACTATATTTCTATTCTGTCCAATAGGGGCTGGATGTCTATATTCATCTTATTTATCTACGCCCAAATAAACGGCGAACTAATAAGAGTAACGTTAAGCAGTCTGTGTTGTGATTGGCGTCACCTGCACGAATTTTTTAGGTCTTGTCAGTATTCAGTACTTTTATTCTGTATATATACTGTTTTTTGTAATATATATTTTTTTATTTTTATGCTCCATGTGTGAGTTGGAAATATACAGGAAATAAAATGTTGGTAGTGACTAGGGTAAAAAAATAAACAACTAAAAAGTGCTTACGAACTTAATTTTGCCAAAAATAACTAATTTCAAGATGGTCTATGTTTGAGTTGTGAATGTAGATAAAATAAAATTTCGGTAGTGCAAAAGATTAGACAACTAAAGAGTGCTAACGAACTCAATTTTGAGAAAATAACCGAATTCAAGGTAAGTGGTAGCAATTTGTCAGAACTTAGTATGCGACAAACTAGTAAAGATTAAAATAAAGAGGTTCATCGAAACTTTCGCAAAAGTATGTACGATTTAGGGCTTATAAATTTTGTTGAGGAGTTGGGCCAAGATAGACTATTCGCTTTAGCAATGTTAGGTATCAGAAAACCGTTTATGAAAGGAATGTGCATGCAATTTTAACGAACGTGTGATTTAGCTTTTTTCCAATTCTAAAGAACGAAGAGTAAACCTGAACTTCAAAAGAATTTAAAGCTCAATTTAAAGATAAGATATTTATTTTTATTTTAAGTATGCCTATTTTTAAATTTGTTATTGACCTCCCAATATAATTCACCACGAGCCGCCACTGTGTGCACCTACCTAATTTATAAATAACTTCATTTCTGTAATAAATAGTAGTTTTATTCAAAACAAAAATTCATGATTTGCAATAAAAATTTATGTATTAATACTTCTTATTGTTAAGTTGAAATTTTATTTAAATTAGCAAGAAAAAAATATCACTGGTTGCATAATCGGCTCCTTTGGGCTACTCTTGATCATCCGATTGGCTATCTCGGAAGAAAAATATGTGGCAACCTTGTATGCTATACCGACTTAGAATATACTATTTATTATTGATATCTAGGACCAGGACATGTTTGAAGTGTGTTTTTGGTGCAAGTAGTGTTTTTATCTTCACTTTTCTCAAAAAGTACAATAACTGGCGATCCGTTGTAAAGGTAATTTGAAGTTTTAGGCATTTTAATTTATTTTCGCACAGAGAAACACCAGTTTTTATTCCTCCCACGTAATATAAATCTAGTAACTACTAAACGGCTTTTAGCATACCAAAAATATTCTTAACAAAAGATTTAGATTTAAATGATTAAGTTATTAACAGATCTTATAAAAGGATGTAACTAAGTATAACTGTTTACAACATGGGTTTGCAGCTTTGTTAGTTTCATTGTCAATTTTGTTAATTTCGTTATTGAGGCCTTAATATTGTGGAAATATGGTATGCATATAGTTGCCAGGCGCCTGGGATTCTCCAGAAATTTGTCAGCTTGTTCCAGAAAGTAATTATAATACGCTATCTCTGTAATACAGGGTTGTAAGTTGTTCATCACACAAAGTTGTAGTTATGTTTTTGTCTCTATTCATAAATTTCAAAACTACTAGTTTTGTTTAAATTAAAATATTTTAGATAATAATAAATTTGATATGTTTTTCTTTAATTGAACATGTTTTATATATGCTTTTAACATGTTAATCGCCATGAGGTGGACATAACATGCCACACAAATATGGGGCAGTTGGGCAAAAACAAGTGCTGTGGTTTATGTGTAATAACTTGCTTTCAGGCTCAATGGGCAGCCATTTGTACCACGATCTAGAACTACCTATATAAGATGTGGTTTAAGGTGGCCTGGGGTTTCAAAAGATAATTATGATCCTGGGTTTTTCTTTTCTTTTTAATAAAAATTAAAGAGTAAGTTGATTTATTTGTATATATAAAATGATGCCAAGGTACAAAACTAAAACTAAGGGTGTAAAAGTTTTTCAATTAGAAAGCACTAAAGTTTAAGAAAGAAAGATGCATAATATACAGTTGAAATAAAAATCATGACAGTTTACAGAATTATGGACATGACTAATAAATGTTCGGCTTAGTACAACATTCAAGTGGTGTGCTGTCTCTCGAAATGTGTAAGATTGATATTATATATATATATATATATATATATATATATATATATATATATATATATATATATATATATATATATATATATATATATATATATTTATATACAACATTTGTATTATGCAACCTGTGTTTGATAAAATAATAAATGCAAATGCTTTTTTTGAGACAAAATCATACACAAAACTAATTTCAAAAGAAGTTAGCATCCCAGGTGACCATGTTTCAGATGAAATATGTAACACCTACAAAACACATGATATTTGTAAGGTAACAATTATGTTTCGCCAAAAGCTCAAACATGTATCAGGAATGTTATATAGACAGAAGAATGTTCCCTAATAAAGAACAGAAGAACATTTCTGATCTATTTCAACGATATCTCATGCATAAATTAGTTTGCAGTTGAAACATATTTACAATATGTATGATACATCACGTCTAAAACACCAAAATATAATACATGCTGGCACTATTATGACAATATGGCATTTTTGTATATATTACAGAGAGTATATTTCTTGTTCTCTTTTTATTATGCTTTAAGAAAATAAACAAATGAGCATCGTTGCACTAATTCTAAGCATACCATGCTGTTTGTTCCGAGTATTGATGCCTGAGGGGTAGCTGCTTTGATTTTATTGATCTTTTCATTACAGTTTTCCTTTGGTTTTGGTTCGGAGGGTTTAGTTTCCTTCCTGATACTTGGTATTTCCACGTCATCATTCAGATGAATTACCTCTCTCAGTTTATTAACTGTTTGAGCTTCCATTACTGCTGCAGAGACAAGTTTTGCTGTAGTGTTACTTGTTGTAGGAAGTTCGGGTTTATTATGGGTATGGGTCTTGATACTATGATCATTATTAAGATGTTTTGCAGAATGTGAATGTAACTTAATATTTTCACTAAGATTGGACAAACTATCAGATACCACTTTTGAAAATGATAGAAGTGATTCTTTGATGGCTTCTGATATTGCTGATTCCTGAGTTTTTCCTGCTTTTGTATGATTTCATCGTTTTTACTTTTGAATATTTCTTCTTTGAGCAGTTTAACTTCATCTTGTAATGTTTTCACCTGCTCGACGTACAAGGGAAACTGTTTGAAATTTTCAAGGCAATCAGGGCACATATGTAGCAGCTTCCTAGATTGGCTCGGTATTACCCTTATTTCGCTCGCCATGGACCCATTACAATGCTCGCAAATGATCTGACGGCAAACATCCCATGGATATCCAAAAATGTTTCCCTTTTCTTCTTTGAGTACGCATATCTCATCGCATTTAAAGCATTTCTTATTAGTAGACATTTTGAGGTTTTCGTCTCTGGTAGTGTTGATTGTGGGAGAGCAGGTTTAGGACGTTTTTGATTTTCGC